>JAGIQG010000038.1:3518814-3886314 GCA_024679065.1 Sphyrna mokarran
GAAATGTGTGTGGTGTGTGTGAGGTGAAAGAGAGAGAGAGTGAAATTGTGTGTGTGTGTGTGAGAGAAAGAGAGAGAGTGAAATGTGTGTGTGTGTGTGTGAGAGTGAAAGAGAGAGAGAGTGAAATGTGTGTGTGCGTGTGGTGAAAGAGAGAGAGAGTGAAATGTGTGTGTGCGTGTGTGAAAGAGAGAGAGAGTGAAATGTGTGTGTGTGTGTGTGAAAGAGAGAGAGAGTGAAATGTGTGGTGTGTGTTGTGAGAGAGAGTGATGTGTGTGGTGTGAGAGGAGAGAGAGAGTGAAATTGTGGTGGTGGGTGTGTGTGGGAGAGTTGGAGAGAGAGGATGTGTGTGGAAGTGTGTGTGTGAGAGAGAGAGAAATGGTGTGTGTCGTGTGAAAGAGAGAGAGAGTGAAATGTGTGTGTGTGTGTGTGGTGGTGTGTGTGTGTTGTGTGTGTGTGAGTGTGAGAGAGAGAGAGAGTGAAATGTGTGTGTGTGTGGTGTGTGAGAGAGAGTGAAATGTGTTGTGTGTGTGTGGGTGGGTTGTGTGTGTGTGGTGAGTGAGAGAGAGAGAGAGTGAAATGTGTGTGTGTGTGTTGTGTGTGGTGTGGTGTGAGAGAGAGGAGAGAGAGAGTGAAATGATGTGTGTGTGTGTGTGTGTGTGTGTGTGTGTTGGTGTGAGAGAGGAGAGAGAGATGTGTGTGTGTTGAGTGAAAGTGTGTGATGTTGGTGTGTGAGTGTAGAGAAGAGATGTGAGAGAGAGTGTGAGGTGGAGATTGAGTGAAATGTGTGTGTGTGGTGGTTGTTTGGGTGTTGGAAAGAGAGAGAGAGTGAAATGTGTGTGTGGTGTGTGTAAAGAGAGAGAGAGGAAATGGGTGAAGAGGAGAGAGAGGAAAGTGTGTGTGTGGTGTGAAAGGAGAGAGAGAGTGAAATGTGTTGTGTGAGAGGAGAGAGAGAGGGAAATGTGTGTTCTGTGAGAGAGAGAGAGAGTGAAATGTGTGTGTGTGTGTGAAAGAGAGAGAGAGTGAATGTGTGTGTGTGTGTGTGTGAGAGAGAGAGAGTGAAATGTGTGTGTGTGTGTGAGAGAGAGAGAGTGAAATGTGTGTGTGTGAGAGAGAGAGAGAGTGAAATGTGTGTGTGTGAGAGAGAGAGAGAGAGAGTCAAATGTGTGTGTGTGTGTGTGCGCGTGTGCGAGAGTCCTTGTAAACAGCAATGAAAAGAATGGCAGGCAATCGTTTTGTGGCTGAATGACAACTCTTACAGGGCTTCAATAATATTTACACTGCAGAAACAGGCCATTCAACCCAACAATTGCTGGATTCCTTCTGTCCTTTGATCAATTGTTAAGGAAGTTCTTTGGCAGTATATATTGAGCAGCCTAGCTGTTCAATCTATCTTGCTCTTTGAAGACAAGCAGAGCCATCGGTTTAATGGTTTGTTTGAGGGACAATCACCTCTGACAGTGCAGCATTCTCTCAGTGGTACGCTTCAATGTGAATTTACAAACTGTGCGCGCAAGTACTGGAAATAAGACTTAAAAGAGCATTCCATCGGCTCCAGAGGCACAAGGGGTACAACTGGTTTTGCCCAGTGGTCTCTGGCTAGGAATTTAGGCACAGATTATTGATCTAACAGCTGGACGGGATAGCATGATCCCAGAGCATATGTAAAGCATTCTTATCAATGCAAACTCGGCCTTACGCTTGCTTTGATGCAAATATTTGCCACCGACTCCATGTTTTATTAATTGAAATACTGAAATAAGTGTGTCAAGGAACCAGCAACAAATAAAATATTTACAAAGAGACTCTGTTGAAAGGAATGATGAAAGTTGGTAGGCCAGAGGCAAAAAGGGAAATGAAGGCCTGATCTGCTCCTTCATTAATAGTCATCTGACCCTTCTTCAAACAACATGCTCCACTAAATGACATTGAGAATGCAAGGATAATGGGACAATGAGGGTAAAAGGAAATGTTGAGAAGGTTGGGCCTTTACGCATTGGACTTTGGAAGGGGTGGCACAGTGGTTGGCACTACTGCCTCACAGCACCAGGGACCCAGGTTCAATTCCGCACTCATATTACTATCTGTGTGGAGTTTGCACGCATTCTCCCCGTGTCTGCGTGGGTTTTCTCCGGGTGCTCCGGTTTCCTCCCACACTCTAAAGATGTGCGGGTTAGGTTGATTGGCCGTGCTAAGTTGAATCTAGTGTCAGCAGGGATTAGCAGGGTTAATATGTGGGGTTACAGGAATAGAGCCTTGGTGGAATTGTGGTTGGAGCAGATTCGATGGGCCAAACGGCCTACTTCTATACCGTAGGATTCTATGAATGAGAAGTGACCTTATTGAAACTTAAGATTTTGAAGGGGGGTATTGACATGTAAGATGCTGAGAGGATATTTCCTCTCACTGGACAATTTAGGGGACAGTTTCAAAAAGGGGGATCTCTCATTTAAGATGAAGATGAGAGGAATTTTTTTCTCTCAGAGGGTTAATAGTGTTTGGAATTCTCTTCCCCAGTCAGCAGAAGAGGCTGAGTTATTGAATATATACAAGGCTGGGGTAGATAGATTTTCTATTGATGTGGGAGTCAAGGGTTATGGGAGAGGCAAGTAAGTGGAATTAAGGCCACAATCAGATCAGCTATGATTTCATTGGTTGGCAGAGAAGGCTCGGGGGGGGGGCCGAATGGCCAAATCCTGCTGCTATTTCCTTTGCTCTTAAGTAAGCAACAGATCTTTGACAGTTTTTTTCCCTCATATTTCTGCACTCTTACCTTGTTGAAGAGTATGAAATATTGGATGTGAGCACTTTTGTATCTTTGCACCCTTCCCTTGGAGAACAATGTACAGTAGCAGGAGGATTTACGACTTGATTAATATTCTAGCTGGCAACAAAGTGGATAGTACCTCTTGTGGGAAAATCTAAAATGATTGGGCACGGTTCAAAAATAAGGGGTCTCTGATTTAAGATGGCGCAAACTCTGCTTCTAACACCATAGCTTTTATATTTTGTTATAAAACATGGAAAGACAGAGTCACAGGACTGCTGAACTGTCTTAACAGCAAGATAAAAGACATGTTATTAAACATGAAAAGATTGGATTATGGTACAATACTCCTTTAATCCCTGCTTGGTTTAACAAATACACACGGATTTTAAGATTACAACATATATCTCAAGCTGCAATGGTCTCGTAACAAAATGTTCCTTTAAATACACAAGATAGCTTGGATCAAATACATGAACCTCAAGTGGATTCCTTCTCAGAATCCCCCAGATAATTATCATGAGAGTTTCTGAACTTCATTCTCAAAAAAACCACCCTTTAAAATCTTCTTTCACAATAATGCTTTCCATTCGTGGTTTGCGTTCCGAATCTAGTCCGCAAACTACACTTTTAAATAAAAATTATGCTCCACTTCTCACAGCAAGATCCATATCCTGGTTTTACATCAGCCTTTTTAGGATGTCTTTGTCCTGACTGCTGTGTAAACTGTTTATAATTGCTTTAACTCTCAATTCTCAGTTTCTGTTAAAAATGGCATCAAACTTTTGATTTACCTCTGAAGTCTGCTTTCCCACTTTAAATCTGGTTACTGCAATTGTCACTTTAACTCAACACACTTTATTTATTCTTCCTTGATGTCTTCTAAACAATAACTTGGTCTCTGTTCTCTTATGTTCAGTTGCCTTAAGACATTTTTTCTGTCCCAATTCCCTGGTTATCTGCACTATGGCTGATTTTTTGTGAAACATGCCTCTCTGCAGCTCCTTTATCCTGTCCAGTCTCTCCTGGAAGAGTTAAGAGATGTTCGTTCCCCGGTATCTTGTCTCCAACTGCAATATATCCAGCTAAAACTAAAACTTAAAAGCTTTTTTATCTGACAAGGGCCTCCAGTTGCTAGGCAATCTTTGCAAGTCAATTCACTCTCCACATTGCAGCCCTCTCCAAGCACAATAGAAACACAGTTAGAACTGAACCAACCCCCACACATGCAAACACCTTTGTCCAACATGAATCTAACTATAGGTTTTACCCTTCCTTCCAAATAAATATTAAATTAAACCCAATAAAAACTATACCTTATTTCTAATGTTCATCAACAGAAATATAAATTCCTTAAAACTAACTTTCTTTTCCAAACACAGACAAGATTTTTTTTCTCTCAGAAAGTCAGTAATGTTTGGAATTTCTTCCCCAATCAAGGCTGGGTTCTTAAATATATTCAGGACTGAATTGGACTGATGTCTTTTTACCAACTGATAATGGGGTTAGTCTGAGATGACAGGAGAGTTTTATGGGCATCCATAGTGATAGAATAAGGAGAGGGGGCCATCCATAACCGCTCGTGCAAGTATCCTGATTGATATCAATGCAGAGTTCAGGGTCACAGAGCGTTAGATAGAGTCATAGAGGTTTACAGCATGGAAACAGGCCCTTCAGCCCAACTTTCCCATGCCACCCTTTTTTTGAACCACTAAACTAGTCCTAATTGCTTGCATTTGATCCATTATCTAAATTAAACTCCATCTGCCATTCATCAGGCCACTGGCCCAATTGATCAAGATGCTGATGCAATCCTAGATAACCTTTCAGGACAGTGAAGAAGGTTATGAGAGGAACAGAATTTAAATCAGCATTTTAACATGTAAACTTCTTTATAGCAAATTTTCAAGATAATAAGAAATTGCGATTCTCAAATGATTTCACCCTCTTCCCCTTTAGATCTAATTGTTCTCCCGGATGATTGTGATTATTTTAAATTCCTTCTTCCCCTTCACCTCTGAATTTCAGTACCTTTGGATAGTTTTTTAAGCCTTCTCCAGTGAACACAGGCACAAAGTACCTGTCCAAAGTCTCCACTATTTCCTCGTTTTCCATTATTAAGTTCCCCAAATTCACTTTCTAGAGGACCAACAAACTTCAGTTACTCTTTTCCGACTTAAATACTTGTAGAAATTTCTACATCTGTTTTCATATTACTAGCTATCTTTCTCTCAAACTATACTTGCTCTCTCTATCATTTTTGGAATTATTCTTTGCTGATTCTTAAAATCTTATGACTTACCACTAACCTTTGCAGATTTGCAATGTTTCTTACAGTCCTTAGCTTCTTTATTTAGCCACAGATGAATCATTATTCTTAAAGAGTATTTCTTTCTCACTGGGATAAATATTTGCCGAGAGTTATGAAATAGCTCATTAAATGTTTGCCGCTGCATCTCTACTGTCTTCCCTTTCATCTATTTTCCCCATTTACTTCAGCTAGGTCTGCCTTCATAGCCTATAATTATTTTTATTCAGGTTTAAAACACTAGACTTAGACCCACACTTCTCCCCCTGCTGCAACGTTTTTTTTAAATGAGTTTTTTGGGTCAGAAATACATGGCACTAAAACAGTCCCTTATTAATCCAGCTATCTGGAGTGTAATATTGGAACTTAAAACAATAACTACTGTCTGGGAAAACTATTAGAGCTAAAGGCTGACAAGTGTCAAGTATTCCATGCTAATTCTATGATAAGATGGCCTGCCTTCAATAGCTTTAAAAGCATTGGGTGCCAAGATAATAAGGCACTGGTTAAAAACTTTCAAAATTCCCTGAACCACAAGCAGGATATGGGCAAGAACATATTGTTTCTCTGTGTCACCTGCCCTCATTTAACGTGTATACTTCACAAAGTGTCATCAATAACCCCGTGGCCATTTAATAATATGGAATAGTTTTGAATCAGCAGGTAGGGCTGTGATCAGAGTGTAACATTATTGGTTCTAAAGTTAACAATCAGAGTTGAGGATTGTTGCTCCTTCTAAAATATCTGTTGTTGAGGGTTTCAAACGGGGATCTGTTTTAAGGGCGCGTGTGTGCAAACATTTGGTAACAAAGGTGTGAGGGATCGAGGACTTTCAGCCACTTCTCCCTTGAACTCTTTATTCCCATGGGGAGAGGTCAGAACTGATGAGTGTGATGAGTTCCTTTGTGCTGTATTCCAAATATCAAATTTCTCCCCATTGCCCTCGGTTGAAAGCAGCCAGAAACAGTGGGATACGTGCTGTTTTTTGTGAGTTCGAAGTAACATCTCCGTGACTTAACAGCAGTGGAATGTGTTCCCACTAAATACGTGTATTGCAAACATCTTGCTCTATTTTAGCTCAGTTCTGAGTGTGACTGTGACTTGACTCAAAGTAGTCAAGACAAACACTTAATCCTCTTCTAGACAGTGTTTTGTTTGCAATGGCTTTCTTTAGTTAGGTAAATCTGATCTCTTTCTCTCTCTCTTTCTGTCAATGAAGATTAATTTGTGTTAGTGAAGCTCGATTGGGTTTGTATGCACAGCAAATAAAGTTAGCGCCAAATTTTCTTTTCAAAGTGAGATCTATCCTTGTGAACTTTAGCTCACAGTACAAACACTATTAAGAGGCAATGAAGAGTCACAGTTACAGCAGCAACAATACCAAACTAGCATTGATATAGCGCCTTTAGTGCAGTAAAACATTTCAAGGTTCTTTGCAGGAGAAATTGCACACAAAATTTGACGTCAGTCCACATCAGGCGGCACTGGGTAGCAGCAAGACCATGGTGGCACAGTGGTTAACACTGCTGCCTCACAGCGCCAGGGACCCGGGTTCGATTCCCGGCTTGGATCACCGTCTGCATGGAGTTTGCATTTTCTCCCTGTGCCTAGGTGGGTTTCCTCCGGTTTCCTCCCACAGTCCAAAGATGTGTGGGTTACGTTAATTGGCTATGCTAAATTGCCCCTTAGTGTCCTATGTTGGAGGGATTAGTGGGATAAATATGTGGGGTTATAGGAATTGGTGCGGATTGTGGTCGGCGCAGACTTTGATAGACCGAATGGCCTCTTCCTGCACGGTAGGAATTATATGGTTTCTAATATGACCAGAAGGTCCCGCCATTGTCAACGGCTTTTCCCATTGAATGCACCCCTCATCGCTATGAAACACACAGCCTAGGAAGCGTGCCGTCACCAGCACGGGGAGCTCCCACCAACCTGCACACTGGAAAGCTGTGGCGATAGATTCAAAGAGCATCTTAAATGAGGAGAGAGAGCGGTGGAAAGGTTCAGGGAAGGAATAGCAGAACTTGGGCCAGACAGGAGTGGCAATGGAGCAATGAAAATGAGGAATGCGCAAGAGGAAAGAACGTGTTGTGGGAAACTCAGCTACTATTCTGAGGACCTGGGTTCAAATCCAGCCACGGCAGATGATAGAATTTGAATTTAATAAAAAATATCTGGAATTAAGAATCAACTGGTGAAACCATTGTTGGAAAAACCTATCTGATTCACGATTATCCCTTTAGGGAAGGAAATCTGCCGTCCTTACCCAGTCTGGCCTACATGTGACTCCAGAGCCACAGCAATGTGGTTGACTCTCAACTGCCCTCAGGCAACTAGGGATGGGTAAGAAATGCTGGCCCAGCCAGTGACACCTACATCCTGTGAATTAATAAAAAAAAATTATTGCAATCACCAGCTTCCCACAAGTACAGGGTGCCATCGACTGCACACACGTGGCTTTCAGAGGTCCCTGGCAGCAGCCGCTATAATTCATTGAGAGAAAAGGCTTCCATTCTCTGCAACTGATGTGTAAGCAGCAAAAGCAGATGGTGCACGTTTGTACGCGATATCCTGGAAGCCTGCACAGCTCTTGCACCCTAAATCTCTCGCAAGGTGCTTCAAGGACTGGCTCACCAGTGACAAAGACTATCCCCAAAAGGCATGGCTACTAATACTTGTTCGGCAAGCACGTGATGGCCTTGTGAGGGTGTCAGTTGGGAGTGAGGAGAAGGTTGACTTATCCTGGCAAAGAGGATGAAACCAATCACCTTCTCCCTGCCCTGGGTAGCGGTCATTTTCTGAGGATGACAGTGCTGATAACCCTGCCGGCCTCCCCCAAAGCTTTGAGGTTGGCCGACCTCAGGATCCCATCACAGGATCTCCTGTCAGTCCGCAACCGCTTGGAAGTGTGTCACCGATGCTTTGTCGCTAATTTAGGCCATCGTTCACTGCAATAAATCCGGCACTGTAGAGAGCGAATATGTGCACGGGCGAAGTAACGGCAGAGTGGACAAATCCCAGGTCACCGCGCCTTGTGATACTTGCCCATAAAGAGGTGGAAAGGAGATGATCAGACGCAGGAACTGGCCAACGGGAATCATGCTGACTTTCCCATCCACTGCCACACGATTTTTCCACCAGTGGGATTTTCCATTTCCGTCCAAGTCGATGGACTTTGGAATGGCTCACCACATTTTCCAGCCCCGTCCGCTCGGTGACGGTGCCACTAAATTCAGCCCCTTCATCTCCGGAATGGAAATTTATTTTTGTTTTCGAGAGACATTAGAAAATCACCCATTTTGAGCAGCTTTTTTTTCCCTCTGACATGGAGCCAACAATGCCTTCTGATCTGCAAACTTCCCTCAGCAATTAAAACTGACCTTGGGCTGTGTTTTACTTACAGTTGCTGGGCTTTGTGGCTTTAAATGGACAGCCAGCTGAGCTTGCTGACGTTGTTAATGGATGGGGAGCGATGCCAGTCATGATTCTAAAGGTTGTGAACTGTTTAATTAGAAGTTCATTGTTCATTGCTGCATTAGTGACTGTCATTCAGGAACAGCGCAATGTAGTGCTTCATCCTTTTAAAGAGAAGTGTGTGACCACTTTACTGAATCGCAGCCGCTAAGAATTAGCTGTCGCTCAGTGAGAGCCCACTCACCTCTGAATCACTAGATCACGTTGGAGACTTGAGCACAGAATCCAGACTGACACTCCAGAGCAGAACTGAGGGAATGCTTCACTTTAGAGGTGCCATCTTTTGATGGGATGTTGGATCAAGGCCTTGTCTGCCCCCTCAGAGGAGGTTCACAGAAATTATCCCTGGAATGAAGAGCTTGTTGTATGAGGAAGGGTTGAGGACTCTGGGTCTGTACTCATTGGAGTTTAGAAGGATGAGGGAGGGATCTTATTGAGACTTACAGGATACTGTGAGGCCCTGGATAGAGTGGACGTGGAGAGGATGTTTCCACTAGTAGGAAAAACTAGAACCAGAGAGCACAACCTCAGGCTAAAGGGACGATCCTTTAAAACAGAGATGGGGAGGAATTTCCCCAGCCAGAGAATGGGGAATCTGTGGAACTCTTTGCCGCAGGAGGAGGCCGGGTCATTGAGTGTCTTTAAGACAGAGATAGATAGGTTCTTGATTCATCAGGGGAAAAGGCAGGAGAATGGGGATGAGAAAAATATCAGCCATGACTGAATGGCAGAACAGACTCGATGGGCCGAGTGGCCTAATTCTGCCCCTATTTCTTATGGTCATTTGTAAAAGCCTCCACGGCACTACTTTGAGGCAGAGCAACAGAATTGTCTCAGCCATGAGATCTAAATTACCGTACACATCGTTAAATAAGGAGAATGCCAAGTGTAACAACCGATCTTAATGGTGACTTGCTCAGACAAACAGGTGTAACGTGTGATTTAAGCATAAAGATTACTGCCGATGCTCCAGATCTCTGTCACAGTCAGGGTCTCAGCTCAGCACTCGTATTGAGGTTTGTCTGACTGCACAGCTTCCTGGCTGCAGTCCTGCTCCCCTCCCTCTCTCTCTCTCTCTATGAGGTTTCTCAAACTCATGGATGCTGCCAGCCAGTCTGACGACTTCCCAATTCCCCCTCCTGGCTCAACATCCACCTTTTGGGGCTTTAAGCTGCCCATGGCTCCGACTGCACTGCTCCTCATGTCCTGGCTTTGTCTGGGCTCTTCCCTGGCTGCTATTTCTTGCCTCGGCCTCTCAGTTTGTCAAAGGCACTGCAGGGATGGCCCCACAGGAGGAGGCCGCTTCCCCTACTCGGTGCTGACCCCGACCATCGCCATCTGCTGCTGTAAGCCCAACAGGGCCGTTAGCCAGGAGCATTCTCTCTTGCAATTTCAGAACTCTCCGTGCTACCTAGTCTTGCTGGAGACCAAGGTTCTCGCTTCTAACAACCATCTTCGATCTTCTATTGTTGTATTGCAGTCACGGTCTTAGATTATTTGATCAATAAACAATTAAGCCCGTCTAGATCTCAATTTATGTTATTAAAGTTTAAAAATGGCATCATTCCTTCTCCGATAATCTTATTCGGAGGTTGACTTTATTAGATTTAGCTGAGTAGGCCACATGGGCTTTACAAAGCACAACAAAGAGGGGGAAGGGAGAGCATCAGGAAGGCTGGTTTATGTCTTGCTGAATTGTAAGTGCTACAGTGTTGATTTTTGGGGGCCCTGAAACCTGCTGGAGTAGATCAGCAAGTCTGGGGACACGGAGGCCAGGTAGGGTCTAAATGGTGATCTGAACAGCCGGGCCTAAGTACCCTAATTTACAATAGAGTCCTGGGTAAACTGTGCGTGACAGGAGAAGACGGCAAGCAAGAGGCCATATAGGATCAGTCCCTGCCAGTGAGGTAAGTGGTTGGGTACTTTCAGTAATGGTCTCCCTTCATGGACTTTTTGTTTAAGCAGCAGATCATGGCTTAGTGTTTTGCAAGACTGTTGTTATCGTGCAACAATACAACAGTTTGGTAAAAACAAAATATTTGACAAAGGGTCATCCATTCTCAAAACATTGCCTCTACTCTCTCTCCATAGAGGCTTACATAGATTCCTACAGTGCAGAAGGAGGCCATTGTGACCACAATCCAACCCAGGCCCTATCCCCATAACCCCATACATTTACCCTAGCTAGTCCCCCTGACACTAAGGGGCAATTTAGCATGGCCAATCCATCTAACCTACACATCTTTGGAGTGTGGAAGGAAACCGAAGCAGACACGGGGAGAACGTGCAAACTCCACACAGACAGTGACCCAAGCCAGGAATCGAACCCAGGTCCCTGGAGCTGCGAGGCAGCAGTGCTAACCACTGTGCCACATGCTGTCCGACCTGCTGAGATTTTCCAGTATTTTCTGATTTTGTTACATAACAGTTTAGCTAACATAGACCGATCTGCCACTTGAACCAAATCACATAGAGCAGCTTTGCATGGATGGGACACCATTCAGCCCATCGTCAGTGTGCTGACTCTTTGAAATGGCTTCCTTCTGTACTGTAGGTTTCTATAATAGCAAACCTTTCTTGGTTCCAGTGGTGGTGGGTTCCTGTCAGTTTATAAAACGCGTAGATGATAATATCGCTCCGTATTTTGCCCATTTGACTGTAAAAGGTTCTGAAAATAGTGAATGAGGTCAAAGCATTGTATTAAAGAAAAAATAAATTGCTCAGTTCCTACAGTCCTCAAGTATTGTCAACCTGAATCTTGTGTTAAAGAAAGCATTTGGAATTTGCTGCCAAAAGGAATTAGCAGAGATTGATTTGGCTTTGCCCCGCAAAAGCACAGTGCACATTACGACAGCACTTAAGTAATAGCCTAGAAATAACACTTCAGGCTCGATTTTAAAATTATGTCCAGGATTGGTGGGGGAATCGGGGAGGGGAGGGTGTGAGAGCGACAGACAAACGCCAAGCCAAGAGACAGCGACGTTTTAACTCATGAGTCTCACTGTCGCATTGAAGATTTGACGCTCATCGGACCTGGCTAGAATGTCTGCCTGGGTGGTGAGCGGGTGTGGAGATTCAAACAGCAGGAGACTGTGGTGCTGCCAGTTTATAATGTGGGAGGAAAGCCTGAGGCCCAATGTTTTGAGATGGTTTCTGAACAGGCACTCATCATCTTCGTCTGCATTTCCATAGCCCACCGTGGAAATAGCTTCCATTATTTTTTTTCCCCCTGACCATTCGGGTCCTCTTCTCACCTCAAGAGAGAGCAGAAATAGAATTCCTACAGTGCAGAAGGAGGCCGTTCGGCCCATCTAGTCTGCACTGACCACAATCACGCCAGGCACTATTCCCATAACTCCATGCATTTACTCTAGCTAGACCCCTCACACTGAGGGGCAATTTAGCATGGCCAATCCACCTAACCTACACATCTTTGGACACTAAGGGGCAATTTAGCATGGCCAATCCATCTAACCTACACGTCTTTGGACACTAAGGGGCAATTTAGCATGGCCAATCCACCTAACCTACACATCTTTGGACACTAAGGGGCAATTTAGCATGGCCAGTCCACTGAACCCAAACATCTTTGGACACTCAGCGGCAGTTTCACACGGCCAAACCAACTAACCTGCACATCTTTGGACTGTGGGAGGAAACCAGAGCACCCAGAGGAAGCCCACGCAGACAGAGATAGAGATAACGTGCAAACTCCGCACAGTGACACAAGCCAGGAATCGAACCCAGATTCATTGTGCTGTGAGGCAGCAATGCGAACCAGTGTACCACCATGCCACCCAAAAGTTAATCTTTGCATGGTAATGTTAGCTTTACAACTGAGTTTAAGTTTATTTATTAGTGCCACAAGTAGGCTTACATGAACATTGTAATGAAGTTTCTGTTAGAATCACCTAGTCGCCACACTCCGGCACTTGTTCAGGTACACTGAGGGAGAATTTAACATGGCCAATGTACCTAACCAGCACATCTTTTAGACTGTGGGAGGAGACCAGACCACCCGGAGGAAACCCACGCAGACATGGGGAGAACGTGTAAACTCCACATAGACAGTGACCCAAGCCAGGAATCAAACTGGGGTCCCTGGCGTTATGAGGCAGCAGTGCTAACCACTGTGCTACCATGCCTCAAAATGTCAGTGGAGCCTGGCCTGCACATTTAAAGACTGGGATTGGTCTTGCTGTCTGGAATTGTTCAGGTCATGGTGGGATGGAATGGGTAAATCCCCGCTGTTTGGTTTTCGTCAGGCAGTTAAAATGGGGACATTCAGTGTCTAAATACCTTCTGTTCAGAATTCTCTATTGCTATTGTAGGCGCCCAAATGAAATAGATAGGTCCACCTGTTAAAAGTGGACAGATTTGTGTGTTAATGCCACGATGTAACTTCACAGCAAAAGCAAATGAGGTGTTTGAATTTCAACTGCACATCCGATCTGAAGAGAGACTTGCAAAGAACACATGCACCCTCGTTCCTCAGCTATCTTTGGTTCATACACTTTTAAATCCAGCCCAGCTTCACCAGTCCAAGACTCAAATCAGCCTCCCATCCATTGACTCCATCTACACTTCCTGCCAAGGCTACTAAATTGAGTATATCTCCTGGATGAATGAATAGGGCTGTGTACAGGGTTACTGGGTTCAAATACAAATACTGAATTTGACTCCTTCAGTTGCAAATTAGTCGATATATATTTGCTCTGCTTACCTTCTCCCCCTAGGCTGGCACCTCATTCCTGATAGTTGTCGTCACTTACTATTGGATGCAATCGGACACTCCTCAAAGTGTGACAGATGAGGGAGGGGTAGAAATCCCACTTGTCGCCTGTTTTAGCTCCGACAGGCAACCATACCAAAGTAGCAAAAATGATAGGTCAACAGGATTGACCATGATTGATGGGGCGGCACGGTGGTACAGTGGTTAGCACTGCTGCCTCCCAGCACCAGGGACCTGGGTTCGATTCCCAGCTTGGGTCACTGTCTGTATGGAGTCTGCACATTCTACCCGTGTATGTGTGGGTTTCCTCCAGGTAGTCCGGTTTCCTCCTACAGTCTAAAGATGTGTAGATTAGGTGGATTGGACATGCTAAATTGTCCCTTAGTGTCCAAAGATGTGTAGGTTAGGGGGATTGGCCATGCTAAATTGTCCCTTAGTGTCCAAAGGTGTGGGTTAGGTGGATCAACCATGTTAAATTTCCCCTTAGTGTCTGGGGATCACTAGGGTAAATGCATGAGGTTATGGGGATAGGCCCCTGTGCAGACTTGATGAGCAGAATGGCCTCTTTCTACGCTGTCGGATTCTACGATGATTTGATCACCGTCAGATTCGAACGCTGCAACTTGACAAAGATCTGCACTGATGTCCAGTCACCTTATAACATGAGATTGCTTGAAACTGGAAGCTTGTCAATTAGAGTGTGTGCTGCTAACAGATTGGCATTAAACTGAGGCATAGATAATGAGGTTGGGTGTCTAACAGAGATGGTGTGATAACAGGGCTGAGGGTGCATCAGACAGTGTTAAAGCAGCGGCACTGATCACAAGGGTAGGTTCTATTCTAACCTGCAGACGCCTGTTCACTATCTTTCTCCACGAACAAAGTGATTTTAACAGCTTGAGCTGGATTTAAACCAACATCCTTTTTGACTGCAAGCCAAGGATAGAGGTGATAAGTGCTCTGGAAATCTCTGCTTGGATCAGACTTCGATCCTGAGATAAAATCAGGAATTCAGTTAAGCGCCACAAAATTCAGTCCTGTTTTTCTGAGTTAAAGAACAATGAAGAGTTTGTCACCTTGAATTTCCACCTTTTGTGCACTATTTTAATGGAGGTGTTCACCAAGATCAACAAACTTGGACAAAGCTCGCAAACGAGAGCAGAGCATGAATAAAACATGTTGATTGTTATCATGGGGAGGTTGTTGTCTGAGCAAGAGACAGATTGATATCCCAGAATATCTCTTGCTGGAACACGCTGAGAAACTGTTGCCAATCAATGGTCAAACCAAGCATTGAACTTGACATTGTGTGGGGAAGGCAGGGTCTCACTGGCAGGTCCAGTTGTGTCAGTCACAGAATCCCTACAGTGCACGAAGAGGCCATTTGGTCTATTGAGTATGCACAGACTATAATCCTACCCAGGCCCTATTTCCACAGCCCCACATATTAACCCTGCTAGTCCCCCTAACACTAAGTGGCAATTGAGCACGACCAATCCACCTAACCTATACACCATTGGATACCCAAGGGGCAATTTAACATGGCCAAGTCACTTGACTTACACATCTTTGGATGCCAGGGAACAATTTAGCATGGCCAACCCATCTAACCCACGCATCGTTGGACAATAAAGGGCAATTTAGCACAGCCAATCCCCCTAACCTACACATCTTCAGACACTAAGGGGCAATTTAGCACGGCCAATCTACCTAACCCGCACATCTTTGGATACTAAGAGGCAATTTAGCACAGCCAATCCACCTAACCTACACATCTTCGGACTGGGTGAGGAAACTGGACCACCCAGAGGAAACCCGCACAGACACGGGGAGAACATGCAAACTCCACACAGACAGTGACCCAAACCGAGAATCGAACCCAGGACCCTGGCAGCAGTGCTAACCACCGTGCCACCGTACCACCTTGATGCAATACCATGATGCAGTTTAACATTTGGTGAGATTCGTGCAAAAAGAAAACGAGAACTCACCTTCTGACGGTCTTCAGAGTTTATTGCCATTTTTTTGGAGGATAAAATAGTTTATTGCGGTTTTA
Source organism: Sphyrna mokarran (assembly GCA_024679065.1). NCBI lineage: Eukaryota > Metazoa > Chordata > Chondrichthyes > Carcharhiniformes > Carcharhinidae > Sphyrna > Sphyrna mokarran. The sequence goes on from JAGIQG010000038.1 coordinate 3,534,152, forward strand.
AATTGAAAGGTTGGCTGGAGAATGCAGAGGTTTAGCTGTGCACTATTTTCCAGGAACTGGTAGGAGTGTGACAGCTCAAAAGCGACAAAGCATACAACAACAGATTCACTGGAAAAAGCTTCTTCAAGAACAGGAACAAAAGTACATTCCAGCAAGGAATAAAGAATGATTGGCATGAGAGAGTAAGATCATCTGGCTCCTATTGTGATAATTCTTCAGAGGCAGAAATCCCTTCACCAAAATGCCTTTATATACAATTCCAACAGCAGTGCACAGAGTTCCATCAGTCAGCAGTCTACCTCCGAGAGTGCCAGAGGAACTGACAGTCCAAGTTAAAGAACAAAGAACAAAAAAAATTACAGCACAAAAACAGGCCTTTCCATCCTCAAAGCCTGCACCGAACATGTAGGCACTGACTGACCTAAAACCCCTTACTCTTCTCGGAACTATATCCCTCTGTTCCCATCCTATTCGTGTATTTGTCCAAACACCCTTTAAAACTCACTACCATATTTTCTTCCACTACTTCGCCCGGCAGTGACTCCAGACACTCACCACCCTCTGTCTAAAAAAACTTGCCTCGTGCATCTCCTTCAAACCTTGCCCCTCGCACCTTAAACCTGTGCCCCCCAGTAACTGACTCTTCCGCCCTGGGAAAAATACAAGGGAATGTGACTCCCCCATTGGCCCATTAATTGCCTTCTTAATCAGGAAGTCCAAAATCCAACCTCAATGGCCTGACTGGAGAGCAAATGATTTTGGGCTTCCCAGTTGTTCCTCAAAATTGCGATTTTCATATGAAAAGCAACCTTGATTCCACCTGAAATGGGTGAGCATTCTGCTTTCCCACCTAACGATTTTTGGAAGATTGGATGAAGTGAATAACAGAAGAGGACAGAAGGGAGTAGAAGACAAATTCCGACTCAGAGGATCCTTTGCTCCTTCCCACCGTTGGGATTCTCTCTCTGCAGTCACCACCAATCTCCCACTCTAAGTGCATTGGGCAACTATAATTCGGCACAGAGACCTTTGGGTGGACCACAGGACTCTGACTTGCATTTGCAAGGCCACGTCCCACCCTGAAATGGGGCCGATTGCAGCTGTGGCAATGGGTCAGCGACTTACACTGACTCTCCTGCCTGTTTCCAGCACCATTTTGAAGATGGAAATCGGGGCCCCATTGATGCATCCGCGGAGCCAGAGAAATTCAGGTGGAAAACGATTAGAGGGAAGGAAAGAGGAAGCAAGGATGACAGCAAAAGTCTGAGGGCTGCATTCCAGAGGGATGCAACTCCCTGCCCTTCAGTTAACACTGCAGGTAAGTTTGATTTAATTTGATTTATTATTGTCATGTATTGGGATACAGTGAAAAGTATTGTTTCTTGCACACTATACAAACAAAGCATACCGTTCATAGAGAAGGAAAGGAGACGGTGCAGAATGTAGTGTTACAGTCATAGCTAGGGTGTAGAGAAAGATCAACTTAACGCGAGGTAGGTCCATTCAAAAGTCTGACAGCAGCAGGGAAGAAGCTGTTCTTGAGTCGGTCGGTATGTGACCTCAGACTTTTGTATCTTTTTCCCAATGGAAGAAGGTGGAAGAGAGAATATCCGGGGTGCGTGGGGTCTTTAATTCTGCTGGCTGCTTTTCCTGTGGCAGTGGGAAGTGTAGACAGAGTCAATAGATGGGAGGCTGGTTTGCGTGATGGATTGGGCTACATTCACAACCCTTTTGTAGTTCCTTGCGGTCTTGGGCAGAGCAGTACAGTCTCCAACAGCCAGTTTGCCCTTCTTAGATAGAGGAGTTGAAACCGTGCAGAGAGCTTTGATTAAATTGTTCATTTAAGAAGCTCAGAGCACCTTCCATCAGCTGTGTTGGGGGGTGGTGGGAGGGGGGTTGTTGGCAGAAGGGGGAGGATGTTGGGCTGAGCAGCCTGAGGTGTACAGAGTTATAAATGAATAATATTTCACACAAAAAAGCAATGTCCTTTAAGATGAATTCTATTGATTTCATGTTGCACTGCATATGCTGCGGATGTGTGTGTTTTCTTACAAGCCGTACAAGTCTCAAAAACGATCAATAAAAATCAGATAATCTCCCATCTATGGAGGAGAGGGGATTTCCACATAACTCAACGTCCAAAATAAACCGATACCGCCTCAGGCCCTGCCCACAGAGATTTACTTCACAAAGCCAATATCTGATCACATTGCGACCACCACTGAGATGATTGGTTTCAGTTTTTGAGGGAGAATGAGCAGAAGCAAGACACAGGCAGTGCAGTAAGAACTGCAGTCCAGTGTTCAGGAAGAAAAAGTATTGCACTTGGTTTCGATCTTGAGGTGACAGCAAAACCCTACCTGCGCTGTCCTTTTTGCTCAACGAACAGACTATTGAACATGTGGAAAATGAGTGCGGGGTGCATGTCTGCCAGCAGCAGGATGGGTTAAGGGGTGAAAAGCTTGATGTTCTTAAAGAGCCACTGCTCAGCACGGAAAGGGAATGTCTTGGTGGTGCCAGAAGGTGTTCTTGCTGGAGAATAAAGGACAGTACAGCACAGGAACAGGCCCTTCAGCCCTCCAAGCCTGCACTGATCGTGATGCCTGCCTAAACTAAACTTAGAGTCCATATCCTTCTATTCCCATCCTAATGGTTAGGGTGGCACAGCGGTTAACACTGCTGCCTCGCAGCACCAGGGATCCAGGTTCGATTCCCGGCTTGGGTCACTGTCTGTGTAGAGTTTCCACATGTCTGCGTGGGTTTCCTCCGAGTGCTCCGGTTTCCTCCCACAGTCTGAAAGGTGCCCTGATTGGGGTGCATTGACCTGAACAGGTGCTGGGTGGTGGCAACTAGGGGAATTCCACAGTGACTTCATTGCTAATATTAGCTTTACTTGTGACTAATATATAAATAACATTTTCAAGCTATTCATGTATTTATCTAGTTGCCCTTTAAATACCGCTATCATACCTGCCCCCCATCCCCTCCCCAGGCAGTGCATTCCAGACATTCACCACCCTCTGTGTAAAAAAAAAACTTGCCTCACACATCTCCTCTAAACTTTTCCCCATGCACCTTCAACCTATGTCCCCAAGTACTTTGTCCCTTTCATAGAACATAGAACATAACAGCACAGAACAGGCCCTTCGGCCTTCGATGTTGCGCCGACCAATATAAAAAGCAATGCCCCTCCAAACTAAACCATTCCCTTCTCTTCCATATACTTATCAACTAACCTCTTAAACGCCACCAAACTTGGCGCATCTACAACTGCTGCAGGCAGGGCATTCCACTCCCGAACCACCCTTTGGGTAAAGAACCTGCCTCTGATATCCGTCCTATAACTATCACCCCTTAATTTAAAGCTGTGTCCCCTCGTGCTAGCTTTTTCCATCCTAGGAAAAAGGCTATCACTGTCCACCCTATCTAAACCTCTAATCATCTTATATGTTTCGATCAGGTCCCCTCTTAGCCTCCTCCTTTCTAACGAAAACAACCTCAAATCCCTCAGCCTCTCCTCATAAGACCTGCCCTCCATACCAGGCAACATCCTGGTAAACCTCCTCTGTACCCTCTCCAATGCCTCCACATCTTTCTTATAATGTGGGGACCAGAACTGCACACAATACTCCAAGTGCGGCCGCACTAGAGTTTTGTACAGTTGCAACATGACGTTGCGGCTCCGAAATTCAATCCCCCTACCAATAAAAGCCAAGACTCCATATGCCTTCTTAACAACCTTCTCGACTTGACTGCCTACTTTCAGGGATCTATGCACATACACACCAAGATCCCTCTGTTCATCTAGACTACTAAGAATCCTACCATTTGCCCTGTACTCTACACATTTATTATTTCTGCCATAGTGCATTACCTCACACTTTTCCACATTAAACTCCATTTGCCACCTCTCGGCCCAGCTCTGCAACTTGTCCAAGTCCCTCTGCAAACTATAACACCCCTCTTCACTATCTACCACTCCACCGACTTTAGTGTCATCTGCAAATTTACTAATCCATCCTTCAATACCCTCATCCAGATCATTTCTACCCTAGGAAAGAGCTTCTGACCATCCACTTTGTCCACGCCACCCATAATCTTGTAGACCTCTATCAGGTCTCCCCTCAACCTCCGTCGTTCCAATGAGAACAAACTGAGTTTATCCAACCTCTCCTCACAGCTAATCCCCTCCAGGCCAGGCAACATCTTGGTAAACTTCTTCTGTATCCTTTCTAAAATATCCACATCCTTTTGGGAGTGTGGCGAACAGAATTGAACACTACATTCTAAATGAAGAAGAAGCTGTTACAGGCCACAGCCAGTGAGGGAGATACGTGGCAGGAATGTCAGCAAGTAGGAATATGGAAGGGAAATCTCATCATTTTAATGAGATAACCTTGGAGGACACGTTTCAGCAGATACAAACTCTCTTCAAAGCTGGTTCTCTCTCTGAAGCAGAGACCAAAGCCTTTCGGATGGAGATGGCTGAGAGAATTCCTTCTCCTCCGTGTCTAGGATCATATATAAAACATGACTGAGTTGGTAGCACAGAGCTGTCAGCACCAATCAAACTGTAGCCCAGCGCAAGTCAATGAGTGCACAGCTGCTTTGGTCAAATAGAAAAGGGAAATATGTCTAAACTGTGCTCTTTGAATGCCGGATTGTACATGAATCTGATTCACTAGGTTGTTAGATCTTACCCTTTAAGAAGGTTCAGGAATGGCTGTATTGACATAAATCCTATACTTCAGAGGTGCTGAGGGTGAAGAAGCCACTAGCTCTTAGAGGTTAATCTGAGCAGTTAACTGCTTTTCATAAGTCAACAGAATTTAAATCCTTTTTCGAGGCTTGAGTCCTTTCCAGAAATGAATGAAATTGGCCGCTTACTGATCCTGCTCCGAAGGAAAAGTGCACAAAATGTTACGGAAGTTATTGAATGTTGATGCATTTGGTGCCCTTGGGTTATAAATATGAAAATTCAGATGGATAATGCAGAAAAAAACACTTTCATGTTTCACTTAGCTGGGGGGAGAGGGGATGCAAATGGTTTTTACAATATTTCCTACAGTTCTAACTATCTAATTTTCCTATCCTACCACCTCTCCCCGCTCCACAAAAAAAAAAGCACCTGGCCATTGAAAACAACTGGAAATGCCAACCTTCAAGGCACTACCAAACTTTTTGATCTCAATGAATGGGATTGGGAAGCTGTATTGTCAGGCTGTTATCCTGACTTTGAGGGTGGGCTTCAAGACTGACCAGAAGTCATTGCCGCTGCTCTTTCTAACACAATTGCTCCGGGAACCTTCCCCTAACTGATGCGACAGTGCGGATTAATGTTCTTCTCTGACTTATTTCACCGTTTCATTTTGTGGTTTGGTTAAAGATTTCTAACTGTTCTTGAATTGCTGACAGTGCTAACCTTCTTACCCTGAAATTCCCAAAAGCAATTTGGGATGGGTGACGGACGCTGAGCTTGCTGGCGACGCTCATCAAATTAAAAAAATTCACGTTGGCACCCTGGAATTTTGTAGAGGTTCTGTTGATTTCTCAGCAGAACGCCAGTGGGATCCTGAGGCAAATGACGGAATGTCATGTCTTTAGTACCCTCTTGTATGTGAGCCCTTCACTATTGAGAGCCATATTCCTGGATCAACTTTGTCAATCTTTGTAGAGAATCATAGAGATATAATCATGGAGACAGGCCCTTCACGCAGACCAGAACTGATTCCATTTGCCTGCATTTTGGCTCATATCCTCTAAATCTTCCCCATCCATGTACCTGTCCAACTATCTTTTAATTGCCATAATGGTACCCACTTCCATCACCTCTGGCAGCTCATTCCATACACACACTGCCCTGTGTATGAAAAAAATTGCCTTTGGGTCTCCTTTAAATCTTTCCCTCTCACTTTCAACTTATGCCTTCTAATTCTGGATTCCTTCCACAGTGTGGCAAAACTTCCTGCTTTCCATAGTCTAGTTCCCCAGATTTAAACATGCACTTTGTAATCGGGCAGTTGAGGGGGCCTGTTACAATATGATTAAGGGCCAAATTGATGAGTCAATCAGGGAGCTCCTTGCTTTGTATTTAACCATGAGTGTCTGGCACTCCAATGTAGGTACTCCTAACTGAAAGCAGGATCATTTGCCTCAAGATCCCACTGGCGTTCTGCTGAGAAATCAACAGAACCTCTACAAAATTCCAGGGTGCCAACGCTAATTTCTTTTTTAATTTGATGAGCGTCGCCAGCAAGCTCAGCGTCCATCACCCATCCCAGATTGCTCTTAGGAATTTCAGGGTAAGAAGGTTAGTACTGTCAGCAATTCAAGAAGTTAGAAATCTTTAACCAAACCACATAATGAAGTGGTGAAATAAGTCAGAGAAGAACATTGATCCGTACTGTCGCATCAGTTAGAGGAAGGCTCCCAGAGCAATTGTGTTAGAAAGAGCAGCAGCAGTGACTTCTGGTCAGTCTTGAAGCCCACTCTCAAAGTCAGGATAACAGCCTGACAATACAGCTTCCCAATCCCATTCATTGAGATCAAGAAGTTTGGTAGTGCCTTGAAAGTTAGCATCTCCCCACCCCCCCCACACCCCGCAGCTAGGTGACATATGAAAGTGTTTTCTCTTCATTATCCACCTTAAATTTCTTATTTATAACCCAAGGGCATCAAATGTGCGCTGTAGTCAGACTTGTAAATGAAGGGATTTTGGTAAAGGGACTTCTGCCTCTGAGGAATTATTACAGTCTTCTTCATAGCCTTGTGTTGGCTTCTAACCAAAGTGGCAGACCGAGGTGACTAATATGGCCATTAATTGCTGCATATTCAGCCAGTTTCCTGTGTAGTGTTTGTTAAAATTTAAAAACAGGTACAGCAACTGGCATACTGATGTCAAATGATATAAATATTTCTGGCAGGGCTGTGGATATATAAGTACCATCTGGTAAATCTTTTGGTCACATCCCAAGTGTAATTATTCAGATATGATATGCATAAATCTTCTTAGATTTTATCAAGTCCGACTCTTTTGTCTCCTGGATTGCCACTTCTTACCTGGGATGAACTGTAGAACCTTCATTCTTTCAACTGTGGCTCAGTTGGTGGTACTCTTGCCTCAAGCTTCTGTGTTCAAATCCCATCCCAGGTCTTAAGTGGGAAAAGAAATCAAAGCTGACATTCTCGTGCAGCACCCAGGGAATGCTGCACTATTGGAGATGTTACCTTTCAGGTGAAAGGTTAAAATAAAGTCTTCTCTTTCCTTGCTGGTGAATATAACAAATCCAACAGCTTTTAGCCAAGCTTATGTGATGAGGACAGGCAGAAATCCAGAACAAGGATTCTGTTTTGACAAAGGAAGTGAGTGGCACGGTGCCACAGTGGTTAGCACTGCGGTCTCACAGCGCCAGGGACCTGGGTTCGATTCCTGGCTTGGTCATTATTTGTGTGGAATCTGCACATTCTCCCTGTATCTGCGTGGGTTTCCTCTGGGTGCTCCAGTTTTCTCCCACAGTCTGAAAGACGCACTGGTTAGGGTGCATTGACCCAAACAGGCGCCAAAGTGTGGCGGCAAAGGGATTTTCACAATAACTTCATTACAGTGTTAATGTAAGCCTTACTTGTGACTAATAAATCAACTTTAACTTCTTGAATTGTTGACTTTGCTTGATTTGCATCTTTAAGTTATTTTCTCTTTTGTCAACATCTCAATATTTACGTGGACAAGACTAAGAGGTGTGAAGTGTTTGAGACGTTTGTCGTTGATATTTGGATGGCCTGTCAGATTGATGCTTTTATAGAGTTGGAGGAACAGCAGTTTTTTTTGAAGAACATTTTTGATTGGGTATTTTTTTTTTCCTCACAGCTGTTCCACACCTGCCATAGTTATTCTATAGGAGTCGGTGGTTATGTATAAAGTGCACATTGGGTGAATGGGCATAGAAGGGGCATAGGTTGACGTGGATACCATGAGGGGGCATGGGGAGTGGAGTACATGGGAAAGACCTTTTTTTTTTGAACTTATCTTTTAAAAGATTGCTGAATTCCGACTCAGGTTCGTGACCCCTCGAGGAGCTATGAACGAATTGTGGAAGTGATGACCTGACTCCCCAAAATTTTAGGAGTCTGGGAGATGCCGACCTTCACAATGGAAGTGGTCAGATCAGCAGGGCAGCATGTGGGCTTGCCATCTGCGCCCTTATTCTGCACCAGCAAAAACGACTGGCACCGGGAATCCCGGAATCGTTTCCGGCCGGCCATTTGGAAATAGCTCTGGGGTGGTCCTGACTTTGCAAAAATCCAGCCCTAAAATGCACAAGCTGCCAACTCAGACACGTTGCTCAGCAATAAGTTTCAGCTGAAGTCAGTGGAAGTTTTCACTGATGGGAGGCTAGTTTCCAAAAAAAAGGTAGAATATATCAATGTGCATTATATAAATATTCATGACCAAGCCTTTCATATCTGCCGAGGTTCACTGCAGCTGAAGTCATTTATTCACTTTATCATCAGACGCCAGCAAAAAGAGATAACGGCAAAACAGTTAAGCTCAATCTATCTGAAATTGACCTCTACTACCATTCACGCAGACCTGTGATGTTTTGTTCTACATGGTCGCTTCATGTTTATTACTTCATTCTCAATCTAAGTGTAAATCCCATCATTCATTAATAGATTATCAGACAGATCAAGGGGCAAAATGCACACTGTCTCGGTACATTGTTTGCAGAAAGAACTTCCCAACATAAGGTTATTCACACAGATCCACAATAGCAGACCTGGCACCCAAGAGGCCTTCCAACTTCCCCAAGCTCTAAATGATGGTGTGACTGAGATGGAGAATTTGTTGGCTGCAGACACATGTTCCTGTCCCACCCACTATGATTCCCGTGGCAGACCATGCGTAGATCCGTTGACCTCGAGTGGGATTTTCTGATTTTGGGGCAAGGGCGGCTGGAAAATCCTGAGTTGAGTTTGGAGTTTAGAAAGTTCAAATGTTTCAGAGCTCAGTGGCTGCACAGACTCACTTCATGAGGGACTGACAAAAAGTAGGATTGCCAGCTTATAGTATGGTGCTTTTGGCCACGTGCCCACTGCCTTAAGTTGCTGATATTAACCAATCTTGTTGGGATTTAGCATTTACTTCTAAATTGATGGATAAGAATAGTCTTATCCAAACACCCAGAGCGCAAAATTTAAACAGAATAAATGAGGGAGTAAGAAATTTAAGCACAAAAAGGATTACCTTGCCTGACACAATTACAGAACAACAAAGAAATTGTTAGACGCAAAGCGATCCCGGTTCACCTTCTATCATCCTAATAATGTTGTTGCATATGGGTGGCACATCGGCATATGGGTGGCACAGTGGTTAGCATTCCTGCTCCACAGCTCCAGGGACCAGGGTTCAATTACCAGCTCAGGTCATTGTGCAGAGTTTGCACATTCTCTTCATGTCTGCGTGGGTTTCCTCCGACAGTCCAAAGATGTGCGGGTTAGGTTGATTGGCCATGCTAAATTGTCCATAGATGCATAAGATAGAGGATTACTGGGTAAAATATGTACAGCTATGGAGTAGGGCCTGGTGTGGGATTGTGGTCGGTGCAGACTCCATGGGCCGAATGGCCTCTTTCTGTACTATTTGATTTCTATGGTCTTTCTATATCTGCCTCAAACAATTTGGGGATAAGACAGGGATATAAACCACAATGACAATGGGATCAAGGATTACAGGGGAGGACAGAGAGTTATTGGAAGGAAGTAAACCTGTACAGTCTGCTCCTCCAAGACAACGGAAGGGATTTCCTCAGTCACACAGAGAAGGTCAAAACTGGTCTGGTGATAGAACCTCAACACTACCACTGTAACCTGAACCCATCAAACAGTCGAAAATCAAACTATGAGAAGCCTCTGGTGGAGAGGGTTCTTTGGTTCACTGCAATGCTAGGCTGACTTAAGGAAAACACAGCTGATATCTGGATTTCTAAATGAGGAGGAATACACAGCGGAGACATGCTTGGAGCATTTTAATAGCAATAGATGCATTCGGGAGCCTTAATTCACAAAGTGTATTCATGGGAGATTAATTTCAATTCGTGCCAATAAGCTTCTTTCAATAACTCCACTCCCAGTGGAATAATAAATCCAAAACCAGGTGGGGTACTGGACAAACTGCTGATGCCCATTGGAAACTCTGAACACTGAAGCCCTGTCCAACATAATCCCATTCTCTCATTGAACATTCACGTGGATTCCAAAGGATCTTACCGTAGAGTGCACTGGATGGGTCTTTCAGTGTGTCTATGTGCGTGTGCGTTGGAGGGGGGAAGCAATTTAGCATGGCCAATCCATCTAATCCGTATATCTTTGGACAATAAGGGTCAATTTACTATGACCAATTGACCTAACCCGCACATCTTTGGACTGTGGGAGGAGCACCCAGAGGAAACCCACGCAGATACAGGGAGAATGTGCAGACTCCACACAGACAGTGACCCAAGCTGGGAATTAAACCTGGGTCCCTGGCACTGTGAGGCAGCAGTGCTAACCACCGTGCTACTCCTATTTAATGAGGCAAGAAGCATTCACTTGGGCATGAGAACCCGACATTGCAGCCATCAAGAAAAACACTGCTTTCTCTCCCCCCACCCAGCCCACCATGCCTTAGTCTGTGCAGGAGAAAATCCCGCCCCGTTTCCACCATCTCTCTCAGGAATCTGCTCCATACAGTGCTCAGTCACTCACTATAATATTCAGTGAATTAGTTTTGAACTTATACCCCTTCAAGCATACGCTATATCCTCTGGTTTTGCTGTTCTGGACAAGGTGAAATAATCGGTCAAGGATCACATTTTATCGCCCCTTTTGGAATTATTAGAAAAGTCGAATTTTTCGAATTCGATTGAGAATTAGATTGAGAATTGATTGAGAAAACTCAACCTGCTCTTCCCCAGTAAGAGCCTTCCCAATTTATATAATTGTTCCTCATATTCCAATGTCTTCACCCCCCCCCAGTCATTCTGGTGCTTTCTTTTGTATACTTGCAGTGGCTGCAAATACCCTCCTTGTACTGCGTCCACCAGAAGTGTACATAGTATTCTAACTATAGTCACACCATTGATTTATTTAGTGGTAATATTATCTCACTATTTTAGCTCAACATTGACCTTTCAAGACATCCCAACATCTGATTTGCTTTACTCACTACCACTGAGCAAAGGCCACTGGCCATAGTTGTGAGACCTCAAGAATCATAGAATCCCTACAGGGCAGAAGGAGGCTATTCAGCCCATTGAGTTTGCACCAACCACAATCCCATCCAGGTCCTACCCTGTAACCCCAGCTAATCCCCTTGACACTAAGAGGCAATTTAGCACGGCCGATCCACCTAACCTGCATATCTTTGGACTGTGGGAGGAAACCCACGTAGACATGGTGAGAAGGTACAGACTCCACACACTCAGTGACCCAAGCTGGGAATCGAACCCAGGTTCCCAGATGTTGTGAGGCAGCAGCACTAACCACTGTGCCACCTCATGGCAGTTCACCAAGAGGATGACAGCATTTTAAGCAGAATTAAAGATCTACTGCAATTATGTCAGAAACATTTATGTTTACATTTGATAAGATTCATTTTCTCCATTTCCATCTCCACACACCACACTTATGTCAGGTACCCAGATCTGTGGCAAACCTGCTCTGCAAGCAGCCACAAAAAGCAATCAGGGTGGCAGGGTGGCACAGTGGGTTGGCACTGCTGCCTCACAGCACCAGAGATACGAGTTCAATTCTCAGATCGGGTCACTGTCTGTGTGGAGTTTGCACATTCTTCCCGTGTCTGCGTGGGTTTCCTCCGGGTGCTCCGGTTTCCTCCCACAGTCCAAAAGACACGCTGGTTAGGGTGCATTGACCTGAACAGGCGCCAGAGTGTGGCGACTAGGGGATTTCACACTAACTTCACTGCAGCGTTACTTGTGACTAATAAATAAATGTTAACTTAAAGTTCATCTTGATCCATACTCTTGGTCATTTTTCAGAAATCGTTGTTATCAACAAGTTGCATTTGCAGAATGATGTGGAGATACCGGCGTTGGACTGGGGTGGGCACAATAAGAAGTCTCACAATACCAGGTTAAATTCCAACAGGATTATTTGGAATCACGAGCTTTCGGAGCGCTGTCCTTTCATCAGATGAGTGCAGGAGTAGTGCTCCGTAAGCTTGTGATTCCAAATAAACCTGGTGTTGCGAGACTTCTTAATCTGCAGAATGGCACAATTAATGCGAGGAATTCAGAATGGTAATGCCACATCCACTATCACATAATTTACTTCTTTCAGCCTTTATTATCACAGTCACAGCTCCTCAAATTAATTAAAAGGCCACTCAGGTAAAGACAGCTAATGTGATTAAAAAGATTGTTTTCTCAGCGCATTCAAACACATCGACGGTAAATGGTATGGTTCTTTCTGTGAGCATTCCTCCAAAAGATAAGCAGAAGAGGGGCCCTTCGAATAGCAAAACAAAAAAAATGCATCTCACCCTGAACAACTGTACAATGCAAAATTCCTCCTTGGAGACAAGAGCTTACATAAAAAGGTCAAATGACAAAGCTTCCACTTTGCTCGCCAGACATGCCCTTTTAGTAACATTTGGAGTTGCACTTTTGATACTCCAAAATAATATAATCTATTATTTTGGTTTTCAATGAAAAAGGGTTAACCCTTTGCTTGCTTCAGAAACAAAGGGAAAACCTTCCACAGTGAGAGAGAGGGGCAAGAGTGAAAGAGGATACTCTCTTTAAATGAAAGGTTGGAGGTGGGCTGTAACAAACCCGCGCGAGTTCAGATGGACTCGATCACGAAAGGATCATCATGATGGCTTGGTGGGTCCCAGCCTGGGGTTTAATGCGAAGTTATGGAGAGTAGAAGGTCCCAGTTTGGTATGGCAACAGTTGGAGGACTGGAGCTCCTGAACGGATGTGAAAGAACAGCTAAAGTTCATATTCCTGGGTCGCTATTCCTACTGGATCTTGCATTTGGCCTGATTTGATCTCCTACCTCATAAATAAAAGTCAAGCACTGCGGATGCTGGAATCTGAAACCAGAAGAGAAAATGCTGGAAAATCTCAGCAGGTCTGGCAGCATCTGTAAGGAGAGAAAAGAGCTGATGTTTCAAGCCCAGATGACCCTCTGTCAAAGCTTTGACAAAGACCCTTTGAACTTTGACAAAGGATCATCTGGACTCAAAACATCAGCTCTTTTCTCTCCTTACAGGATGCTGCCAGACCTGCTGAGATAGAGTCAGGGGTTTACAGCATGGAAACGGGCCTTTCGGCCCAACTTCTCTATGCTGCCCCTTTTCTTTAAACCCCTAAGCTAATCCCAATTGTCTGCATTTGGCCCATATCCCTCTATACCCATCTTACCCCATGTAACTGTCTCAACACTTTTTAAAAGACAAAATTGTACCCACCTCTACTACTGCCTCTGGCAGCTTATTCCAGACACTCACCACCCTCTATGTGAAAAAATTGCCTCCGTGGACCCTTTTGTATCCCTCCCCTTTCACGTTAAACCTATGCCCTCTAATTTTCGACTCCCCTGCCTTTGGGGAAAAAATATTGACTATCTAGCTGATCTGCGCCCCTTATTATTTTATAGACCTCTATAAGATCACCCCTCAGCCTCCTACGCTCCAGAGAAAAAAGTCCCAGTCTATCCAACCTCTCCTTATAAGTCAAACCATCAAGTCCCGGTGGCATCCTAGTAAATCTTTTCTGCACTCTTTCTAGTTTGATAATAACCTTTCTATAATATTTTCCAGCATTTTCTCCTTTGGTTTCATCTCGGAGCTGTCTCCATTCCTGGATCAAATACTTGCCAATACTCGCTGCCCAGTATCCCAAACAAAGAGCGATAAGGTACAGAAGAATCCACTAGCACACATTATATACTCATTCCAGGTTCGTAATATGGGAAGGACTGAAGAAATGTTGGTGCTGCATTCGCGCAGTCGAAACCCAGTGCTACAAAACTCTAAGCTGATGCCAAGCCGCATTCTTTGCCAAAGATGAATGAAACCCTATTGTGTCGAAAGCTGTATTTACCATCAACAGGAACGCCTGGATAATTGACAAAGTGTGGAGGGCTGGCATTCTTAACATTGATTAACTCAAGTATTCCAATTGGCCATGCAGACTCCAGCTTCTTCCACCAAATTAGTTAGTTAATGGCTCAGATTACTGTGCAAAAGCAAATACCTATCAGAGAGACAAGCCTGAGGGCAAGACCCACTCCAAGTCTTGGTTGTAGCAAGATCTCCTCGACGCATCTCCAACACCGGTGCCTCACAGGGCTGTGTTCTCAGCTCCCTACTATACTCCTTACGACTGTGTGGCCAAATTCCTCTCCAATTTGATTTTCAAGTTTGCTGACGACACCACCGTAGTTGGTCAGATCTCAAACAATGATAAGACAGAGTACAGGAATGAGATTGAGAATCTGGTGAACTGGTGCAGCAACAATAATCTCTCCCTCAATGTCAACAAAACGAAGGAGATTGTCATCGACTTCAGGAAACGTAAAGGAGAACATGCCCCTGACTACATCAGTGGGGACCAAGTAGAAAGGGTCGAGAGCTTTAGGTTTTTAGGTGTCCAGATCACCAACAACCTGTCCTGGTCCCCCACCATGCCAAAATTATAGTTAAAAAAGCCCACCAACGCCTCTACTTTCTCAGAAGACTAAGGAAATTTGGCATGTCAGCTATGACTCTCACCAACTTTTACAAATGCACCACAGAAAACATTCTTTCTGAGGTTGTATCACAGCTTGGTCTGGGCTCCTGCTCTGCTCAAGACTGCAAGGATCTATAAAAGGTTGTGAATGTAGCCCAATCCATCACGCAAACCAGCCTCCCATCCATTGACCCTGTCTACACTTCCCGCTGACTTGGGAAAGCAGACAGCATAATCAAGGACCCCATGTACCCCGGACATTCTCTCTTCCACCTTCTTCTGTCGGGAAAAAGATACAAAAGTCTGAGGTCACGTATCAATCGATCAAGAACAGCTTCTTCCCTGCTGCTGTCAGACTTTTGAATGGACCTACCTCGCATTAAATTGATCTTTCTCTACACCATACCTATGACTGTAACACTACATTCTGCACTCTCTCCTTTCCTTCTCTATGAATGGTATGCTTTGTCTGTATAATGTGCAAGAAACAATACTTTTCACTGTATCCCAATACATGTGACAATAATAAATCAAATCAAGGTTTCCACTGATAGGTGGCAAAGATTATGGTACTGGAATTCTTTTAATAGATAGATAATTAAATTTATGAGCTTCTGTACAAATTGTCTTTAGTTAAAGCAGCTCTTGTTGAATTAAATGTTCTGTTTTTACCACAGCGACTTGACTGAGTTAAATCCAGAAAAATCTTATTAAAGCCTATCAAATGCTACTTCAGTGTCCATTTATAATTGAAACACCAGAATACATTTGTATCACAATTATCTGCCCTTTAATATGATTTCCATGGATTGCAATTTAGGAAGGATTTTATTTCTTCTCTCTTTGAAATCTGATTGTGGAGGGACAGGAGTTACCATCTGAGTTGTAACCTCCTCAAATTTGGCACAGTGAGATGATGGTTTAAAAGACACAGACACACAATATACTTAAACACCATGACAGTGGTTGGGTGGATGAACAGCAGATTATGTTGTGCAATGTGGGGCTTAGATCAGGAAAGGGCTGAGTGCGATATCGGAAGTAGAGCAACTTCCACGCTGCAGATGAAAAAGAATAATCTTCTATCTCCCAAAGAACTCGCGAATGAATAAATAACGCGCCAACATGAACTATTCATCAAAGGGTGAATTGTAAAATAATTCCCATGTCATCATTTTAATTATTGCCTGGGGGAGATGAAGATAGAGAGACACAAATAGAATGATCCCTTTAAGAGGAATCACAGGTCACTTGGCATTGTGACATTTCATGGAATTTTATGGCCTCGTTCTGGCGAGATTGTAAAATCCCGTCCGAGTCCAACAGATTTCTGTTCTGTGAGCCCTGCTTGACCAGAATCAGGGCGGATAAGGCAGTACGATTCCAGCCATTGGGTGGAATTTTCCATTCTGGAGACTAAGGCCAGAGTTATATCGCTCAGGTGGGAGCACAGCTATCCCAGAAGAGCAGGAAATCACACGAGAACACATTGGGCGCACATCCGGACACCACTGTTGACTTGCACAACATTACAGTCGCCGGAAGCGTGCAAGAGTTGGAAGCCGGCCCGCCAACAATCAAGGAGGCATTAAAGGGCCAATTGAACGCAACTCTAAGAGGCCCATCTACTTTTACGTTTGGCAGCTAGGCCGACTGGCCATGTGACATATTTTAGCTGTTAACTCAATCGAGGGCAGGATTATAGGATCCTATAGAGCAGAAGGAGGCCATTCAGCCTATCAAGTCTGCACCGACCACAATCGCACTCAGGCCCTATCCCCATCACCCCTAGCTAATTCCCCTGACGTTGAGGAGCAATTTAGCATGGCCAATCTGCCTAACCTGCACATCTTTGGACCGTGGGAAGAAACCGAAGCACCTGGAGAAAACCCACGCAGACATGGGGAGAACATGCAGACTCCACACAGACAGTGACCCAAGCCAGGAGTCGAACCTGGGTGCCTGGTGCTGAGAGGCAGCAGTGCTAACCACCGTGCCACCCATGTTTGAGCTGAATTAAAATTTATAAAGTTTTCTGGGGACCAAGGTTTGTGTTTGAACGTGCCGCAGGGTTTCTCCATTGCAATTTATTTATTTTTAAACAGTTCAGCAGCTCCGAGACAGCTCCCTCTGAGGGAAGTGCCAACCAACATTCTCCATTTTCTCTGCAACCACCCTCTTTCCCGCTTCCTTGGTAGTTCGTTATCTTTATTTGAAATCGGAAGGAGTCCCAAAAGATATGGATGCCTGGTACGGTAACTATCGTTGAATTTTACAAGGGGGTACAAGTTCAAGGTAAGAGGGGAAAAGTTCAATGGAGATGTGTGGGGGATAGTTTTTTTTAAACACAGAGGGCGGTGGGGGCCTGGAATGCACTGCCAAGCGAGGTGGTTGAGGCAGATACATTAGCGACATTTATCTGGATAGATACATGAACAGACGGGGAATAGAGGGATACAGGCGGTTAGTCTAGAGAGGACAATGTGATCAGCACAGGCTTGGAGGGCCGAAGGGCCTGTTCCTGTGCTGTACTGTTCTTTGTTCTAGTTAAAGACTGATGGGCTGTTATTTGGGAAAGTTTAGTTCTGACATTGGGAAAATAGAGGGATTTGAAACTGGGTAGATTTAAAAGTATTGTGGATAGCCAGTAATGAAATTAAGTATGTTTTACTATTTAATAAACATTTATTTTGTTTAAAATCTTCCAGATCTTTCCTCTCTTTATATCAGATTGCAAAAACGAGTTGAGAGCAGGCATTCCCTTCTGGGTTTTGAAGTATCTTAGGGCCCGATTTGACCATTGCGCCCATTACCAAACTCAGTAAAGTCGGGCATGAGGCAATTAGTATGATCCGTGCAGATGCCCACTTTACCAAGGCCCAAAAACAGCTGTGATCAAATTCGGGCCCAAAACGGGTGCAAGGGTGATTTAACATATTTGCATTAAATCAAATTAATGAACTGCCCACCCAACTCTATCAGCATTTCCCCTCCCCTCTCCCCCCCCACCCCTTTACCACCGCATTCGTAATGAACCTGCTGAAATCAGGCACTCCAGCTGCTGAAGAGCGAGTTCAGAGCTTCCAACGGCTCCGACTCAGATCGGTAAGGGGGGGTGGGGGGCTGATCATTCTCTGGTTGGGTTGTTGAGGTTGGGGGGGACAGTGGTGAGACCAGATCGTTGTCAGATGGCAGAGGAGGGAGGCCCGATTGCTCACTGGTGGGGGAGGACAGATAGATCTCTGGTGGGGGAGGGCAGGGGGAGTCTACTGCCACTCTGCAGGCAATAGGTCTGGGTAATCGGAGAGGGGGGGGTGGATAAGGGGGATTGTGATGTATGGGTAGTGGACCTTGTGGGTACGAGATGCTTTCTTTGCTTGTACCTTTCTCCTCCAACCCATGGCCTGCACAGCTGGCGTGTTTCACTAGGGATGAAGCCATTATAATTAATAGCTCATGTTTTTCCACTTTTGCGCTCACTTGTCTATGGGAGTGTGATGGGATGTGCTTACTCGAGCGAAATAGTGGTTAGCACTGCTGTCTCGCAGCACCAGAGACCTGGGTTCAATTCCTGGCTTGGGTAACTGTGTAGAGTCTGCATGTTCTCCCCATGTCTGTGCGGGATTCCTCCCACAGTCCGAAAGATGTGCTGGTTAGGGTGGATTGGCCGTGCTAAATTCTCCCTCCGTGTACCCAAACAGGAGTGTGGCAACTAGGGGATTTTCACAGTAACTTCATTGCAGTGTTAATGGAAGCCTACTTGTGAAATAATAAATAAACTTTAATTTTGCCTCACGGAAAAATAAAGACCATGGCGGGAATTCTCTGGTCACTGGTTAAAATAGTAGTCAGGCCCTACTGACAAATCAGGGCCCAGCTGAATACTTAAGGCCCATTCTCACCTTCCCAAGAACCAGTTTAAAAATTGCAAACCAGAGGAATACAGGAGGATCAGATAGGTCAGCTTACTGCCAGCATTTTAATTGCCTGCTTTCCAATAATTCCATCACTCCACCGAATGTCATTTATAAATTCAAAGTAAAATATCAATGGCGTAATAACTTAGATTGAAGCGCCTAGTAACGTGTGGCTGTTAAGGAATGTCCAGTAATCTGATTAAAGTCACAGTGTATTAAAATGCTTGCTCCTGCAACTAGTTTGCTGTATGATTGAAATGTTGCAAACAAAAGGATTTCCTCTGGATTTTTTTTTAATTTAAACCATCTATTTCCACAGACTGGTAGTTTTGCTCTTCTCATCTTTTAGTTGCTGCATTGTTTCAATTTTGGACATTTCACGATAACGATTGCCTCCTCATTGTTGATTGTTCGATGAAACTTTGCATTGCCCACTATGTCAATACAGCCAGCAACCATGGCAATAGTTACAGAGATACCTGATCATCCAATTTCAATATTCAGCATCGATTTGTGTCACTTTCCTCATTAACTGCTACGTTTTCAACACAGCAGGACAAGACAGTTTGTGCCTTTACCAAAACATTGAAGATGTAAAGGGCTCAATGATACAATCTATTCTGACACTTGTATGTTTTCCTGACAGAGCGCTCCAATCTCAGGAGGTGCTCTGTTTTGAATGAGACATCAAATTCAACACCTGCCTGATTAGGTGAACATGAAGCATCAAAGAGAACAGGGAGTTTTCCCAGTTCAACATTCCTCCCTCAAAATTAACATCAGCATGGATTAACTCATCATTCATCCCACTGACAGACTGGATCTTTAAAGTGTGCAAAATGGCTGCTGTTTTTTGCTAATGTGAACAAGGCTTGATTCAGGTGAATCAAATTCAAGCCCCACGCCAGAGAGTTGAACACACTAATCAAAGCTGACATTCTAGTGCAGTGTTGAGGGGGTACTGTACTGTCAGAAATGAGCCAGGCTCTCTGGCCATTCGTGCTGGAAGGGTCCTGCCAAATGGCCATGAATTTCACAGCAGTGAAGTGTGCATTCAAATGGGAAATCCCATTGAGTATGGTGAGACCAGGTAATCCCACCACCAGCCACTGGCAAGGCTTCCTCCATCGCTGCACATCAATGCTGTGGAGGGGAGGGGGGTATTCCCCTACCATCTTTTGGATGGGATGTTAAATTGAGGTCCCTCCTCTCTGATGGAGATAAGAGATCCCATGCTGCTATTCTGTGGAAGAGCAGAGCAATTTTTCACATGTCCTGACCACTATTTTCTCCCTTAACCAACACCTAAAATTAGATTATCTGTCCAATGATCTGACTCCTGTTTGGGGACCTTGCTGCCACATATTTCTGACATTACAATTATGACCTGTATGGGGTGGTTTCAGCTACCACTCTTGGACATGTCTCTCTCCTGCAGGTGGAGGAAATGGCAGAAGTGTCACACTGGGAGAGAGAGAGAAAGTGAGCCACTCTTTATGCCTAACCAGTGAACCCACTCAAGTGAGCATTTAGATCTGTATGGGTCTAGACTTCAGAATTATGTTCTAGCTCTGATCTACCCAAATGAAATGAGAGATGAGTAGGTGAGACAAAAAAGGTCAAATTTTATTCAGGAAGGTCTTGTTAATGTCATTCCTATCAACATGCACTCAGTTACTAATGACATGGAAGGAAGAGATGACGATGATACAACAAATATTTTTAGGTTTACACAATTCCCAACCAACCTTCAACATTTAGCTAATTGGGGACTCTGGGGACTCTAGATTATACTCACCACTCCTGGAGTCAAAGAGACAGTGCTATCTTTAAGCAAAGGTCAGGGCCGTCTTGCCTTCAAGACCTTAGTTGTGTGGTCAGGTAGGTATAAAAATCTTTGCTGTTGAACCCAAGCCTTCAGTCTGTGGTTGTTTCTGAAAATGTGGTTCCTTGTATCCTTGCTGGTAAATACTTGAATTTCTTTCTTTGGTGGTTGAAGAGTAATTTTAGGGTCTTTTCTGCTGGAGGAGCTGATAAGGAACAAGGCTGCGACTCAGTCAAAGTTGGTTTCTTCTGCTTGGAGAAGAGTCTCTGGCTGTAGTTGTGGGAAAGTGAGCTACTCTGTGCTTTGGCTAAAAGAGTCTCCTGTTCCCTTGTCTTTATCTAATTTTAAAAAGATCCAACCCTTAAAATTCCATCAGGCTTCTCCCAATGGCCAGTCAAATGAGTGCTTGGAGCTAATGAAGTGTGAAATGGTTTTTGATGGTCCTCATGAGGTGTTGAATGCTTTTTCATAGTTTTACCAGGCACAGCCTGGGCCCAATCCTGTTGGATTTCACAAACAACTTTGAGTCCATAATGTGTACTGTCCAACGATGTAGTAATGGGGCAGCCAGGTCTAGCAGGGTCCTTTTTGCATAATTAGGTGAGTTTTGCCATGACTCATTATCCTTTGCTCAAGCAACTCAGATGGATTTAATAAGGCTGAGTATCTGTCTGTTGCTGTCTCGTTTGCAGCCATTTTAAGCCCATGTGTTTTGAAACAGAATTTTAAGTTGGTCCATATTCCACATATTGGATGAATGTCCATTAAAAAAGGTGGTTTTACCTCATCTTACAAACAAGCTTATTGGCTATAAAGTGCTTTGGGACACAGAAGTCATGAAAGGTGCTATGAATAGCATGTTGCAAAGCTACAATTCAACTGAATTTAGATGACTTGCATAGATTACTCAAACATTACCCACCTTTGTGATGAATAAGTAGCATGGTACTAAGCCACTCAGACCAGAAAATCCAAGTCACCATGGCAATGAGCTACAGTCATTTTGACTGGCATCTAATTTCAATATTTAGCATTGTCACTTTCCTCATTCATCTCTGCTGTCAAGGCTACATTAACAGATTTCAGCTGGAATGCAATCACTCTCAGTCTGCTACTCAAAGGACAAAGAAAACTAATTTTTTGTTATCCAGCTCCTCTCCCCCACCATCTCTATTGGCATCTGCATTAACATGGGACAGGAGACAATCAAAAGCAGCTCAGTTGAATAACCACCCAATTGCCTACCCACACAAATGGGGGAAGGAAATAACAACTCACAGGATACCAGAGGGTTGCTGGTCCCTCAAGGGTTAAAGTGCATGCACTTTCAAGAGTGCAGGGCAAGGAACCTGGGGAAATAAAATAGGCAAAAAGATGTTGTCCAGTTCCCCTTAACTCACTGCAAATGATTACTGTCTCATAGAAACAGATCAAATTCTAACAAGGTCAGACAGGGTAGATTCAGAAAAAATGTTTCTGATGGTGGGAGAGTCCAGAACCAGGAATCATTGTTTGAGGTTAAGGGATAAAGCTTTTTTAATGTAAAAGTTAATTCATTGGTCACAAGTAGACTTACATCAACACTGCAATCAATTTACTACAAAATTCCCTAGTTGCCACACTCTGGCACCTGTTTGGGTCAATCCACCTAACCAACACATCTTTCAGACTGTGGGAAGAAACCAGAGCACTCAGGAAACCCACACAGACAAGGAAAACATGCAAATTCCACACAGTGACCCAAGCTGGGCATTGAAGCTGGGTCCCTGATGCTGCAAGGCAGCCATGCTAACCACTGTGCCACCATGCCACCTATAAAATTCTAACAAGGTTAGACAAGATAGGTTCAGCAAAAATGTTCCCGATGGTGGGGGGAGTCCAGAACTAGCGGTCAGTTTGAGGATAAGGGGTAAACCTTTTAGAAAGGAGGTGAGGAGAAATTTCTTCACTGAGGGTGGTGAATGTGTGGAATTCACTCCCACAGAAAGTAGTTGAGGCCAAAACTTTGATTTCAAGAAGAAATTAGAAATAGCTCTGAGCTGAAGGGATTGAGGGATATGAGGGGGAAATCAAGATATTGAATTTGATGATCAGCCATGATCACAATGAATGGCAGAGCAGGTTCAAAGGGCTGAATAGTCTCCTCCTAGTTTCTATGTTACTATAGTAGCTGCAGGATACAGGAGTTGGCACACTCCTCATTGTGAGGAATTACAGGTTACACCTTTGCACTTACTATTAGTGATGTCCCTCGATGGTGAGCAATTAAAAATTCTGCTCCAGATCATAAATTGACTAATGTAATTTGTGAGCTGTAACAACTAATAGATCACAGCATTACTTAATGGAAGCAAAACACAACAACAGTGATTAGCCCAGACCTAGCACTATCTCTGGTAAATGATTAATTTAGTATTTAATTAATCTTTTCTATTCATAGTTAAATAAAATGTTGTTAGGTCAGCGTCCTTTTCAGAGGAAACATGAAGTTTCGGTCACATACACTGCAGTTGTTACCGCATCCCAGAGGATATCAGGCAGCTGCACATACCAAACACCAGATGTTGGGAAGGTTAAGTACAATATTAATGATACGGAGATGTTTGATTTAACACACACTAGAAAATGCTCCATTGCTTTTGAGTATGTTGCGACAGATAGGCCATTATAATTGAACTCTTCCAAAACCCTTCAAGTTCTGAGTGTAATATCTAAATGCATAGATCATGGGCAATGGTTCATGAAGGAATTTGTCTCAAAAGTACGTCGGAGTTTAGTCACAAGCAGTGCAGGCAAACATGATTGAAGACAATCGTTTTCTCAGCTTGGTAAACAATATCAATTATTCAGTGTCCCAAGTATTAAATGGGGCCTTTGCAAACACACCCAGGAACACTTTACACAACGTAGGTCCAAAAGCGATAGCTAACAGTGTTTAACTTATCATTTTTCATTTGCTCCATTCCTCAGCCCATCTGCTGCTAAAACCCTTATCTATGCCTGTTACTTTCAAACTCAGCAATTCCAATGCCTTCCTAGCCACTCTCCCATCATCAACTCCTGGCAAACTTGACACTGCTGTCTGTGTCCCTATCTTTCACTGAGGCTGGAGTTTTCTGGACGTTTCCATTCTTCGATGGCGAGCCCCAGGTTCCTGACAGTGTGTGTGTGTGTGTGTGTGTGTGTGTGTGTGTGTGTGTGTGTGTGTGTGTGTGTGTGTGTGTGTGTGTGTGTGTGTGTGTGTGTGTGTGTGTGTGTGTGGGGGGGGGGGGGGGGGGGGGGGGGGGGGGGGGGGGGGGGGGGGGGGGGGTGTTGGTGGAATAAAACAGAAAGCCCAGTTGACAGTGGCAGGGTCAGCCAATGGTGGGCTATTAAACAGACAGGAGGCACAAAAAATCCATCCATGCATCACCCCTATTCTTGCTGGCCTACATTGGCTCAAAAACATAACCAGAAGCAGTAGGAGGCCACCTGGCCCCTTGAGCCTGCTCCACCATTCAATAAGAAAATGACTGCTGTTTGAGCACTGAGCTCCACTTACCCACCCACTCACCATAACCCTTAATTCCTTTACTGTTCAACAATCCTTGCCTTAAAAACATTCAATGAGGGAGCCTCAACTGCTTCACTGGGCAGGGAATTCCACAGATTCACAATCCTTTGTGAAGAAATTCCTCCTCAGCTCAGTCCTAAATCTGCTCCCCTTTATTTTGAGGCTATGCCGCCTAGTTCTAGTTTCACCCGCCAGTGGAAACAACCTCCCTGCTTCCTATCTTATCTATTCTGTTCATAATCTTATACGTTTCTGTAAGACCTCCCCTCATTCTTCTGAATTCCAATGAGTATAGCCCCAGTCTACTCAGTCTCTCCTCATAGGCTAACTCTCAACTCCAGAATCAACCTAGTGAATCTCCTCTGCATCCCCTCCAGCGCCAGTATATCCTTTCTCAAGTAAGGAGACCAAAACTGTACACAGTAACTCCAGATGTGGAGTCACCAGCACCTTATACAGCTGCAACATAACCTCCTGGCCCTGCAACATTCCAATCCTAAAATTCTTACCTTTGATCGCAAATCCCCTCTCCAAACCCCATCCACTATCAGCGAGCTGCCTGTTAAACTCAGAGAGCAGACAGTGTGCTAATATTTTGTACCCTGACAATGGAAATAGTTTGCGATGCTATGAGATGGCACAGGTGAGCCTTCCTACACCTTGTACCAGAGTGGAATATTGTCTTTTCAGCAAGTCTGCAGGAAGGAAATCCTTACCTGGAATCCCAGCTGGTCAGACTGCTACTTCTGCTGAGGTCTTGACTTTTTTTTATAACTGGAACCAAGAAAAAACTTACAGTAAGGTTACATCAAACTGCATTTTCCTTCTCAGCATTTCTGAGGCACTGTTTAAAAATTAAGTGTTTAAATTAACATGGTTAAATAGCTTAGAAAGCTCTATCCAAGGGCTGGCAGCAGAATGATGGACCAAATGATCTCCATCTGTGCAGTGCTTCAGGGAATCATTGACTGACATTCGACTCAAACACTATCAAAACTTGGAATTGTTGATCCTTCTGTATTGATGTTTTATTTTCTGGATGAAGTGTAATTTGCAATGAAATGAGATAAGGATGATACATCTTGAAACTCACTTCTGGATACACTTGGCGAAGTTTGAATGTCACGTTAATAAGATAGTTAGCTCTGTTCTAATGTTAAGCACCTTGTCGGATGTGGGGTGTGCTGTTTTGAACCTGCAGTATATTTCAAATCTTCACCAAGAGCAGGTAATTGCACTCAAACTGTACCAATCACAGGACAGCGCCGGAAGTGAGCTGCCCACCACACTGACATCTCCTGGCAGAGGAAAGAATCAAACAAGTGCACAGGAAAATATTGCACATGTCTTCAATAGTCAGTATTTATATTGATAAGAGTGCAGGTATGGTGGTAACTTCAACTTTATGGGCAAGAGAAGGTGGGTTCAGATCACAGATATTCAGCACTTAACACCACAATTGCAGTTTCCTTCTGGAAAGGTCTGATTACTCACCATCAAAAAATGAATGCATCAAGGAAATCTTATTACATGGGGAGAACTGAGGGAGCTTTACTCTGCATCTAACCCTTTACTGTACCAGTCCTGGGAGTGTTTGATTGGGGGGGGGGGGGGGGGGGGGGGGGATAGTGTAGAGGAGCTTTACTCTGTATCTATCCCAAGCTGTACCTGTCCTGGGAGTGTTTGATAGGGGATAGTGTAGAGGGAGCTTTACTCTGTATCTAACCCCGTGCTGTACCTGTCCTGGGAGTGTTTTGTGGGGCAGTGTAGAGGGAGCTTTACTCTGTATCTAACCCCGTGCTGTACCTGTCCTGGGAGTGTTTGATGGGGACAGTGTAGAGGGAGCTTTACTCTGTATCTAACCCCGTGCTGTACCTGTCCTGGGAGTGTTTGATGGGGGGACAGTGTAGAGGGAGCTTTACTCTGTATCTAACCCCGTGCTGTACCTGTCCTGGGAGTGTTTGATGGGGGACAGTGTAGAGGGAGCTTTACTCTGTATCTAACCCCGTGCTGTACCTGTCCTGGGAGTGTTTGATGGGGGGACAGTGTAGAGGGAGCTTTACTCTGTATCTAACCCCGTGCTGTACCTGTCCTGGGAGTGTTTGATGGGGGACAGTGTAGAGGGAGCTTTACTCTGTATCTAACCCCGTGCTGTACCTGTCCTGGGAGTGTTTGATGGGGGACAGTGTAGAGGGAGCTTTACTCTGTATCTAACCCCGTGCTGTACCTGTCCTGGGAGTGTTTGATGGGGACAGTGTAGAGGGAGCTTTACTCTGTATCTAACCCCGTGCTGTACCTGTCCTGGGAGTGTTTGATGGGGGGACAGTGTAGAGGGAGCTTTACTCTGTATCTAACCCCGTGCTGTACCTGTCCTGGGAGTGTTTGATAGGGGATAGTGTAGAGGGAGCTTTACTCTGTATCTAACCCCGTGCTGTACCTGTCCTGGGAGTGTTTGATGGGGGGACAGTGTAGAGGGAGCTTTACTCTGTATCTAACCCCGTGCTGTACCTGTCCTGGGAGTAGTTGATACAAAATGGATTCCATTAATGCACAAGAATAATTTGAGAGATAAGCTAATTCAAAACAGAAGATAATAGAGATTAAAATAGAAGAGTCTGCAATGTTCATGAATAGCTGCCAGAGTGGGCTTATTTGCATCCCAAACTTTACATATTTGAGTGTCACCCAGGGAAGCTCTCCTTTTCACAAGTATAGCTCAAGAGTAACCCAGGGCTTGAAGGAATTTGTTTTCTGCTTTCCTTTGGTTTATGGCTTTCTGGAGAGACAATTTTTGCTTTACTCAGTTCTACTCAGCAAGAGGACAGAAAGAACTATGTGACATCAGAAATCAAGCCTGCTCCCTCTACCATGCTGTCACCTCTAATGGGCAATCTAGTGCCAATGCAAACATGCCACAAAAACAGTTCCCATCTGCCCTCAGGTCAACCCACAGCATAAACTGCAACGTTCTAAGATAGTAGCTCACCGCCAACTTCAAGAGCAATAGGATGGGCAATAAATGCTGGCCCAGCCAGTGATCCCTACGGCCCACGACTGAATAAAAGATGGCCGCAAAAGGTCACTTGGCACCATTTTGAAGAAAAGCAAGGATGTTCACATCTGATTTCCTGGCTATTAGTTACCCCAATGTTCCCACTAAGCTCCATAACTGTGCAACAACCTGAACCTTCCCATATAGGCCCTGTACACTCTGGGCTCTTCAGGTTGTGCATAGCAACATGTATGGCATCTGAAGGGACTATAAACTTGAACAAATTGCCCACAATCCAAACAAAATAATTAGATGGGATGTTGATTTACTCTCAACCAACACAGCTCAAAACAAATGATCCAAATCTTCCAGTCTATGGGCTGGATTTTATAGCCTCAATCATCCCAAAAGCATAAAATAAGGTCAAGGGATCTTTCCATGGTCCATTCCCTGACACTTCTGACTCCCATGGCAGGCAGGATGGTAAAATTATCTCACTATTGTTTCTGGAAGCTTGATGTGCACCAATTGGCTGCTGCTTTTTCTATATTTCAGCAAGTCCCTCATTGGAGGTGAAGTGCTTTGGGAAACATCCTGAGGTTGGGAAATGCTGTAATAGGTACGCAAGTTTGTCTTTCCATTCTCCTGCTCCCTGACTCAGCTGTAAGTTTGAAGTTAACAGTATTAACCACTGTATTAACAGTGGCACAATGATTAGCACTGTTGCTCACTGATGCCCAACTTGGGTCACTGAGGAGTCTGCATGTTCTCCCCATGTCTGTGTGGGTTTCCTCTAGGATGCTCCAGTTTCTCCCCAAAGATGTGGGGGTTAAGTGGATTGGCTATGCTAAATCGTCCCTTGGTGTCAGGGGCACTAGCTGGGGTAAATGCATGGGGTTATTGGCATAGGGCCTGGGTGGGATTGTGGCCAGTGCAGACTTGATGGGCCAAATGGCCTTGTTCTGCACTATAGGAATTCTATGAAAAATTTGATCTTGGTATCTAACTTTACTGCAGAAACTTCTGTCGCCCTCAAAGAAGCTTTGAGGTCCTGTGATTTTTTTTTAAAACAATCTAAGAAATCCTCTCCTCAATTTACTTCGTTTCCAGGATTTTATCACAACAACCTGATGGAGTCCTGCAGAAATCAATAAAACGTAGGTGCTCCACTGTTAGTTGGAATGTGATTAGGTGTCAAGCAATCACTCACTAACTGAGGATGCCACTCTTCATTCTCAAAAGGAATGAAGTGCAAGCAGGTTCCATGCCAAAGGTGGCAATCTCCTGATGGTATATTCTGCAACATCTAATTCCTATGCACACTGTACAGTGGAACATTGGTGTCCTTCTTGGTGCTGATAATGATGATTCATACCCAGGTCATCAGATTACTCTTTCAAGTATATGGGATCCCTTCCTTCTCAGAGTCCCCTCATGATCTCCCATTGCAGAAACAATGAGCCTTCAAAGATTTACAAATGTCATGAAAACCAAATCCTTTTCAGGCAAGACTTACCTTCTCAACACACAAAATAAACCCTCGCTTTGTGTTACATATTTGTTTGAACAGAAACTATAGCTCAAAATCAAAAGAAAATACTGGAAAATCTCAGCAGGTCTGGCAGCATCTGGAAGAGAAAAGAGCTGGAGTTTCGAATCCAGATGGCACTTTGTGACAAAGGTCATCTGGACTCAAACGTCAGCTCTTTTCTTTCCTTACAGATGCTGCCAAATCTTTTTACTTACTAGTCACAAGTAGGCTTACATTAACACTGCAATGAAATTGCTGTGAAAATCCCCTAGTCACCACACTCCTGTTCAGGTTCACTGAAGGAGAATTTAGCATGGCCAATGCACCCAACAGCATATCTTTCAGACAGAGGAAATCAGAGCACCCAGACAAAACCCATGCAGACATGGGGAGAATGTGCAAACAGAGTGATCTAAGTCAGGAATTGAACTCTGGTCCCTGGCACTGAGAGACAGCAGTGCTAACCACTGTGCCACCCTGCTGAGATTTTCCAGCATTTTCTTTGTTTCAGATTCCAGCATCCACAGTAATTTGTTTTTATGTAGCTTATAAAATCTGTTTGCTTTGGAAATACCAGGGAGCAGAGTTTTAACAGTGACACACAGGGAAGCATGGGATGGGGCAGGGGTCGAGGGGGTCCCTTGCATGTAGGAAACTCAAGACTTCACTCCAGGATTTCATAGCAAGCAATTTCCATTGCTAGCGGATTCCACACCTGCAACAGATTTGGTTTCCAGTCAGGCATGAGCGCGCTCTGGAGGAAATTACAGAATTTGCTCACTGAGCCTACAGGAGAGGGTAAAGCTGACCCACAATCCAGGCAAGGAGTGTCTGATTCCAGCTGGAAGGAGTATTTTGTATGGGATGGCAGGAAATTGTATTGATGTCGAGATGCCAGCATTGGGCTGGGGTAAACTCAGTAAGAGTCTGGCAACACCAATTTTAAATCCAACTGATTTATTTGATAGTAAATCTACAAGCTTTTGACTTCCGTCTTCATCAGGCAAATGAGCAGACCTTTCCATTTGCCTGACAAAGACAAAAGTTAAAAGCTTGCAGATTTACTATCAAATAAATCAGTTGGATTTAAAATTTGTGTTGCCAGACTTACTGAGGAAACTGTATTAACAGAAAAAAATCAAGGAAATACAGTGCACAAGAAACAATACTTTTCACTGCACACTAATACTTGTGACAATAATAAATCAAATCAAAATGGGAACAGGATCTCTGGCTACTTTTTTTTAATTTTCAAAATATTAACTGTCACAGTAAAACCAATTTGGCTAGGTTTATGCAACTAGAGCTTTTGATATGTCAAAGAGTCTAGATGTTTACCCAAGGCAAGTTAGTAACAATGGAAACAGATCATCAAGCACTTGAGTGATATGTTAGAGGTTCAAACAGGAAACAAGGTATGAAATTTACAATTATATTCTAAAAGGTGAACTCAAAATGAAGGTAAAAATGATTTCTGAAGAGATCAGTTTAAATAAGGAAAGATCAAAAGGAAAAAACAGTATTTCAGAGGCAACTTCAACCTATGCAAGTTAGTCATTTTGAGAATGCAGTCTGCAACAGGAAAAGTTGTGTGAACACCAACAAGCATGCCTATAGAAAAACCTGTTTGAATAACCAATTGTTCTGCCCTCCATCAGAAGCAACCTCAAAAGCTAGAAGTGCCTGGTGTGGTAGCGATTACTGAACTTTGCATTACTTTATAAAACCCTATTTTTTTTGGGAAGGATTAGCTCTAAACTTAGGAAAAAGTTTGAAAATGGGTAAATTTAGGATGCTGTGTATAGCCACTGGGTTAGTTAAATGTATTTTTTTTATCATGCTCTGAAGTTCAGCTGTGATGTTGCAAGGGGCTGGAAATTATGCTAGGTGGAGTGGAGTTCAATAGTTCACACAATTGTCCAAATACAGTAATGATTGTTCATTTAAAAGATCTTCAGATACTCAGTAATGTAGAAAGGAAATAAATACTGGATAACTTTGACAAAGGGTCATCAGGACTCAAAGCATCAGCTCTTTTCTATCATTAGATATGCTGAGATTTTCCAACATTTTCTTTTTTGGAAGGAAATAAATACCCAAGTCTTGTTTGAGCCAAACCTTACACACAATATATTCTGATTTAAACATGGACAGCTAATCCATTTCTTGGGGAAAATTCAGCACAGGATACAACAGCAACAGCCCTTCAGGAGGTCAGGCAGAAGCAAGGTCAAAACACAGGCAACAAATGTCAGATTACCACATGGGGGCTCTTCTGTAGGAAAAAGTTCAATTAAAATCAGGGTTTGCATAGAGTCCAAGGTCAGCAAGAAACACATAGTTATGCACACAGCACATTCTTCCCTCACCTAGGGCTCTTCTCACAATTACCAAAGTAGATTCCCATTCAGTAGGGCTCAGTACTCTCCTTATATAGTCTAGCAAGACTCCACAGCTGATCCCTGTTGCACTGATTCAGGGGTGAGTGATGCAGGAGACGGTCCAATGATGAAAAGGAGCTTGGGAATACTCCTGCTCCACTTCGCTCCTTGAATGTTTGCCATTGCCTATCCACTGTCACCCTTTAAATAATGTTTCCCAATCTATAATAACCAACTCATGCCTCATATGATCATAGTTTTTTATTCAGATTCAGTGTCATTCACCACCTCAATAAAGAATTCTATCATGTTATGGTCGCTCATCCCCAAGTGTCTCCCACAACTAGATTCCAATTATTCTTTTCTCATTACATTATACCTAGTCCAGAATGGAATATTCTCTCATTGATTCCTCAACGTATTGGTCCAGAAAACCATCCCGCATTTAATCCAGGAATTCCTCCTCTGCAGTACTGTGACTAATTTGCTTTGCCCAGTTTATACGCAGATTAAATCGCCGTATTTACAGATGTTCCTTTATCACATGCATCTCTGATATGCTATTTAATGTCGTTTCCAACATCACAATGGCAGTTTGACGGTCTATATACAACCCCTACTGACAATTTTTGACCCTTAGTGTTTCTTAGCTCTTCCCGTACAGATTTCACAATGTCAGAGCTAATCTCCTTCCTCAGTATAGTGTTAATTTCTTCCTTAACCCGCAATGCATCTCCTTCTCCTTTGTGTCTGTCCTCACTAAATACTGAATACCCCTAGATGTTCAGGCCCCATCCCTGGTCACCTTGCACATTCGCAGATCTTCCCATTCCAAGCTCAGTGGTTTGAAGGCTGTTACTCCTCCCAGATGGGGCCTTCCTGATATGTCCTCACCCTGCATTCACCAGTGGAAAGAAAGAAAAAGGCTTGCATTTATATAGCACCCTTTGTGATAACATTACGTTACATCCAATGAGGCGTTTTTGCAAATGATGTGGCATTGTAAAGTGCATTTAATAGAACTGTCGTGATTCAGCCGAGCATCAGTTTCCTGTCACCAACACCCTTTATTTGTGCACCAAAGGAAAGGGCCGTATCTGCGGCCTACACTCAGGTAGTCATCACCTCAGGGCCTACAAGTCCAGTTCAGGTAGAATAACAGGATTAAAAACCCCCACTGACTGCTTCTCATTGGACGAGCCTCCACCCGCCTCAATAAGGCAGCTCGTACTTCACAAAGCCCATAGGGAAATCTATTGATAAGTCCCTGAGGCCTTCGCGCCCGTCAGAACAAAATCCTTGTCCACGATTCTCCCAAATTAACAATTGTCACGAACAACGAGCAAGCACTAATGTCCCCATATTACTGTCCACTGATACGAAGTGTAAATGCACAGATTTTGGTTCTGATGTCCCTCCCTCCCCCCCACCCCCAACCCACCCAGGTTGGAATAGCCCGTTCACAACCATTCTCCAAGATGGCCACTCAGGTCATGGACAACCAACATCTGCAGACCTATCACAGCTGGAGTGGATGGGTGAGCAAAAAGGTGGGGTGGGGCAACTGAATGGAGGGGGGGAGGAAGGTAAAATATCAGTGATATGCAAAGCAACAAAACATACAAAGAGGTAGACTATTGCACAGCTGAGGAATAAAACTAAACTCCCTTTAGTCTTTTTCCCTCTCAGAGGAATACAGTGCCTACTCCAATGTGACATTCCTATTCCCATCTCATAGACTTTCCAAGTGAGATTGACAATCAAGTGCCAATTAGTACTGAATTGCAGGCAACTGCGCTGTGGACCCTTATCGCTTTGAAATTCAGTTGTCCAAACTAATTTTACATGGGCCTCCTGTACCTGTCATAGTGGAGACTTGCAACCATCAGTCTGAGCTGATAAGCCTGTGTTCCAATTCACTACATCACCCTGTTCCTCTTTAGAAACTGCTGCTAAATAATAACACTTCATCCACCACAAAGCAGATTGTCATTCTTATCAACATTTCGCCAACCATCAGCTTCTGAGCTATCTTCTCTGCAGCTGCACTCACTTTATTTATTGAAAAGTTGCAGAGGACAGTGAAGGATCTGAAAAGCTCGTGAGAGTGCTGCAAAGGCCAGAACACGCGGGAGAGAAAACAAGAGAGAATTCTGCTTCAAAACCACAAAAGTCGAGGGAATGTAGAATGAGTTGAAGTTAGCTGACTCAAACGAAACACTTTTTAAAAATTCATTCATGGCCAACATTTATTGCCCATCCCTAGTTGCCCCTTGAGAAGGTGTTGGTGAGCTTCTTTCTTGAACCACTGCAATCCCGATGTAGGTATACCCGCAGTGCTGTTAGGGAGGGAGTACCAGGATTTTAACCCAGTGAAGGAGCAGTGATATTGTTGAAGTCAGGAGTCTTGGTGGTGGTGTTCCCAGGTATTTGCTGCTCTTGTCCTTCTAGATGGTTGTGGGTTTGGAAAGTGCTGTTGAAGGAGCCTTAGTGAGTTCCTGCAGTGTATCTTGTAGATGGCACGCACTACTGCCACCATTCATCGGTGGTGGAGGGAGTGAATGTTTGTGGATGGGGTGACAATCAAGCGGGGCTGCTTTATCCTGGATGGTCGAGCTTCTTGAGTGTTGTTGGAGCTGCACCCATCCAGGTAAGTGGGGAGTATTCCATCACACTCCTGACTTGTACCTTGTAGATGGTGGACAGGCTTTGGGGAGTCAGGAGGTGAGTTACTCACCGCAGGATTCCTAGTCTCTGACCTGCTCTGATAGCCACAGTATTTATATTGGCTGGGTCCAGTTCAGTTTCCGGTCAATGGTAACCCCCAGGATGTTGATAGTGGGGGATTCAGTGATGGATACACCATTGAATGTTAAGGTGCGAAGGTTAGATTCTCTCTTGTTGGAGATGGTCATTGCCTGGCATTTGCCTGGGTCTAACTTGTCAAGTTGGCACCCATGGGATCAGATGAAACGTGGCTTTTCTTCCCCAGTGGAGGGTAAAAATCAGTTGAGGTGTTAAATCAAATTCAGCCGTTTCCTATGGGTGGGTTCGGTTAGGGGATCGCCTGCGCAGAAGCTGGGATTCTTGTAAAAATGGGCCAAGTTTAACTATAAATAGCTAAATGTCCTATGGCACTATTTCTGAGTACTGTCAGCCAAGGAGCATAATGTTTGGGGGGGAAGGCGGAGGGGAAATGGATGGGGGCAATTTTCCCAAAAAAACAAAGTGCCTATCAGGAGAGAGAATGGGAGATTTCCCCGGCCATTTTGAGCATACTTAGTCAGGTGAATCGGCTCAAGAGGTTGGCATCAACATGCTGAGTGGGGCATTGCGCATGTGCCGATGTCCCAGTTGCGCATTGCACCCCCCTCCCCATTACTGGCTTCCCGATTGCCAACCTCCTGATGGCTTTGCCAACTCCTTTGCGGTCTCTTCCTGCATTCCAAAGATATGTGGGTTAGGTGGATTGGCCATGCTAAATTGCTCCTTAGTGTTCAAAGATGTGCAGGTTAGGTGGATTGCCCATGTTAAATTGCTCCTTAGTGTCCAAAGATGTGTAGGTTAGGTGGATTGGCCATGTTAAATTGCTCCTCAGTGTCCAAAGATGTGTAGGTTAGGTGGATTGGCCATGCTAAATTGCTCCTCAGTGTCCAAAGATGTGCAGGTTAGGTGGATTGGCCATGCTAATTGCTCCTTAATGTACCAAGATGTGCAGGTTAGGGGGATTAGCCATGCTAAATTGCTCCTTAGTGTCCAAAGATGTGCAGGTTAGGTGGATTGGCCATGCTAAATTGCCCCTTAGTGTCTAAAGATGTGCAGGTTAGGTGGATTGGCCATACTAATTGCTCCTTAATGTACCAAGATGTGCAGGTTAGGGGGATTAGCCATGATAAATTGTCCCTTAATGTACCAAGATGTGCAGGTTAGGGGAATTAGCAGGGTAAATGTGTGAGGTTACGGGGATAGGGCACATTGTGAGCCTGGGTAATTGGGCAGGATCAGTGGATTGAATAGCCCCCTTCTGCACTGTTGGGATTCTATCATTCTTGCTCTGGGGTTGTGGACAGCATGCACTTGCCACCTGCAACTCATGTCGAGTCTCAATCCAACCAGGGGACTATCATGGCTGCTTTCTGTTGTTGCCTTTGTTTTTTGACTAGTCCAGTGTGACAGATCGTAAAAGCCACACCCTACCATTCTGCAGAGGCAAGGTTTGATTGCTGAGATTGTTAGGAAACCCGTAAGGCAAAAAAAAACTCTTGTCAAAACCTAGTAAACACCTGCAGTTACCATGAATGATTTTTCAAGCACAGGCACAGCAGGTTAGTGAAGCAAATAAGATAAATAGATCCAAGAGACAACTGGATGTGTTCTGAAGGAAAATGAGATTGATGTGTTTTTGTTTAGTCAGCCAGGTATACAAAACGTGTAGAAAACAATCACTAATCTTTTGAGTTTTCGAAGCAAGTTGCTGAGGTAGATCATGGTACACACACTCAATCCTGATATGATCTGGAGATGCCAGCGTTGGACTGGGGTAAACATAGTACAAAGTCTAACAACACCAGTTTAAAGTGCAACAGGTTTATTTGGAATCACGAGCTTTTGAAGTGCTGCTCCTTCATCAGGTGAGTGGAGAGGTAGGTTTCACAAACACGGCATATATAGACAGAGATACAATTGCAAGATAATGGTTGGAATGTGAATCTTTTCAGGTAATCAAGTCTTGACAGGTACAGGTTTGATTTGATTTGATTTATTATTGTCACATGTATCAGAATACAGTATTCTCTTGCTCACTATACAGCCAAAGCATACCGTTCATAGAGAAGGAAAGGAGAGAATGTAGAATGTAGTGTTATCCAGTCACAGCTAGGGTGTAGAGAAAGATCAGCTTAATGTTTGATTTGATTTATTATTGTCACATGTATTAGCATACAGTGAAAAGTATTGTTTCTTGCACACTATGAGACAAAGCATACCATACTTAGAGAAGGAAATGAGAGAGTGCAGAAGGTGGTGTTACAGTCATAGCTAGGGTGTAGAGAAAGATCAACTTAATGCGAGGTAGGTCCATTCAAAAGTCCGATGGCAGCAGGGAAGAAGCTGTTCTTGAGTTGGTTGGTACACGACCTCAGACTTTTGTATCTTTTTCCAGACAGAAGAAGGTGGAAGAGAGAATGTCTGGGCTGCATGGGGTCCTTAATTATGCTGGCTGCTTTTCTGAGGTAGCAGGAAGTGTAGAGAGAGTCAATGGATGGGAGGCTGGTTTGCGTGATGGATTGGGCTACATTCACGACCTTTTGTAGTTCCTTGCAGTCTTGGGCAGAGCAAGAGCCCAGACCAAGCTGTGATACAACCAGAAAGAATGCTTTCTATGATGTATCTGTAAAAGTTGGTGAGAATCGTAACAGACATGCCAAATTTCTTTCACGTTGAGGAAGAAGAGACGTTTGTCTTCTCCTCTATGCTTCCTGAAGTTAATGACAATCTCCTTCATTTTGTTGACATTGAGGAAGAGATTATTGTCACGGCACCAGTTCACCAGATTCTCGATCTCATTCCTGTACTCTGTCTCGGAGAGGGATAATCACAGGTTAAAGAGGTGTGAATTGTCTTAAGGCAGGACAGTTAGTAGGATTTTGCAAGTCCAGTCAAATGGTGGGGGTTACATGTAGTGTGACATGAACCCAAGATCCCCATTGAGGCCGTTTTCATGCGTGCGGAACTTGGCTAAACTGGTGTTGTAAGACTTTTTACTGTGCTCAATCACCATCTGTACATATCCTCCCCAATGTGAAGACGTGCTGATTCCGGTGACCATTCTGCTCCTTTGGGCTCCACTTAGTAAGAGTGACTGTTCAGTCATTAGCTGTGCCCTGGATTATGGTGAACTTGTCTGTTGGGTGCAAGATATGGTCTGCCCCAAAAAAGGCAACTGTGTTTGAATCTTCCTTCACCAGGTCTGCCATCTTAGAACCATGTTGATTTTTAAGTGACTGCCATCCACCCCTCCCCCCAACCCCTGCTCGCTCCATACCCCTGTTTTCCCACCATCCCATGAGCGTCACTAATAGTTGGCTGAAATGACTATTTTGCTTGGTGCCAGGAGATTCTCATTGCTGGCAGGATAAACGTCACAACTTACCATCAAGTGGGTTGAGTGCATTACTACAAAAAAGATGGTGGAGAGTCGGAATTGAGATGAACGCAAGCCCCCTCAGTTTGAGAATGCAAGTTTGTTGGCCAAAAGTGAGCTTTTCCTGCTGCTAACATCTCTTACTCCCCAAAGATTACTCACGCTTAAAATCTCCCAGTACATTGTAAGACTTCAGAAATGCAAAGGCAGCTTTTGCAATCGGCAACACCTTTGCATTTATATAGCACCTTCAAACAATCCAAAATGCCTCACTAAAGCACTATCGGGTCGCATGATGGGGTATTAGAGCGGGCTTGATCGAGGAAGTTGAAGTTCAAAGTTAGGCTCCCAATCTGCATATTGAAGTACATTGCTTGCGTCACAAGAACACAAGGGATAGAAGCAGGGATGGGCCATTCAGCCCTTCAAGCCTGTCCCGCCATTCGATATGATCATGGCTGATCTATGCTGGCCTCAGCTCCTTTTCCGTCCCACTTTTAAATGACCAGCTCTTTATCTTGTAGCTATGTCCTCTTGTTCGAGACTCTTCCTTGTAGTGAAACCATCTCACCATCTAACCTGTCAAGCCCCCTCAGTTTGAGAATGTCCTAGTTAGAATTGTGGACTCTCTTATTCTAAACAAACAATTTGGGCCCCTTGGTGATATCCAACCATGTGATAGCTGTGATTAAACGCGTACAAATGCAGACAACAAAAGGAGTGTAGAGCAGCAAAGTGATGATCAGGCAACCCAAGTTGGAATTCCTTCACGTCTGCTTCACATGTCACACAATCAAGTTGTTGTCTTTGTAATGGTGAAAAACAATAGGCTAGTTTGGACTGGGTTCTGTATAAAGATGGCAAGGAGGACTTCTTTTTCGTTTGCATGCAGAAGGTACTTCCAAAGGTATGGCTTATGATAGGATGGGAGCTGTCCTATTTCAAATCTTCTACATTAAAAAAGACTCTTCAATGTCTAATTAAGGAATCCTGGTATTCTTCTCGAACTAATTACTGCATCAACCAGTCAATATTCCTGGCCTTTTATGCTCTCTCAGGCGAGGAAATTGTGTGGCACTCGCTTTACCAAGACAGAGCACTCTTGGACTAATTTGACTGCAATCTCATTAAGAGTAGATGTATGTCAAGGAAGAACCATTTACTTCAATCGCTTGCCTTATTGTGTTCAAGGATCAATGAGTCAAAAGAGGTTTTGCAACTAGATGAAAATGATCTGTATGGCTTAGGCAAGAGATCAGTGTCTTGGGCATCAACGATAACTAAGTGGCAAAGTTCTTTGTGATGGGGAAATGGATTCACAGGGTACATTTGCTTGAGGGTTAGTGGATGGCTGCAAGTCCAGACGTATGTTTAAAGACAGATGCTGGTAATTGAAGTGAAAAGGAAAAGTCATGGAAATGTTCAGCAGGTCGGGCAGCATCTGTGGAGAGAAAGGCGGGATGAACTTTTCAGGCCATTGACCTTTCATCAGAACAGGAAGATGTCAGAGATTAACAGCTTTGGTGAGAAAAAGGCCAAAAAAAATGCCTTTGATAGTCTGGAGGGCAGGAATTATTACAGATAATTTATGACTGATAATTAAAAGCCGGAATATTTTAAAATTCTAATCAAAGATCAATTTATGAAACATTTAGATGAGAAAAAAATTTGTTTCTGCCAACATGGATTTTGGAGAGAGAAAATCCTGCTTCACAAACCCGACAGATTATTTGAGGAAGGGGCAGATATGGGGATGGAAGATGTAGTGGATGTGGTGCATAGGGACTAATAGAAAATCTTTGACAAGGTAGCAACAGAAGATCACTGGAGAAGATTAAGGGGCATGCAATTATTGGGAGTCTGGCAATATGGATTAAAATTGGTTTAAAAAGAGGAAACATAGAATAGAAGCGAATGGTCACTGGATGTCAGTCACGACTTCTGTTCACTGTCTATAACAATGATTTTGATATGTGGAAGAGGGAGTGATGTTCAAATTTATAGACAAAATAAGCACAATAACTAATTCTGACGCTCAATGGAAGCTGCAAGGAGAAATTGATAAAGTGGTGGTAAAAATATGGTAGATGGAATTTGGCTAAAAGACTAATTGTATTTAAATAGCAAAAACTGATCAATGTGGAACAGGGATTTGGAAGTTCAGGTTCAAAAGACACCAAAGACGTCACATCAAATGGCTCAGACCATAGAGAAGTGAATGGAATGCAAGGTTTTATGGCAAGGGGTATGGCATATAAAAGTTCAGGTATCATGGCAAATCCACATACACTTTAATTGGAGCACTGTGTGCCATTCTGAACTCTACACTGCACAAAGGATGTTCACATTATTGAGAGAATACTTGCAGATTCACTGGAGTGCAGCCTGATATAAGGAAATGCAAATATGAGGAAAGATGTTTTGATTGGAACAAATATCATGGAGTGATTTCATAGAAATCATCAAAATCATAGAATCCCTACAGTGCAGAAAGAGGCCATTTGGCCCATCGAGTCTGCACCAACAACAATTCCATCCAAATCCTATCCTCATCAACCGGCTAATCACACTAACCTACGCATCCCAGGACACTAAGTGGCAATTAAGCACGGCCAATCAAGCTAAGCTGCACATTTTTGGAGTGTGGGAAGAAACTGGAGCATCTGGAGGAAACCCATGCAGATACGGGGAGAATGAGCAAATTCCGCGCCGACAATGACAATGCCAGGAGTTGAACTCAGGTCCCCTGGAGCTGTGAGGCAGCAGTGCTAACCGCTGTGTGACTGTGCCGAGGGATTTGAAAGGGGGACATAGATTTAAGATTAAATGTAAGCGACAAGAGAGCAGGAGAAAACTTCTCACAATGAGGATTGTAAGGCTTTGAAATTTAGCACCAGAGTTAGTCAGTGAAGCAGAGACCATGCCTACATTTATGAAAGGATAGATAGGTGCTTGAAGGGAAAAGGAAATGAGCATCGAGCAAGTACATGAGATTATATTTAATGCTTATGTGGAGGATAAGTGCCAATTTGTTCACTGAGTTGATTGGCCTGAATCTGTGTTGTAATTTCATTGTGAGGAAAGGTTAGTAAGGAAGGATTAGTACAAGATACATTGAGGATATTAAATATCGAAGCTTTGGAAATTACTGCAGATTCTATGAGTAAGGCACTCTGGAAGTGCAGAATGTTTCCAGTCAAGATGGAACATTGAACCAAAGAGAAGCTACTTCTAAGGAATGTTCAAGAGTGGCAAAACCTTTGGACAAAGCAGCAAACATCTCTGAAAATTACAATTTTGAAGCCTGAGTTGAATTGCAGATTAAATCATGACTGCTCAGGATGGTACTGTTAGACCAATTATTGATAATTAGGTTTGCTTAATTATGTCTTGTGTCACAGCAGCATTTGTCACCCGTTGATCCACCAGTTCAAAGCTATACATAGTGCAGAGGAAAAGAGAAAATAATATGTTTCTCAATAGTAAGGAGGAGGTTATCAAGCTGATTTAATTGGTGCTCTTTGTTTGGATTCTAATGGAATCCCCAGGAATGACAGAAGGATCCCTTGAAGGTGTAGACATACAGCAAGGTGATATCTGTCTTGTTTTTCTCCAGCCAGGAATTTGAAGGGCAGCTTTAGCCCAGGGAGTGGGGAATAGTACATTCCCCTTTTAAAATGAGAGAAAACTATTCAGTACAGTTGTGAATTACACACATTTTTTGTATATGAAATCATTTCTCTGCCTTGAACATTTACCTACCGTAATGACTTCAATCAGGCCATTGAGGTTGGCCAATTGGAGAATGAACTCTGAATTAAGGATCCAATTGATGGGTCAATTGGGAAGTCTTTTCCTTGTATTTAACTGGGGGGTGTCAGTTCCTCTGGCACTCCTGAAGGTAGCCTGCTGACTGATAGCACTCTGTGTACTGCTGTTAGAGTTTGTAAATAAAGGGATTTTGATGAAGAGGCTTCTGCCTCTGGTGACTTATTACACTCACCAAGCAAGTTTCACAAATACTGATCACAGGCCAGGATTTGAAGAAGCATTTGTCTCAATTTCAACATATTGAGGTTACTACTACCCATTTTTGATGGGATTCTTGCATTGGAGATCCAATCCCCTTTACACATCCTCATAATCCTCGCACATCAGACAGTATTCCATTAATTATGCCTGTAAGGCTGGTAATAGTTTGTTCCAACAACAGGAAAAATTGAACCATATTTTGCCTCAAATAGATAGAGGGTAAGGTGGCATCATGCTTACGCATTTGGACTGGCCATCTGAGAGATAAGAGTTCAAGTCCTGACATAGTCGCTGGAGAATTTTAAAACATCTGTTAATTAAAACTCCAATAATCATGGGTAACTTTAATCTTCATGTAGATTGGACCAATCAAATTGGCAAAGGTCCTTTTAAGGGTGACTTCATAAAGTGTATTCTGGTCAGTTTTTTGGAACAGTGATCTGGATTTTGCAATGTACAATGATATTGCAACTTCTGGTCATTGCACTTGCTCTGAAAACTGGAATTGCATGGGAACATCGGAAATAGGAGCAGGAGGAGGCCAATTGACCCTTCAAGCCTGCTCCACCATTCAATACTATTGTATCTGATCTCCTATCTCAACACCACTTTCCCACACTATCCCAATATTCCTTGGTATTCTAGAAATCTATTCATAGAAACCCTACAGTGCAGAAGAAGGCTATTCGGTCAATCAAGTCTGCACCAATCCCACCCAGGTCCTGTTCCCCTAACCCCAGATATTTACCCTACTAATCCCCCTGACACTAAGGACCAACTTAGCATGGCCCATCCACCTAACCTACATATCTTTGGACTATGGGAGGAAACCAGAGCACCCGGAGGAAACTCACGCTGACACAGGAGAATGTGCAAACTTCACACAGGCAATCGACTGAGGCTGGAATCAAACCGGGATCCCTGGCGTTGTGAGGCCAGCAGTGCTAACCACTGTACAACCATGTCGCCTCTGTGCCACCGTGCCACCCAATTGATTTTTGTCTTGGATATACTCAATGACTAAGCCTCCAGAGCCTTCCCAGATAGAGAATTTCCATGATTCACCATTCTCTGAGTGAAGAAATACCTTCTAATCTCAGTCCTAAATGGTCTACCCTTTATTCTGAGGCTGGTTCCCTGGTTCTAGCCTACTCAGCCAGGAGAAACATGTTTCCTGCATCTATTCTGTTGAGCCCTGTAAGAATTTTTTACACTTCAATGAGATCACCTCTCATTTTTCTAAACGCGAGAGAATACAGGCCAAGTTCCTCAATCTCACCTCAAAGGACAATCCTGCCACCTCAGGAATCAGGTTGCTGAGCCTTTGTTGCACTCCCTCTGTGACAAGTACATCTCTCCTGAACTAAAACACTATACAAAACTCCCGATGTTGCCTCTTCAAGGCACTATATAATTGCAGCAAGGCATCTTTATTCCTGTACTTAAATTCTGTTGAAATAAAGGCTAAAATACCATTTGCCTTCCTAATAACTTCCTGAATGCACAGGTATTTCTGTGCTGCTTTGTTTGCTCTTTCATGTGCGTGCAAGCACACACAAAAATAGGACCAAAGGACCTTTGCTTCCATCCGAAATTGCCTGTTTTGAGTCCTGTGACTATTAAGTGTGTCTGTTACATGAGGCTGCCTGTGGTGGGTTTCCCTTTTTATCCTCCAGTAGCTTTTCTGTCAACGTGGTGAATATTCTGCATTCAAAATACTTCAAACAAAATCAACCTCATTTTTAATACGGTTCTGTTTGGTTGGATTAATTTAGTACTGAGTTTGTTGGCTTTCAGTGACTTAACAAGAACACCCAGGTCTCTTTGGACATCAACACTTCCCAATCTCTCTCCATTTGAGAAATATTTGAGAAATATTTCAATTTTTCCGAACACAGTGGATAACATTTTTTTACATGATACGTCATTAGCCATGCTCTTGCCCATTCACTTAGATTGTCTAAATTCCCTTGAAGCCACTGTGGATCCTTCTCACAACACACGTTCCCGTCGAGTTTTGTGTCATCAGCAAATCTGGAAATATTCCATTTGGTTCCCACATCCAAATCACTCACACTGTGAAGTTGTACGAATGAAGTAGCGGCATGATGGGAAAACTGATCAAGTATTTGGTACAAAATAAGGAAAACTGATCAAGCTATTCCAAAATGCCAGACCCTTATAAGACTGATTCCGTAAGAGATGACTAAGACCAGAGAAGGTCAAGTTATGCCTGACCTCCATAAGACCGGATAAGGCTGACTCATAACTTAGGGCTGGAGGAGTGAGGTGAGATAAGGTCAGAAATGACTAAGTCATCGGCCTTTTGCTCTATCAAAGGACAAGGTAAAAGTATGAATGATGAGACAAAGGGTTTTAGGAGGTCAGCAGGTTGTACCATTATTTAAGACATTACTTATGATGCCACTATTTGATCAACTTCCTGAATAAGCTCGGGTCACACAAACTGATAATGATTATGTATAAATACTGAGCTGATTCTTTATGCAAGGACAGTCTTGGGACAGAATTAGCTGCTTGTACTAACTGCTCTCTGTTTCCAAGATTCTGCCATACACTGCATGCAGTTTTGTGATAATAAAGGCTAGCTGTTTTTTCAAAACAAACTTTGTTAAGTTTTTTTTATCACAGCTCGGAAAACAGGAAAGTCTCCACTTCAACAACACACCTTGTGAATAGTTGATCTTTGCAAACCCCACAAGTCCCAGCCTGCCAACCCGAGAATGACCCAATTATTCCTATTCTGTTATCTATCCATTAATCAATTCTCAATTCATGTCTCAATATTACCCTCAATATCATTTGCTCTAATTTTGCAGACTAACCTCCTGGGCGGGACATTAAATGCTCCCAATCCTCAGGCTTACTGCTTTTTTGGAGAGCTTTGTAAGTCTCGTTCTTCGATCCAATACCATCTTTAAGTTCTTGCTTGCCATGGTTGGATTCCCTTTCCTGCTGGGCTTTTGTGCCTTAAGGAAAAGTAAACTAGTTGTAAACCGTGTATTAATTCTTTTAATGCTCACCATTACCTGTCTACCATGATATATTTCAATGTGGTTTCCCAAACTACTGCAGCCGATATGGCCCTTGTACCTTTGTAGTTTCTTTGGTTTAGATTTCAGACCCTAGTTTTGGGTTGAACTACATCATTTACAAACTTCATGTTAAAATTCCATCATATTATGATCACTCTTCCCTTGCGGCTCCTAGACAATGAGATTATTAATTAGCCCTTCCTCATTGCATGAAAGTAGATCAAAATTAGCCCGTTCCCTAGTTGGTTCA
Source organism: Sphyrna mokarran (assembly GCA_024679065.1). Taxonomy (NCBI): domain Eukaryota; kingdom Metazoa; phylum Chordata; class Chondrichthyes; order Carcharhiniformes; family Carcharhinidae; genus Sphyrna; species Sphyrna mokarran. Next base: position 3,578,566 of record JAGIQG010000038.1, read on the forward strand.
CCACCATACTATTCTGGAAAACCATTGTATATACATTCCAACAATATGTCCTCCACAGTATTAGTGTTAATTAGGGTTACACAGCCCATAGAATGCCTACAGTGCAGAAGGAGGCCATTTGGCCCATCAAGTCTGCGCCAACAACAATCCCACCTAGGCCCTATCCCTGTAACTGCACATATTTGTCCTGCTAATCCCTTAACCTACACATTTTTGGACACCAAGGGACAATTTAGCATGGTCAATCCACCTAACCTGCACATCTTTGGACACTAAGGATTAATTTAGCATGGCCAATCCACCTAACCAGCACACCTTTGCACTCTGGGAGGAAACCAGAGCACCCAGAGGAAACCCATGCAGACATGGGGAGAATGTGCAGACTCCACACAGACAGTGACCCAAGCTGGGAATCGAACCTGGATTCCTGGAGCTGTGAGGCAGCAGTGCTAACCACTGAACCATTGTGCTGCCGTATGCAGATTGAAGTTCCCCCGCGATTACTGTATTGCCCATGGTACACATACCTCCTATCTCCTGATTTATATCATGGCACTGTTTTACCATTACTGTTTGGTGACCTGTAAACAACTCCTACCAATGTTTGCAGCCCTTTGCTTTTCCTTATATGCACCCAAACTGAAAGTTGCATTGCACCTTAATTGTCTCTGAAGAAATGCACACTAGTGGCCTTGCCAGACCACTTTGTAAAACAGTAGGGGGCTGTAATTCAGGAATTTGGGCTGATTTCCCAGAAACTTGGAGAAGAGCCTGCTTAGGAATGCCATTAGAAAAGCATCGACAGCAGATAATTGACAAAGCTGATGGTTGTGGTGTATTTCATTTGCATACATCAGCTGAATGATACATTTTTGCTGCAATTTCCAACCTAAATATTACTTACTAAAAGCTTGAGGCTGCAAATGAGTTGCAAAATGGATTTTCTTCATATCAAGGTCAACAGAAACCAATTTTACTTATTTTTAAAATTCTTTCACAGGATGTAGACATTGCTGGCTAGGCCTTTGAGAAGATGGCGGTGAGCTGCCTTCTTGAACCACTGCAGTCCATATGGTGTAGGTGCACCCACAGTGCTGTTAGGGAGGGAGTTCCAGGATTGTTATTGGACATCAGTCAGTCCATGTGGTGTAGGTACACCCACGGTGCTGTTAGGGAGGGAGTTCCAGGATTGTTACTAGACATCAGTCAGTCCGTGCGGTGTAGGTACACCCACAGTGCTGTTAGGGAGGGAGTTCCAGGATTGTTATTGGATATCAGTCAGTCCATGTGGTGTAGATACAACCACAGTGCTGTTAGGGAGGGAGTTCCAGGATTGTTATTGGGCATCAGTCAGTCCATGTGGTGTAGGTACACCCACAGTGCTGTTAGGGAGGGAGTTCCAGGATTGTTATTGGGCATCAGTCAGTCCATGTGGTGTAGATACGCCCACAGTGCTGTTAGGGAGGGAGTTCCAGGATTGTTATCGGACATCAGTCAGTCCATATGGTGTCGCTACACCCACAGTGCTGTTAGGGAGGGAGTTCCAGGATTTGGACCCAGTGACAGTGAAGGAACTTTCCAAAGTACTGAAAGCAGAATTATCGCCAGACAGCTGAAGATGTTCAAGTGAAAACGTTTAAAGTTAATCAAGCACATTAACATTGAATGAGACATGACAATCCAGCAGCCTCCATACAAATTAGCTTCAGGCACATTTGATGTCCTGTTAGCAAATGATTGCCTTGGGGCTGATTATAACTGAGGCTGTATTCACTCCGACATCATTTAGTCAAATCTGGCTTTCTAAGACCCTGAATCCTGAACGAGGCAAAAAATAAGACAAAGAATTATGGATTGTAATTGCAGTCTTTGATAGAAGTTCTTTGTATCTTTACTTGATGGCAGAGACTGCACAGAAGAGCATCTTTGAAATATATGTTCTTGTGATGTTGCCAGTTTGGGGAATATGATTTTAGGAGAGGTTCAATGCATGTTCAAAGCAAGATACACTCACCAATAAACATCTGTTAACACCATTAAATTAGATGCTAGGCTGTCAGTGGAAGGGATAAATGACAAGCAGAGATGACTGTTTACTGTGGATTTAGTGAAGGATATTAAAAATAAACAAAGCACTTGTGTTTTTTGGCTGTCTTCTTCGCTGAAAAGAATTTGTGTTAACGGTGTAATGAGGATTCTATATCCCAGCGCTTGCACATGTTTGAACAGTGGCGGGTGGGTGGCGATGCTTCCCTTAAATCGCTGGAACAGTGCACTTCCAGGCTAGGAGAGAGAGGGGGAGGAAGGTGTGCATGACATGGAGACGCAAGGCAGAATTCTTCCATCTGGGCCTCAGCCCTGTGGCGGGGTGGGGAGTATTTCCCACAGCAGAGGCCAATCGAAAACCATACCTTCAACCCCCGGCTTAATTAATTATGCATCCTGGGATTGTGCGCTGTCTTCTATGGTGGAGCAAGCTTGATGGTGTGTGTCCCGCCATCACATCTGAGTGCCATATTGAAAATGTGCCTGACATCACTGATCCACCTTTGAAGAATGAAGGTTCGAAGACACTATGGAGACATTATGTTTATGGGCAGGCGATGGCCTAGTGGCATTATCGCTCAACTGTTCGTCCAGTAACTCAGCTAATGTTCCAGGGACCCGGGTTCAAATCCTGCCGCGGCAGGTGGTGGAATTTGAATTCGATAAAAAAATCTTCGATAAAAGTCTACTGATGACCATGAAACCATTGTTGGAAAAACCCGCCTGGTTTACTTACGTTCTTTAGGGAAGGAAATCTGCCGTCCTTACTTGGTCTGGTCTACATGTGACTCCACGGTCACAGCAATGTGGTTAACTCTCAACCTCCACGGTCACAGCAATGTGGTTAACTCTCAACTAAGGATGGGCAATAAATGCTGGCCAGCCGGCGATGTCCATGATTCATGAATGAATAAAAAAATCCATCTGCTGGATGCTCCCCCTACTCACTGCTGCGGTTATAGAAGAAACTGGCCCTTTGGCTTGTCTATGCCACCCTTTTTTTTTAAACCCCTAAGCTAATCTCAATTGCCCGTGTTTGGCCCATATCCTTCCATACCCATCTTACCTATGTAACTGTCGAAACGCTTTTTAAAAGATAAAATTGTACCCGCCTCTACTACTACATCTGGCAGCTTGTACCAGACACTCACCACCCTCTGTGTGAAAAAATTGCCCTTCTGGACACTTTTGTATCTCTCTCCTCTCACCTTAAACTAATGCCCTCTAGTATTAGACACCCTACCTTTGGGAAAAGATATTGACTACCTATCTGATCTATGCCCCTCATTATTTTATAGACCTCTATAAGATCAGCCCGATGCATCCTACACTCCAAAGAAAAAAGTCCCAGTCTATCCAGCCTCTCCTTATAACTCAAACCATCAAGTCTCGGTAACATCTGAGTAAATCTTTTCTGCATACTTTCTAGTTTAATAATATCCTTTCTATAATAGGGTGACCGGAATTATACACAGTATTCCAAGTATGGCCTTACCAATGTCTTGTACAACTTCAACAAGACATCCTAAATTCAATCTTTTGACCAATGAAACCAGGCATGCCAAATTCTTCACCACTCTGTCCACCTGTGACTCCACTTTCAAGGAGCTATGAACATATACCCCTTGATCTCTTTGTTCTGTAACTCTCCCCAACGCTCTACCATTAACTGAGTAAGTCCTGCCCTGGTTCAATCTACCAAAATGCATCACCTCACATTCATCTAAATTACACTCCATCTGCCATTCATCAGCCCACTGGCCCAATTGATCAAGATCCCATTGCAATCTGAGAAAGTTTTCCTCACTATCTTCACTATTCTGTTCCAGAGTCCAAGCTTGTTGGCAGCCTCCACCTCGGACTCTGAAGGTGGGTAGTTCCAGACTTGAGCATGCCACTTGTTCCAGCCATGCTTGGAATTGGCATGCTTTTCTGCTGACACCGCAGAAATTTAGGCATGAAGGAAAGATTTCAGTCGGATCTTCATCTGCGTCCCATTCGTGGGATGCAAATCAGTTTTTTACCAATCTCCAGTGGGATTCCCTTTCTGCCATAGTGGGCATCAGTGGAAGATCCAACAGTAATTTCACATCAGCAAGAAACTGAGTATCGGACCTCACGGCACCAGGGACCCGGATTCAATTCTTGCCTTAGGTCATTATCTGTGTGGAATCTAAACGTTCTCTCCCGTGTCTGCATGGGTTCCTTCCGGGTGCTCTGGTTTCCTTCCACAGTCCAAAGATGTGCAGTTTACATGGATTAGCTTTCTTAATTGCCCTTTAGTGTTCAAAGATGTGTAGGTTAGGGTGCATTGGCCATGCCAAATTGTCCCTTAGTGTCCAAAGATGTGCAGGTTAGGTGGATTGGCCATACTAAATTGTCCCTTAGTGTCCAAAGATGTGTGGGTTAGGTGGATTGGCCATGCTAAATTGCCCCTTAATGTCCAAAGATGTGTAGGTTAGGTGGATTGGCCATGCTAAATTGTTCCTTAGTGTCCAAAGATGTGTGGGTTAGGTGGATTGGCCATGCTAAATTGCCCCTTAGTGTCCAAAGATGTGGAAGTTAGGTGGATTGGTGATGCTAAATTGTTCCTTAGTGTCCAAAGATGTGTAGGTTAGGTGGATTGGCCATGCTAAATTGCCCCTTAGTGTCCAAAGATGTGTAGGTTAGGTGGATTGGCCATGCTAAATTGCCCCTTAGTGTCCAAAGATGTGTAGGTTAGGTGGATTGGCCATGCTAAATTGCCCCTTAGTATCCAAAGATGTGTAGGTTAGCTGGATTGGCCATGCTAAATTGCCCCTAGTGTCCAAAGATGTGGGAGGTTAGGTGGATTGGCCATGCTAATTGTTCCTTAGTGTCCAAAGATGTGGAGGTTAGGTGGATTGGCCATGCTAAATTGCCCCTTAGTATCCAAAGATGTGCAGGTGAGGTGGATTGGCCATGCTAAATTGCCCCTTAGTGTCCAAAGATGTGGAGGTTAGGTGGATTGGCCATGCTAAATTGTTCCGGAGTGTCCAAAGATGTGTAGGTTAGGTGAATTGGCCATGCTAAATTGCCCCTTAGTGTCAAAGGGACAAGCTAAGGTAAATGCATGGGGTTATGGGTATAGGGCATAGGGCCTGGGTGGGATTGTGGTCAGTGCAGACTCAATGGGTCAAATGGTCTCCTTCTGCACTATAGGATTCTATGATTTTATTTCAAGTTCTAAAATCCACCACAGATTCACAGCTCCTGTTAAAAACTATGCCAGTTTATCCAAGATGTTCTCCAGGGCCAGTCACTGGAATTCAAATTTAAAGTATTTAAAATTCTCTGAAAGTATTTATAAGTATGTAGCAATTTTTCAAGGTTTATGAAAGTACTTATAAGTTTTTTAAAGTGTTTAAACACTTTAAAAAGTTTTAGAAGATGCTCAAGTTTTAAAAATATTTAACCTCAAAATATTAAACTCACCTGACTTTGAGCTAAAGACTGACCATGAGTTTATTTAATTGTCACAAGGAGGCTTCCATTAACACTGCAATGAAGTTACTGTGAAACAGTACTCCTATTCAGGTACACTGAGGGAGAATTTAGCACAGCCAATGCACATAACCAGCACGTCTTTCAGACTGTGGGAGGAAATCGAGCACCTGGAGGAAACCCACGCAGATATGGGGAGAACGTGCAGACTCTGCACAGACAGTGACCCAAGCCGGGAATTGAACCCAGGTCCCTGGCATCCTGAGGCAATAGTGCTAACCACTGTGCCACTGTGCTGCCTCAAGGGAAGTATCTTCAAACTTGTGACATCATTAGTGTATATGGCTTTGCCTGTAATGCACTATGCAGCTCAACCTCACTGACACTTTCAAGATTAGATCATGCTGCAGCTGGGAGTGCAAGTTCTTGCTGTTGTACGGGGTGAGGAAATAAAAATGACAAAGATTGAGGTTTTAATACGATTGCGTAGTGATTTCATTTGATTTGATTTATTATTGTCACATGTATTGGGATACAGTGAAAAATATTGTTTCTTGCACGGTATACAGACAATGCATACCGTTCATAGAGAAGGAAAGGAGAGAGTGCAGAATGTGGTGTTACAGTCATAGCTAGGGTGTAGAGAAAGATCAACTCAGTGCAAGGTAGGTCCATTTAAAAGTCTGATGGCAGCAGGGAAGAAGATGTTCTTGAGTCGTTTGGTACGTGACCTCAGACTTTTGTATCTTTTTCCTGATGGAAAAAAGTGGAAGAGAGAATGTCTAGTGAGGTTTAAGAATTAGTAATCAATAAGAAAATAATAGAAAAATGGTTACAGAATTTTTTGTTACAGAGCCAGCTTTCTCTTTGTTACAAAGGTTAGTTACAGCTTGAGGTTGTGATTTTCTAACTCCTTGCAAAAACTGTACAAGCCGATAAAGAAACTGATGATGTCTTTACCAAAATAGTGGATAGGAAATGGAATTTCAGGTCACCCAATGCAATTTCATTCCTCAAGATATTTGTGTTTATTCTCAAGATATTTTCAGTTACGGTAGACTACTTGACCTAATTGCACGGATAAGCTTGAGATACCTAATCCTGTAAATGATAGTTGCCAGTTGAAAAGCTGTTCATGCTGCCATTCCCTCTACATGTTAAAAATAATACTGAAACATTTGTTTCAAAACTCTCATCTGCTACTGCAACATGGTATGTCTAAAGAAGCTGAGTGTCCATAAGTTCATCAACTGTCATTCAAAGATAGCGTGGATCATAGATAGGACGCTGTGCATTACTGCAACGATACAAGGCATTGATGAGGACGCACCTGGAATATTGTGCACAGTTTTGGTCCCCTTATTTAAGGAAAGGTGTAGTGACATTGGAGGCAGTTCAGAGGAGGTTCACTGGATTGATTCCAGAGATGAGGGATTTGTCGTATGAATAGAGATTGAACAGTTTAGGCCAAAACTCTCTGGAATTTAGAAGGATGAGGGGAGATCAAATTGAGGTGTACAAGATGATAAAAGGTCAGGATAAAATAGATGTGGAGTGGACGCTTCCTCTTGTGGGACATCCTCGGACAAGAGGTCTTAGGATAAGGGGCAGCAAATTTAAAACAGGGTTGAGGAGAAACGACTTCTCCCAAAGGGAATCTGTGGAATTTGTTTCCCGAAAGTGCGGTGGATGCTGGGGCAGTGAGTACATTTAAGGAGGAGTTAGATAGATTTTTAATGGGGAGAAGGGTTATGGAGAAGAGGCAGGAAAATGGGGATGAGGAGCATATCAGCCATGGTGGAGCGGACTCGATGGGCCGAATGGCCTAATTCTGCTCCTATATCTGATGAAGTTATGAGCGCCCACACTCCTGTTGAGCAAAGCAATGTGCTGGGGCCAAATGGGTGAACTTTTCCACTGCTGGTATTCACTACTGCATTATAAAAAACACAATGGGATAATCGTGAATGAACATCTTTAGTAGAGAGCAGGATTTCAAACAAACACACTGGCCTAGAAATTAGTTTAGGACAATTTTCAGGCACAAGACAATCACCAGAAGCTGCGGATTTGCTCAAAACTTAGGCTTCATCTTAATCATTACAGCCGAGCTGTTGATATCTGTTTATTGCTAAATCCTTAGCTCAGCTGCTTCATTTTGGAGCAGTTGCCTCGCCAGTAATAGCCCTGAGGTATATCCTGAGGAAAGGTTGTGGCAGGAGAATGGGAAAACGGTGAGCATGGGCTGGCAATCACCCACAGGAGTACTGTGCAGTCGAGAGGAGAACTCCAGCTCCCTCCAGCTCCGCATGGGGGCAAGTGTAAAAACCACTGGGATTGCAGTTCCCAATGGTTCCTTTAAAGACCACCTTTGACCATGGCACGGTAGCCCTGCTGCCTCACAGACCCAGGGACACGGATTCAATTCCCAGCTTGAGTCACTGTGCGTGGAGTTTGTACATTCTCCCCGTGTCTGCATAGGTTTCCCTGGATCCTCACACATTTCCTCCTGCATTGACCTGAACAGGCACAAGACTGTGGAATTTCACAGTAACTTCATTGCAGTGTTCATGTAAGCCTTACTTGTGATTCATAAATAAATAAATAAACATATGTAGGCTAAACAATCCAGGTCCGCTATTGCCCCATTTCTAAAAGCAATCCATAAAAGCATGAGGCCCCTTATTACCAGATGCAAGGAGCCCAACATCTGATGTAAAAATGGAGGCCATTTTTACAAATACAATGCAGCCTGTAATGTCTTTAATCAGGACATTGAGGTTGGCCAATTGGATTATGAACTCCCTCATTAAGGATCCAATTGATGGGCCAATCAGGGAGTCTTTTCCTTGTATTTAACTGGGGCGTGTCAGTTCCTCTGGCACTCCCCGAAGGTAGCCTGCTGACTGATAGCACTCTGTGTACTGTTGTTGGAACTGCAAATAAAGGGATTCTGGGGAAGGGGCTTCTGCCTCTGCAGAACTGGTACACTTCAGAATTGGTACTTTTAGCCTCTGGTTTCCAGGCACTAGGGAACTCTTTGTTCCCCCATTAAGTGTTTAGACACCATTACCACACAGTGCTATTCCAGGACCTCGGTTATTCTATTTATATACTGCAAATGTTCCTGTCATTTTAATTAAAACATAAGCAATCCTGCAAATATTATGCAAGAATTGATCTTCTATTTTATCCCCATCATATCATTTTAACGGCATTAATTAGATCTGAGCGTAAGATTTGAACATTGTTTATGTTCTGTCAATAGACTTTACTTTAAAAGCACATGAAGCATATCCTTCAATGTCATTTAAATGTTATAGATGCTATGAAGGGCCAATAAACAGATGTGATAAAGCTTGTACCTGACATGCTATAACATCCCTCGTATAATATTATTGCAATAAGTAACATGATGGAAATGCAGAGGACACATTGTAGGCTGGATAGATTAAGGGCTGTAATTTGTTCTGGCCAGAGCAGAAGGCAACATACACCCTTTAACACATGCTGCCCACTCGAGCAAGCTTTAATGGCACAGTGCATTACATTGAGCCACACAGATTATAAAATCTCAGTCTGATGTCTGCACCCAGTTGCAGCTCAATAATGTAAACCAGCAACTGAACTGAACAATAGCTTGCATTTATATCGCACCTTTGATGTAGTAAAATGCCTCTTAAGATGTTTTACGAGAGTATTATCAAACATAATCTGACACCAAGCCACAAGATGAGATATATTAGGGGAGGTAACCAAATGTTTGATCAAAGAGTGGAAGGAAGGAGAAAGTAAGGAAGATAGATTTGCATTTATATATCACCTGTCACAACTTCACCAAAGCGCTTTACAGCCAATGAAGTACTTTTTTGGAAGCGAAAGGCTCGGTTTTCGTGAGTTGGGGCTGACTCCATAGGCCTTTAAATTAAAGATGGACCCAGATATTGACGTTTTTATGTATCAGTCACAAATAGACTTACATTAACACCGCAATGAAGTTAGTGTGAATATCCTCTAGTCACCACACTCCTGTTTGGGTACACTGAGGGAGAATTTAGCACCTAACCAGCATGTCTTTGGACTGTTGGAGAAAACCAGAGCGCCTGAAGGAAACCCATGCAGACACAGGAGAATGTGCAAACTCCACACAGACAGTCACCCAAACCGGGATTGAACCTGGGTCCCTGGTGCTGTGAGGCAGCAGTGCTAACCACTGTGCCACTGTGCCACAACGTCATTTCCAGCAGATCCTAATTTTGTTGACAGGATGAAGTGGGAAAGACATGAATCAGACAGGCAGGACTCTTGAACTCAGCAAAACCAGTTGAATTTAGTGCACAGTTCAAACAGATGCCATTGTCACTGCTCCAAAGGTTTTAACCTGAAGTGTCGATCACAATATATGGAGGTGACATATACACTCATGGAGAGTGGATAAGGTTTGGTTTTGTTACGGTCTGAATTTATTTAATTCATTGGCCCTTTAAACATGACAACTACCAGGTTGCTGCTGTCTGTGAGAGTAAAAGATACAATCACCCACTGCTGGAACACATTGATTGACAGGCCATCTGGTGTAGCTTAGAAAAAAATACTCTCTGATCTTGCAGTTTCAGTAATTTCATTGCAACATTTCTCAAGAGCTGTTATTACAGCTGATCCCATCATGAATGCTTGATGGAGTTTCAAAAGCTCAGGAACTATTATCTCAGCAGATATCTGAGTTCTCATTTTGATTCACCATTCTAAGATGCCATTAAAGGATTAGCAGTCTTTGACACTAGTTAGACCTCAGCTGGAATATTGTGTACAGTTCTGGGTGCAGCACTGTAGGAAGGATGCAAACTGATTTGAGAGAGTGCGGAAGAGGTTTACAAAAATGGTTCCAGAGAGGAGAAACCTCAGTTATGAGGGTAGATTGGAGAGGTTTTGAGTGTTCTCCTTGGAGAGAAGAAGATTAAGAGGAGATTTGATAGAGATGTTCAAAATCACAAGAGAAGCTGGACAGAGTAGACAGGGAAATCTGTTTCCACTCATAAAATGATTCAGAGTGAAAGGGCACAGATTTTAAAGTGATTTCCTAAAGAAGCAAATGTGATGTGAACAAAAACCTTTTCATACAAAGGGCGGAATTTTCCCATCCCGCCTGCCACGGGAATAGTAGCGGGTAGGACACGGATCATGCAAAGGTCCGCTGACCTCGGGCAGGACTTTTCTGTCAAGCACGGATGGAAAATCCCGTCCGAAGTGTTGTTGGGGTCTGGAATGTATTGCCTGGAAGTGTGATGGAGGCAGGTTCAATCGAGACATTCGAATCGGTTTTAGATGATTATTTGAATAGAAACAATATGCATGGGTATGGGGGAAAAGACAGGGGAATACACTAAATCATGATGCTCATTTGGTGAGTCGGTGCAGACATGTTGGGCCAAATGGCCTCCTTCTGTGCCATAACAATTCTGTGATAGTTAGTGAATAGAGGTTTATTTGTCTTTATAACAGATTGACCACTTGAGGGGATTTAAATCTTTGCATGGAGCTCAGTAACAAATGTGCAAATTGTTAGGAGTTTAATATTTTTTAATCTCCATGATGCACACCCACAGCGAATAATGGGCCAGTGACAATGGAGGTGGCATGGGAGGGGGGGTGAGGAGCATGTGGGACTGATGGGACAAAGAGGGCCAAACTACCTTTTATAAAACCAGGCCAAAGCCTCAGGGAGCCATGGCAGGCCTTCTAAGCAGCCTGCCTCAGCACCTATCCACCGCTGTGGTGCCTCTGAATTGCCCTCTGGGGTTGGGGGGATTGGAATCAGGCCTGACTCAATCATGGTCTCTCCCCCTGAGAGAAAACTATGCGTGCAGGGGTTGTTTCCATGGAAGCAGGTCTGCCCAGCAATGAGGTTTTCTGACTCCAGTTTCCCACCTCCAACAAAAATCTGGTTTACAATCACAATTGCAATGTCGGAAATATGGCTTCATGGAGCATTTTTAAAAAGGAGCAAGAGGGAATACCACAGATTTGAAGAGGGCCAAGGATTTAGTGTCCTTGAAGGTAGCAAAGGGCAAAAAGCCAGTAATATCTCTGCTGAAAAGAATGCGTTGCATGGATGTTGGGGTGAGCATAGTCTGGGTTCTGCTGTGATGGCCGCCACTCTATCTTGCATGAAGAATTCCAGTGACTTCAATACAGAAAGGATGGTAAATTGGAGTGGGGTAGGGGGGCAGTCAAACATTCACAGGCAGCTTATCCTTTCGCTGGTCAATAATTAAGCAGTTCATTTATCACAGTAATTAGTATTGTCAGAACTATTCAAGAAAGTCAATGGGCGAGCTATACTGCAGCCTCAATGCCAATGTAGTGATTTTCACACTATGCTGCATTTTGATCTGAGTACAGTTGGGGTTCGGAGATACAGTGAGCCATTTTTAAAAAAACTGTCCTTGTTTGGTCTACGCACAAAAGTAATACAGTGCGGAGAGGCCATCATGAGCTTCCATCCTGAACCACTGCAGTTCATGTGGTGAAAGTCATAGCAGAGGTGATCTACAAAGAACAAAGAATAAAACAGCACGGGAAACAGGCTCTTCGGCCCAACAAGCCCGCGCAGCCACCTCAATGTTCCCACCTCTACCCGTGATCCCTGTCCATGTTTATAGATCTATGGATTAAAAAACCAAATTTGAGACAATTTAGGGAGAATTTGTTTTGCCAATTAGCCTAAGAGCACATCTTTGGGATGTGGGAGGAAACCGGAGCACCCGGAGAAAACCCACACAAGCATGGGGAGAATGCGCAAACTCCCACAGGCACAGGCCCAAATCCATGCATCTGCACAGCACAGCGATAGTCACTGAGCTGTCAGGTTGTCCATCAAATGGTCCAGGTCAAGCGTACACTAACGACGTGAAGCATTAGAATACTCTCGAAAAAAATCCAAGTGCAGCCCTCTCACAACCCATCGCGTGTATGCCCCTCGTTAGACAACAAGGTGGACCAAAGCACCTGTAGGATAAAAACAAGTACAACAATATCATCATCTATTTACACACTTCCCAGGGACTCCCAAGGCTCATGATCCCTATTTTAAATCAGTTTTCTATACCCTTCCGTTCCCATTCTGTTCATGTGCCGATCTAAGTATAACTCCAGAGTACCTGCCTCCACCACTTTACTTGGCAGAACCAAGTGAATGGCTCGCAAGGACATTTCGGAGGGCAGTTAAGAATCAATCACGTTGCAAATAGGCAAAGTCTGGATATAACATTAGTGAACCAGATGGATCATGACAATCAAATGCTTTCACAGTCATTATCACTGAGACTAGCTTTTTAATCGCAGAATTTAAATTCACTGAATTTAAATTCTCCCAGCTGACACAGGGCGGGTCAGCATGGTGGCACAGCGCTTAGCACTGCTGCCTCACAGCACTAGCAACCTGGGTTCAATTCCCGACTTGGGTCACTGTCTGTGCAAAGTTTGCACATCCTCCCTGTGTCTGCGCGGGTTTCCTCCAGGTGCTCCGGTTTCCTCCCAAAGATGTGCAGGTTCAGGTGGAATGGCCATGCTAAATTGCCCCTTAGTGTCAGACGGACTAGCTACGATAAATGTATGGGGTTATGCGAATAGGGTGGGATTGAGGTTGGTGCAGACTCGATGGGCTGAATGGCCTCCTTCTGCACTGTTGGGGTTCTATGATTCTCCTACCTTTGGATAACTAACCCAGGTGAGAGGGAAAGAACGCAGAAAGGAAGAAGGGGAGAGTGGGAAAAGAATTCAAAAGAGTTTTTCTTGTTACTACTATGCTCCAATCTCGCTCTACTTTGAATCTTCATCAATTTATATCTTCATTGACAAAAAAATTCAAGAATTTTCCTTGATACCTATTTTAGTTGGGGTTAGTCGGTGAGTGGCCAGAAGGTTCAAGATCTGTAGCTGATTTCAGTCAGGGCAGCAGTAAAAGTGGGTGACACAACTGCGTTCCAAATCAACCCTGTTCCCCTCACTGTCTTGATAGAAGGTGCACGTGTGAACAGGACCAGGTTCATGTCCCTCATTCAGGAATGATCTATGGATGCTGACAAACTAGCTTCACAAATGAAGGATTTAAGCAAGAGGGAAGCTGTCATTGTGGGACTGAGCCGGGGAACACTTTGGGCCCGATTCTCCCATGGCGACCTGGTGGGTCTGGCCAGGAGAATTGTGCCGTTGGCCTTTTCCTGGGATTTGCGCATGTGACGGGAACGCATGTGCGTCTCCCAGAGACGGAGAACAGTCGCTGTCCAGACCATGCTTTAACCGGCAGCAAGAGAGGTGAGTCATCTTAATCTTTTTTTTTAAGGGTGTTTAAGTATGCTTTGTATGTCATTATCAAGCCCATGCCTAGGGGGCACCTTGACACTGCCCACTGGCATCAGGCAGTGCCATGGGGGCAGGGCCTCCTGTGGGAGGGGCCAAGGGGATGATGGAGGAGTCCCCTGCTGCCATTGGGATTGGTCTGGGACGGAGGGAGGCCAGCGATCAGGGTGGGCTGGGAGGTGTCTGTTGGGTGGGGGGGGGGGGTGGTCTGCCTCCTGGGGGGTGGTGGTTAGTGGCGGGGGGGGGGGGGGTTCTGTCAAGGGGAGGGGAGGGGTGGGCGATCGCCACTGCTGGGGGTAGAGTGGGTTGGAATCAGGGTGCTCCAGAGCATTATGCAGGAGGCATAGATTTAAGGTAAAAGATCGGAAGTTTCCAGGGATTCAGGAAGAATCTTTTTACTCAGAGGCTGATGGGAATCTGGAACTCACTGCCTGTGAGTGTGGTCGAGGCAGAAAGCCTCCAGAATATTTAAAAAGCCCTTGGATAGGGACTTGAAGTGCTTTAACCTATAAGGCTACAGACCAAGAGCTGGAAAGTGGGATTAGGCTTGGATGGTTGCTATAAAGTTCTATGATTCTATGATTAAAGCAAGAAAACTTGCATTGTTATAGCGCCTTTCGCAACCACAGGCCATCCCAGAGTGTATTGCAGCCAACTGAATATTTTTGAAGTGTTGTAACATCACTTGTCAATTGTTGTCATGTAGAAAGCGTAGTAGTTGATTTATACACAGCAAGCACCCCTTAACAGCAAAGGATTAATAATGAGTGGAATTCTCCAGTTGCACCTGCCCCAAGACCAGAAATTCCCACCTGAGCTCAACCTTTAAATGATCCGCTGAATTTTCTGACTCACCCACTACAATCCCTGTGGTGGGCAAAATGGGAGAATTTCAGCCTTTGTCTCAGACACTGGGGAGAATTCTCTCTGAAACTGTGCCATGGGATATTTTATCCCTGCCTGCCCAAGCAGATAGAGGCTTAGGGTCATATTCAGAGTCATAGATGTTTACAGCATGGAAACAGGCCCTTAGGCTCAACTTGTCCGTACCACCCCTTTTTCTAACCCCTAAGCTAGTCCCAATTGCCCATGTTTGGCCCATATCCCTCCATACAGCCTCCATACACACTTCCCACGATCTCAGCAAAGCAGCCAGCATAATTAAAGACCCCACGCACCCCGAATATTCTCTCTCCCACCTTCTTCTGTCGGGAAAAAGATACAAAAGTCTGAGGTCACGTAGCAATCAACTTAAGAACAGCTTCTTCCCTGCTGCTGTCAGACTTTTGATTGGACCTACCTTGCATTAAGTTGATCTCTCTCTACACCCCTACCTATGATTGTAACACTATGTTCTGCACTCTCTCCTTTCCTTCTCAATGAATGAAATGCTTTGACTGTATAGTGTGCAAGACACAATACTTTTCACTGTATGCTAATACACGTGACAATAATAAATCAAATCAAATATCTCCATCTTACCCATGTAATTGTCTAAATGCTTTTTAAAAGATAAAATTGTACCCGCCTCCACTATTACCTCTGGCAGCTCATTCTAGACACTCACCATCCTCTGTGTGAAAAAATTGCCCCTCTGGACACTTTTGTATCTCTCCTCTCTCACCTTAAACTTATGCCCTCTAATTTTAGACTCCCCTATCTTTGGTGGGGGAGTCTAAAACTAGAATAGATGGGGTCTTTTTTCAATGTCTCATCTGAAAGACAGTAACTCTGACAGGCTGGGATTGTGTGCCTAAGTCTCTGGATTGGAGTTGGAACCCATGGTATTCCATTCAGCATTAGTGCATAATTGAGAGGCTGCAAAGTTGGGACTTGGACATATGATGCAGCAATAGTTTCTGAGCAGGACTGAGGATGATGGTAATCCACTGGCAAAATAAATGTGCAGTGTTACTCAGCAAGCAAAGGAGCTGTGTAATGAGGTGGCACCTCACACAAGGCTTTGTCTATGAAATTTCAGGTGGATAATTGAGACTACAAATAATAGGAGTGTGGAAATTGAAGGTTTCATTTTGGTTAGCACTTTTGGAAATCATTTTCCATATTCTACCTCTGATTAGTAAGGTAGTGCCAGCAGAACTGAATCATAACTGGTTGCATGTTTGTACTTCAATGACAGCGACCTATTTGTCTACAAAATGCCCTTCCAGTGTTGCTGAGTTATAATTAGATTTGAGCAGACTGAGCCATAACTGTCAGTCGCTAGACCCATCAATCATACATACAATAAGATAGTTATGAAGAGATGCAGTGATGAATTCTATAATTAAATTATGTGTTGTCAGTGAATAGCCTTCAAGAAGAGGCTACTAAATGCTTCATTGGAAGGCTGATCGATCAACAGGAATGCTAAAATCAATACTGCAGTGTTTGTATGGATCACCTTCCCATTGTTGGCCTTGAATCTAATTGCATTGGTGTGAGCTTTGTAATCTACTTAGCTCTAAACCAGGTCATTGACTGTTTTACTATAAAGTGTCACTTAATTGCAATAGCAACTATAATAATATGAGGGGATCATTCTACCTAGTTGGTCTTATTCCTGTCAGGAATAGTGCCTATGTTGAGGTTGAGTTTTAACGTGGGTTAATCAACTGGCTCCTTACCTTTTGGGATATGGGCTGCAAACCAAGCCCCAAAGGCAATAAAGCTTTCAAAATACATGACAGGCAAAAGAATTATCATCAGAGTCATGAATATGCAAGGTAGCAGACAAGAAATGTCAGTTATACACCAGTTAAGAGATGTCAGTTTCAGCCAGGTTTCGATGGGTTACACTGCACTGGCATTCTCACGGAGTGAGGCAACGAGGAAATAGAAATCTCCAGCAGGTGGTTTGCCACTGGTACGCATCACTGAAGTGCAGCAGAGCAAATGATCCCTTATGAATACTCAATGTTTTTTGAAACTTGAATGTCCGTTAACTGCTAAAATGTGCTTTTTCCTGGGTTTGGAAATTCTGAGGGATTGAGAGTATTCAAGGGTAACAGGGAGAGTGCTGTTTCTGACCTCTTATTTGCTATCTCCTGAATCAGAGGATATTGATCTTTCTTCTGTTAATAGAATCATAGAATCCCTACAGTGCAGAAGGAAGCCATTTGGCCAACTGAGCTTGAACCAATAACAATCCCAACCAGGGTCTATCCCCGTAACCCTGTGTATTTACCCTGCTAGTCCCCCTGACACTAAGGAACAATTTACCACAACCAATCCACCTAACCTACACATCTTTGGATACTAAGGGGCAATTTAGCATGGCCAATCCATCTAATTCGCTCATCTTTGGTGTGGGACGAAACCGGAGCACCCGGAGAAAACCCACATAGACATGGGAAGAACGTGCAAACTCCACGCAAATAATTTAGACAAAATATTTACATTCAGCAATATAAAGATATATACCAACTTAATTTTTGAAAAAAAGTGTTGTCATACAACCGCCTTTTTTGTCCCATGGTGTGATATGACAGAGATCTTGCACATTCATGGGTATTTGCCCTGTTATTTGAAGTAAAAGTGTCTTCTCTGGTATAGCCCAATTGATGATGTGGAGATGCTGGTATTGGACTGGGGTAAATACAATAAGAAGTCTCACAGCACCAGGTTATTTGGTAGCAAAAGCCACGAGCTTTCAGAGCGCTGTTCCTTCATCAGCTGAGTGGGAGTTCTGTTCACAAACAGGGTATATAAAGACACAAACTAAATTTACAAAATAATGGTTGGAATGCGAGTCTTTACAGGTAATCAAGTCTTAAAGGTACAGACAATGTGAGTGGAGAGAGGGTTAAGCACAGGTTAAAGAGATGTGTATTGTCTCCAGACAGGACAGTTAGTGAGATTTTACAAGCCCAGGCAAGTCGTGGGGGAGTTACAGATAATGTGACCAATTAGCTATTCTTTGGAGCAACGAATATTTTGTCAACAGCATGTCATTTCATACAGCAGAACCAATTTATATTTCAAGTGCTGGAAGCATGCACAGGAGACAAGTGCAATCAAATGGTGAGGGAAGTCTAACAGTGATGCAGTTATGGGTTTGCTATAAAAGAGCCTTCTGGTCAAACAGGGAGCCTGTGCATAACAGCCAAAACTTTCCTACCCAACATCATTGCCATTAACATACATCTGACTGGAAGCACAGACATTGATGGTTACTGGGGATTTCCTTTACATAGACGAAACAACGTTGTTTTTTCTCTTTCACTCTTTATTGAATGTTTATGTTACTGTCCCATGTTATACTCACCATTTGGCTAGTGGGTTGTCCAAAATGCTGGGCATGTAGGAGGAAATTTACAGCTGGGCTACAGTTCTCTGAAGTAGTGTAGCCTTTTGGAGAGGCATGATATCCTTTTGGATATGGTCCTGGGAGAGGTCAGGGCACCATTCAGAAAGGGAAGATACCTTTTGGGATTGTAAAAGGTAGATATGATTGTACGTATAAAGTGCATAAACCCATTGGAACACAAAAGTCTGAGGTCACATACCAACTCAAGAACAATTTCTTCCCTGCTGCCATCAGACTTTTGAATGGACCCACCTTGCGTTAAGTTGATCTTTCTCTACATCCTAGCTATGATTGTAATACCATGTCTGCACTCTCTCCTTTCCTTCTCTATGAATGGTATGCTTTTCTGTACAGCATGCAAGAAACAATACTTTTCACTGTATCGCAATACATGTGACAATAATAAATCAAATCAAATATTAAGTTGGTCTTTCTCTGCATCCTAGCTATGACTGTAACACTACATTCTGCACTCTCTCCTTTTCTTCTCTATGAATGGTATGCTTTTCTACATAGCGTGCAAGAAACAATACTTTTCACTGTATCGCAATACATGTGACAATAATAAATCAAATCACATCAACAGAAATGTCATGACAACTGTCAAGCGAGCTGTCAAGTGAATTTGCCAGGTGCTGGAAAGTGGGATTAAAATAAGCAACTAGCTTCTTTTTACTTTCTTTGGCTGGCACAGACCCAGTGGGCTCTTTCTACAGCATAACTTTTCAACTGTCAAGTGAACTGTCAAAAGAGCTGTCATGAGAATTGCCAAGTTGTCAAGGGATTTAAATTTCCTGCACTTTAAATTTTTTTTGAAAACTTTTTGCAGTGATAAAAAAGAGTGTTTGCTGTCAAACTCTTGGGGCAATCTTATTGTTATGCCCGCAGGCTGATGGGTGAGGTGAGCCGGTAAAATCATGAGAGAGCCGAGAAATCAGATTTGCACCCAATTTCTCAGCTCTGCGATCTTACCGGCACCAGATATCCAGCACAATCAGCATTGTGCTGGAACAAATTGTTTAAATTTATTTTAATGTTAATTTAAATGTGATTAGCAAGCCTGGGACAGGAGCGTCTGGGCACACTTATCTGTGTGGCCTCCTGGGGGAGCTTCTTTCCTGCGAGGATAAAGTATGGTTCCCCGTCAACAGGGACCAACATGATGGCCCTGTAGGTAGAACCAGAGGCCGTTGAGGCCCACCCGAGAGATTAGGGGCATGGAGGGTTGTCCCTTGGGGTGGAGGATCACGATCGCTCTGGGTAGGGGGGGATTGCGATTGGCCACTGGGCCCCGCAATCGCCAGGGGGAGAGAGGAGTGCTGGGTTTAGGCCACAGAGGCCGGTTATGTCTAGCAGTGGCTGTGTGACAGTGTTCTGCTGGTCTAAGGTTGTGTGGCAGGTATATGCTGCTCTCTGTGGACAGATAAAAATGACTTGCACATGTGCAATTGTGCATTCTGCTGCTATCAGCTGGCTTTCAGGCAAGAAACAGATTGAGGGGTTTTTTTTGCAAAGAGTACATAAGATTCAACTTGTGGCCTTGTCAAAAAAATAAATCTGAAACTCTCCCACCCATCTGGGCTTAGAATTTTTTTGGTAAGATTGCCCCCTCTGTCTTTTGAAAAAGGCTTGAGGGCTTCCATTAGGATTAGTGCCAAATGCCTAATTTCACTGCCAGTCAGTTCAAAGTTTTATTGACAGCTCCTAGTGGTTATTAATTCTTTGAAGTGGGACTGTGTATACAAATGCTTGTTTGTATGAGGATTAAAGGAAATATAATGTTGCGAATGGGTTTTCTTTCAAGAGGAATGTTTTTTTAAATAGTGAATTCACCAACAGGCACTTGAGGACTTTATTTAATCTCAGCATGGCTCCTGAGATCTGCCCATAGCAGGTACTGGGTGAGTTGGTCGGTATAAGGGAAAAGGGTGGTGGAAAGAAGGCATCAGTTGGCATGGAGGTTATAAGGGGTCAGCAGGGTCAGTGGGGGCATGAGATGGCACAGGCTGGCATGGACAGGGCATGACAAGTGTGTGGGGAGTATGAAAGGCATGTATTGGCTTGGATGAGGCATGGCACTTGTATGGGAGATAAGGGAGGGTGCGGGCATGAGGGCTTTTTTTGTTTTATTTCTTTTTCAAATCTGCTGGAGCATCAAGGCTGGCCTTTCACTCGGCCTGCCTCTGCATATAGCAACAGCCACCAGATTTCTGGGTCAATCATGACTCCCATTTTTGCCTGCCCCCAGATGGGAAAGTCCAAATTTCTGCAGTGCTTCTTCCTGGCTTTGGTTTGTGCTTCCAGGAATTGTCCCAACTCTGCACTCCCAACTCAGAAGTGAAAATTCAGGCCTTATTTTTGCTGACATGGGAATGGGAGTGGGATGTGATTCACACATAAGGGGAAACCAGCAGGGCTATGTGAACTTAGTGCTCAGCCAAAATGGACCCCATTTTCGCTGGAACGAGGTCCAGTTCCCACAGTGTGTAACTTACAATTTTTAAGGCATGACAGGAATACTCATAAAGAATGAGCAAGTTCTGTGGAACTGTCAAGCTGTCAAGTCACTTAAATCACCTGCCCTTTAAATTTTGAAAAAAAAAGCCAGCTGTGTCTCTGAATTGAAACAAATTAGTGCTTGCAATTTCAATAGCTGTTTGTTGACATAACCTGAAGGATGATCATGATGGTATTCTTGCTGTTTGATGATCCTCACAATGGCAGTGGCGGGGAAGGGGGAATTGGTGGGGGTCAGGTGGTGCTGTAAATTCACAGTTTGATTGACAACTCGAAGGGCTTATTGGGGGATTAGCAGACTTTGATGTTTGTTTTCATTCAAAATTAAATATTGGAGGGGATTTAATTGTATTAAATGGGCTTTGCTCAATTAGATTGTATTTTTATACAATGAAGTTTGAAACAGATACTTAGAACACTATTTTACTTCAGCTCAGCATAGGCCCTGAGGTCCACCCATGATGGATGCTGGGTGAGTTGGCATGTATGAGAGAGAAGGGTGATGGATGGGGACATGGATTGCTATGTGTTGGCATTAAACTGGCACAGAGATTACAAGGATGAGTGGGAAGCATAGGTTGGCATGGGTGGAGGAACACAGGCTGACATGGAGGATCCCAGGGGACATGTATGATGCACAGGAGCATTGGTTTGCATGAGCTTGCATGGATAGATCATAGGATGCTTCCGATGCTTCTTATGTCTGCGTGGGTTTCCTCCAGATGCTCTAGATTCCTCCCACAGTCTGAAAGACGTGCTGGTTAGGTGCATTAACCCAAGCAGGCACTGGAATGTGTTGACTAGGGAATTTCTCAGTAACTTCATTGCAGGGTTTAATGCAAGCCTTCCTTGTGACTCATAAAGAAATAAATAAAGGATGAGGGATGTGAAGGATGAGGGCCAGAGAGATATCTATTAAATAAAGCAACTGAAACCATGTTCCAGAGCATTGAGGTAGACCTTTTAACCAATCCACCTTGGCACACAGCATGCACCGTTCCATCAGGTCCCATTATTTGGGGTATTTTTTCCCAAGGCGGGTTGCAGCAAGCCAGGAAATTTCCAAACTCTGTGCACCCGGCTCAGGAACAAAGATCCAGGCCCAAATGTTCTATGTTCTATGTTAAATCTTACAGCTGATCTTCACAAGTTGCATTTATATATCGCACTTTTACTGTGTAAAACATCCCAGGGTGCCTCACATCAAACCAAATTTGACATCAAGCCAAAGAATTCAGGCAGATGGCCAAAGGCTTTCTCAAAGAGGCAGGTTATAATGAACAAGAAAGAGACGGAGTGGGGCGGAGAGATTTAGGGAGAGAATTCCTTCATTTCATTCCAACTGTGCTTGATTTCTAGCTTTCTATTATTTTTATTTGGTAAGAAGTGATGGCCGAAATTCTCCTATCTCACCAGCCGCAAGAATCATAGTGGGCGAGACCGAAAGTTCAGTGGATCATTGAAAGGTCTGTTGAGCTCAGGCAGAAACTTGCGGTCCTGGGGCGCACACGGCCGGAGAATCCCACCCACGGTTGTTGGATAATAGTCTCAGAAAGTGGATGCTATGCCTTCTGAATGAGAATAGAGAGTTCTTCAGCAGCACTAGTGAGCATCGTGGCAACCGTTTTTCAACATTAATGTACTTGGCAATCCTTGTGTAAGCAAATTAAAATAAATGTTTCAGGAAAGAAATGAGCCCAATCAAGGCAGGCAGTAATTTCATTCTCATTTTTGTCAAATAGCAAAATGAAATTAACACAACACAAAGGTTTGGTCCAAACACTGACATGTTGAGCATCTTTGGAAAGTCCAAAACTGTGCAGGTTAAGTTAATTGGCCATGCTAAATTGTCCCTTAGTGTCCAAAGATGTGTAGGTTAGGTGGATTGGCCATGCTAAATTGTCCCTTAGTGTCCAAAGATGTGTAGGTTAGGTGGATTGGCCGTGCTAAATTATCCCTTAGTGTCCAAAGATGTGCAGGTTAGGTGGATTGGCCATGCTAAATTGTCCCCTAGTGTCCAAAGATGTGCAGGTTAGGTGGATTGGCCATGCTAAATAGTCCCTTAGTGTCCAAAGATGTGTAGGTTAGGGTGGATTGGCCATGCTAAATTGTCCCTTAGTGTCCAAAGATGTGCAGGTTAGGTGGATTGGCCATGCTAAATTGTCCCCTAGTGTCCAAAATGTGCAGGTTAGGTGGATTGGCCATGCTAAATTGTCCCTTAGTGTCCAAAGATGTGCAGGTTAGTGGATTGGCCATGCTAAATTGCCCCTTAGTGTCCAAAGATGTGCAGGTTAGGTGGATTGGCCATGCTAAATTGTCCCTTAGTGTCCAAAGATGTGCAGGTTAGGTGGATTGGCCATGCTAAATTGTCCCTTAGTTTCCAAAGATGTGCAGGTTAGGTGGATTGGCCATGCTAAATTGTCCCTTAGTGTCCAAAGATGTGCAGGTTAGGTGGATTGGCCATGCTAAATTGTCCCTTAGTGTCCAACACTGGAATGTGTTGACTAGGGAATTTCTCAGTAACTTCATTGCAGGGTTTAATGCAAGCCTTCCTTGTGACTCATAAAGAAATAAATAAAGGATGAGGGATGTGAAGGATGAGGGCCAGAGAGATATCTATTAAATAAAGCAACTGAAACCATGTTCCAGAGCATTGAGGTAGACCTTTTAACCAATCCACCTTGGCACACAGCATGCACCGTTCCATCAGGTCCCATTATTTGGGGTACTTTTTCCCAAGGCGGGTTGCAGCAAGCCAGGAAATTTCCAAACTCTGTGCACCCGGCTCAGGAACAAAGATCCAGGCCCAAATGTTCTATGTTCTATGTTAAAGTGTCCAAAGATGTGTAGGTTGGCTGCAATAGCCTTGGCAAATTTGTGAGTTTGTGGGGATGCCGTGGTGGGAGTGGGGTGGAATCGACCTGGGTGGGATGCTCCTTTGGGGAGTCGGTGCAAACTTGTTGGAACAAGTGGCTGGCCTACTTCTGCACCGTAGGGATTCTATGGAAAACTCAGTTATCACTTATCGTGAGAAGGTAATGGCACATGAGGGAAGTCTTTCAGCCCAGTTTGACTACTATTCAAAAAGTAAAACAACCATAGCCATCCCTGCCCAGTCATCTAACTCTCTCTCGAATGAATCAAAGCTTTTTTTGCCTCCACTGTATTAGCATGGGGATCATTGTAAATGTTGATCAATGAAGATATTTGTCCTAAACATATTCCCTTCACCTTTAGGTGTCAGTCTTGACTCAGTGATCACAATTTCACCTCGGTGTTAGAAGGTCATGACTTTCAGATTTGAGGACGTAATATAGGTTGATGCTCCGTGCAGTGCCAAGGGAGTGCTGCACTGCTGTCTTTTAGACAACTTGTTAAACTGAGGCTGTCTGCCCTCTCAAATTGATATAAAAGACCGCATGACTCTACCGTGGACAGAGTGGTGAAGCAGGCATTCGGCATGCTTGGTTTCATTGGTCAAAACATTGAATACAGGAGTTGGGACATCTTGTTAAAGTTGTACAAGACATTAGTAAAGCCACACTTGGAATACTGTGTACAGTTCTGGTCACCCTATTATAGAAAGGATATTATTAAACTCGAAAGAATGCAGAAAAGATGCTACCAGGACTTGATGGTTTGAGTTATAAGGAGAGACAGAATAGACTGGGGCATTTTTCTCGGGAGCGTAGGAGGCTGAGGGGTGATCTTATAGAGGTCTATAAAATAATGAGGGGCACAGATCAGCTAGATAGTCAATATCTTTTCCTCAATGGTAGGGAAGTCTAAAACTAGAGGGCACAGGTTTAAGGTGAGAGGGGAGAGATACAAAAGTGTCCAGAGGGACAATTTTTTCACACAGAGGGTGGTGTTCGGAACAAGCTGCGAGAGATAGTAGTAGAGGCGGGTACAAATTTATCTTTTAAAAAGCATTTAGACAGCTACATGGGTAAGATGGGTGTAGAGGGATATGGGCCAAATGCAGACAATTGGGATTAGCTGAGGGGTTAAAAAAAAAGGGATGGCATGGACAATTTGGGACGAAGGGCCCGTTTCAAAGCTGTAAACCTTGAAGACTCTATGATTCTATGACCTCAAAGAGCAGCAAGCAAATTCTCTCTTGTGTCCTGGTCAATATTCATCCCTTAGCCAATGTCACAAAAACAGATTATCACATTGCTGTTAAGGGGAGCATACTCATAGAATCTACAGTGCAGAAGGAGGCCATTTGACCTATCAAGCCTGCACTGACAACAATCCCACCCAGGCCCTATCACCGTAACCCCACACATTAGCCCTGCTAATCCACTGCCAATTTAGCGTGGCCAATCCACCTAACCCACACATCTTTGGACTGTGGGAGGAAACCGGAGCACCCGGAGGAAACCCATGCAGACATGGGGAGAATGTGCAAACTCCACACAGACAGTGATCGAAGACGGAATTGAACCCGGGTCCCTGGTGCTGTGAGACAGCGGTGCCAACCACTATGCCACCGTGTGCCACTCTTGCACTGCCTTGCATGCCCTTACTGTGTGCACATTGGTTGCAGATCACAATTCATTGGCTGTAAAAGAATCACGTTAGTCAAAAGTTCTCTCCTGTTGTAAGCTAGAAAAAACAGAATTGGTTTTTATCATGCATAAATTACTTAGAAAGAGGAATGTAGTCTCTGAATTTTGAGTTGGCGGGGAGAAACGGGGAAGGAGATGGAGGGAACTGATGTGCTTAAAACAAAGTGACTGCTCGGAAACACAACGGCCGCCAAGTCAATAAATGTCCTTGTCATCTATCGGCAATCATGTCTCATTACATATAATCAATAAACAGGGTTTTTTTTCAAAGGAGCAGATGCAGGAAATCTGAAATATAGACAGAAAATTCTGGACATATTCATCAGGTCTGACAGCATCTGTTGTGGGGGGGCGGGACACACAGTTTGGGCGTAATTCTCACAAAAAAAAATTCTAAGTGTTGAATTTATGGGAAAACTGGAGTAATTAGCGTTGTTTTTTTCAGTGGGAGTTCACACGAGAATCTCCCACACTCTGTGCAATGCTGAGCTGACCAATGAAAATCTGATCTGATTTCAGGAGGAGGGGCCTATTCCTGCGTGGCGGCTGAGATTAGTGGGACTCTGCACGTGTGCAAACTGTCAGTCGCCCGTTTGCTGGCCAGCTCAATCGCTGGCCCGCCCCAATCTCCAGACCCCACCCCTTGCAGCGCCAATTTCCACCCACCACCCCCCCACCCCACGGGCAGACTCCCTCCAAGCCCACCCCAATCACCGGCCTCCCTCCTGCCCCCATCGATCCCAATGCAGAGTGGCAGCAGGACTTCCTACCCCCACCAATATTCCCCTTGGCCCCGTCCCCCACTTCAGGCCGTGCCCCTAGGTCCCGTCCCATATGCTCCGCTCCCTTGGCACTGCCCCATGCCTGGTGGGCAGTGACAAGGTGTCCCCTTGGCATGGGTACTTTGTTCTTTGGGCAGAGCCAGTGACAACAGGCTGGAACTGCCAGGGTGTTCTCCCCACCACATGACCCAATGGGAGGCCCCGATTGTCGCCCTCTTTCACTCCAGCGGGGTCAGGCTGCTAGTCCCCTGAAAGTGGGGAGCTGCTCTAAACTACGCTGGAGTGGAACATCTCGGCGGGGTGGGAGAGGCTAGTGGGCCCAGCGAATTCAGTCCTGGACCCACTAATAGCTTTGAAACAATATTAAAAAGATCATTTAAATGCTAGCCCCGTTTTCCCATCGATATCAGCGAATCCTCTGCTGGGAGACGCAAGCAGAGCATGAATGTTCATGGGAACCCCGTGAATACCCTCCCCCCCAACGATTCTCCCAGCCCACTGAGCTAGAAAATTAGCACAGTGGGATAGGAGAATCACCCCCTTAGCGTTGATAATTGGTGACTTGACCACCTGAAATATTTGTCTCTCTCTTTCTCTCCACAGAAGCTGCCAGACCTGACGAGTATTTCCAGCATTTTCTGTTTTTTTTTTAGATTTTTTTTAACTCTACTTCATGCTGGGACGATATCACAGTGACTGAACTCCACAGTCTAGAAGGCAATTTGTAATTAAAAACAATGCTGGAGTTACAAAATTACAGGTTCAACCTGAAACCAGGACAAAAAAAGCGTAAAGCTATATATTTCCTTCTGTGAGAATATTCGTTGCCGATTCCTGGCGAGTGAATAATTTGTTTGTCTCAAAAAAATACTTTCTAAATTTGTCACGCCGGCTCCTCTTTATAGGAATTCTCATGATCTGAGCCGTATGCAGCACAGTATCTGGAATCACTGTGTCTTACAGTAAATAATTCACGAGTTGCTTGTCAAATGCTGCTCAGAGAACTGAATTACATAATGATGCACACACATTGTCCTCTCCAAGGACTCACTTCATACGAACAGTGACCTCCATCTTCTGCCCAGACATCTGACAAGTTAAATGTTTATTGTCGTTTTCTTAATTGCTTAAAAATGAGGATGAAAACTGCCGCAGTTCAGGCTTTGTCCCAAGAAATGTACTTATTTAAATGGCAAAGAGACCATTTCTCTTAATCCCATGTCTTCAGTCTCTGCCATATTTGGGTGCGGATAGCCCAGATATAATCATTAACTTTGATCATGGGTGTTTGCTTACTGGAGAATACACTATATGGGCAGCACGGTGGCACAGTGGTTAGCCAGAGACCTGAGTTCGATTCCCAGTTTGGGTCACTAGTTGTGTGGAGTTCACGCGTTCTCCCGGTGTCTGCGTGGGTTTCCTCCGGGTGCTCCGGTTTCCTCCCACAGTCTGAAAGATGTGCCGATTCGGTGCATTGACCCGAACGGGTGCCAGAGTGTGGCGACTAGGGGAATTTCACAGTAACTTCATTGCAGTGTTGATGCAAGCCTTACTTGTAACACTAATAAAAAAACTTTAACTTTAAACTTTACAGGCCGGTTAGTCTAACAGTTGTTATAGGGGAAATGGTGGAATCTATTATTATGGGGGCTTTGGTAGACCATTTCGAAAATCTTAATGCAATCAAACATTGTTTTTTGCCTTCTTCATCAGGGAATGAGGCACATCAAGAGGGACTTGATTTACACAGCGCCTTCAACTTCATACAAGTTCCCTAAGTGCTTGATATGAGCTATTATCAAGCGAATCTTAGTGTTGAACCACATCACGAAATATTTGGCCAGGAGAGCAAAAGTTTGATATCCCATCCCACTATGCTAAAAAAATTAGCTCAGTGGGCTGGGAGAATTGTGTGGGGAGGGTGATTTGCAATGTTCCCACAAGTTTTCGCACGCCGCTTGTATGTCCCAGCACTGGATTTCTGGGCCAGTCTGCTTTTTGCTGGAAACCGACAGAGAAACAGGCAGGGTTAGCATTTAAATGATATTTTACATATCATTTAAAATGTCAGAGGGAGGGTGCTGCAATCGAGCCATATTGGGAGGGGGGGGGCTGGTCAGAGGGGCAGTGCTGCGAGGGCTCTGGGCTGGATAGCGATTGAGCTGGCCAGCAAACGGTTGGCTGACAGTTCGGGGCCACTGCGCGTGTACAAATCTCGCAAGGTCTCAGCCTCCTGCATAGGAACAGGCCCCGCTCCCTGAAATCTAATGAGATGCATTTTGGTGACCTCTGCATTGCACAGGCTGTAGGAGATTCTCGTGTGATCTCCCACTGAAAAAAAAAACAGCGTGAATTACTGCAGTTTTCCTGCAAATTCAACACTTAGAATCTTTTTAGGAGAATTCCGCCCCTAGGTTTTAAGACTTCAAAGAGAGTTTGAAAACAGCAAACAGAGGTTGAAAGGTTTTGGGAGAGAATTCCAGAGTTTAGCTCCGAGGCAGCTAGCTGTCCATTGACCCAACAGAGCTTGAGCACAAATTCTGGTTTAAAAAGAGAAACTCCCCCCATCATAACTGAGCCCCACTTGCCAAGCCCCACTCTTGAAGAAAGTGAAGGCGTTCAGCAAGCGGGTATGCCACAGGAGGCCAGCTGAATGCGGAATTTATTTCCCAAAGTAAGCCAGACCTGAGAACTGCAGTGCAGCCAATTGCAAATTTGCAGCTCCAAGTATATCCCATGCATTGATAGCTTCAACTTGAGTCATGTTGGTTTTTTTAACCTTTCTTGAGCCTGCTGCAGTTGACTTTCTGTTCATCATTTCAATGTCTTTGTTTTTCCTGTCACGATTTGACCATCCTTAATATTTCTTTACTTTTGCCCATTGGGAGAGACCTACATCATTGGGTAGGTCACTGCAAGACTTTCTGTTCATGCTCTATATTTTCACGTCAATCTTTTGCCTCTAGCCTTCTCAGGCTGTCAAAAATGCATCCTCATTTACTCCTGAGTTCAGATTTTCCTGTGCAGACTGTGTCACTGCTGACACATGATTGAAATGTACAATGTTGTTCCTCCTGATGGCTAACTGAGGGGTATTAAAGTGCTGATTAGTAAGAGCTTGTATTAGATTAATGTTCCTTCAAATTGGAAGCATTGCCAGCCATTGCTCCAGGTCATATCCAGTGTGCCCTGTGATCAGGAGTTTGCCATTGTTAGCTATATTTAATGGATCAATCTAGAGGTCGTAACTGAGAAACCCAACATTATATGAACTGGATACTGTAATTTTGCACATGGTCCCCACATTTCTTTTATGATGCATATTGCTGATTGATTAATTCTCTGCTGGTAGACCAATTATAAATCTACAAGTTCACTTAATTCACATGGAAGAAATGAAGGGGCAAGGTAATATTTTGAGTCAATTTTAACTTATTTGATGATGTTCCTCAGAACAAAAAAAAGACAAACCACTCACTTTTGATTTCCCACTGTAACTTTCAACTGTTACGTCCTGCTGGTCTGCTACCAAAATTACAGAGAAAGACTAGCAGAACCACAATGGAGTTTTGAGTTTTTCCTTTCTTAGTTGTACAGGCAGCAACACCACTAACACCGCTGATACTCCTTGCATATTCCTTATTTGAGTACTCAATCAAAGTGACTTACTGCTTTCCAGGATTCTCTGCTAAAGGCTCCTTTTTTTTCAATTAATTTATGGGATAGGGATGTCACTGGCAAAATCAGTATTTATTGGCCATATTCTTCCCTGCCCCCTTGGCTAGGTTCTCATGAATGAAGCCCATTTCTTCCTTGGGGTGCATTAACAACTCTTATTGTCTCAAACTAACATGGAATACAAGAATTACCATCCTTGATTGATAGATTCTTTAATCTTGGCCACAGACAAAGCATGAGGGGAAGAAAAATCAGTCAGGGGTTCCTAACCCTCATGGAAAAAAAATCACAAAATCACTACAGTGAAGGAGGCCGCTCAGCCCTTTGAGCCTGCACTGACAACAATCCCACTCAGGCCCTATCCCCGTAGGAGATAGTATTTACCCTGCTAATGCCCCTGACACTAAGGGACCATTTAGCAAGATCAATCCAGGCTTATATTCATACTGCAATGAAGTTACTGTGAAAATCCCCTCGTCACCACATTCCTGCACCTGTCTGGGTACACTGAGGGAGAATTTAGCACGGCCGATGCAGCTAATCAGCGCATCTTTCAGACAGTGGGAGAAAACCAGAGCACCCAGAGGAAACCCACGCAGACAGGGGGAGAACATGCAAACTCCACATCCAAAGCCGGAATTGAATCCACTTTCCTCGCTCTGTGAGGCAGCAGTGCTAACCACTGTGTCACTATGCCACTCAAATGCAAGCACACATGTGTTAACAAATGTTTTTGGTCATTATGCCAAGTGACTAAATAAATGCACAGATTCGGAAAGTTATAAGTTCTATAAGGTTTATAGGAAGATCTGAATGCAATCTGTAGCCTACTTGAACATTCAGCCGGATTCAAATTGCAGACATCTAGTAAGCGTCGAGCATTACTGAAGGAGTTAATAGCTCTGTATGAACCTATTTGTGCAATAATAAATTCGCTCTTAAAAGCTATCCACTTTCTGAATGTTGAAGAGCTATTGACATAGACTAAAAGCTTTCATGTTGCGATCAAATTCCTTCCAAGCTGGATGGATTCACTGTTTATTTTGGGAGCCTGCAGCCAGGGAGACTGGTGTACAGCACATGCTGGGAAACTTCTGCCACTGATATTTTGTTGTTTTGATCTCAGCATCACACAGGGTTACATTCTGTACCATCCAATATAAGCAAGAGCATATGAGTTCAGTTATCTTTCCAATTACTTGTTGTTCTTGCAGTGCTAATTTATGCGGAGAAAATTTCACAACTTAATAACCGCCGCATGTTCAACAGCTTACATTTATCCAGGGCCTTTCACGCATCAAAATGTCTTTGCAGAGGGATTGGTAAACGCTGAGGAGGACTCGAGTTGGGAACAGGATGGCCAAACATCCAATAATGGTCTGGAGGCTTTGGGAATTGAACAATCGTTTACTGGGCACCACTCCATTGGAACAAAGGGAAAAATTGCAAGGATGTGAAGAAATTGTACTGTTTTTATCGCCTTACAATGCTTTTGTTTATTACATATAAAAATAATGGAATGAGAAAGCAAAGCTTTTTGATTGCATTTGATTATTATTATGTGCATTGGGATACACGGAAAAGTATTGTTTCTTGTACGCTATACAGACAAAGCATACCATTCATAGAGAAGGGAAGAAAAGGGTGCAGAATGTAGTGTTACAATCATAGCTAGGGTGCAGAGAAAGATCAGCTTAATATTTGATTTGATTTATTATTGTCACATGTATTGGGATACAGTGAAAAATATTATTTCTTGCACGGTATACAGACAATGCATGCCGTTCATAGAAAAGGAAAGGAAAGGGTACAGAATGTAGTGTTACAGTCATAGCTAGGGTGTAGAGAAAGATCAGCTTATTATTTGACTTGATTTATTATTGTCACATGTATTAACGTACAGTGAAAAGTATTGTTTCTTGCGTGCTATACAGATAAAGCATACCATACATAAATAAGGAAACGAGAGGGTGCAGGATGTAGTGTAACAGTCATAGCTAGGGTGTAGAGAAAGATCAGCTTAATGCAAGGTAAGTCCATTCAAAAGTCTGATGGCAGTAGGGAAGAAGCTGTTCTTTGGTCAGTTGGTGTGTGACCTCAGACTTTTGTATCTTTTTCCGATGGAAGAGAGAATGTCCGGGGTGCGTGGGGGGTCCTTAATTATGCTGGTTGCTTTTCCAAGGTAGTGGGAAGTGTAGACAGAGTCAATGGATGGGAGGCTGGTTTGCCTGATGGACTGGGCTACGTTCATGACCTTTTGTAGTTTTTTGCAGTCTTGGGCAGAAAAGGAGCCATACCAACCCAGAAAGATTGCTTTCTAAGCTGTTTGACCAGGTGAAGCAGTTGGAGACAGGAGGTTGTGTGATGAAACCTCCAGGAATACCTGAAACCAGATTTGGCAATGGCTCAGGGCCGGAACTATCCTTCATTGAAATGCACAGCCAAGGTTCTGACTGGTTGTCACTTACTGTGCCTCTTCAATAAAAAAGATTTATATAGTATTCCCCAAGGTTTTTTTTTGGTCTTTCACTTTAGTTTGTTTGTTTTATCACACCACTGTTTGTTGTTGTTTTTTTTTCTGTCTGCTTTGTCTGTCTTCCACTGTCTTTCCCCTCTACGCTCGCAATTGTTGGTCTTACTTTTCCTCTTTCTTTGTTCATCTTGACATTGGTAGCTAATGGCTAACGTGCGGTTTTTCCTCTCCATCTGAACTCCCAAGTGTAAACATGTGAAGAACTGGCAGTGTCTCGGAGCAATGAAAATTTATCTCTCCCCGCTTGCAGCTGATGAAGTGCCTCTCGTCATGCAAACTGAAGATGCTGGGGTGTACCTTGTAGGTCAGTGTGACATTTCACGCCTTTTCTGACCCCCAGCCATGCCAGCCACTCCCCAACTAGCCTCCCATAGGAACATAAGAAATAGGGTAGATCATACAGCCCCTTGAGCCTGCTCCCCCAATCAACACGATCATGGCTGACCCTGGGCTTCAACTCCACTTTCCTGCCCAGTCCCCAAATCCCTTGATATCCTGAGAGACCAAAAATCTATCTGCCCCAATCCTAAATGAATTCAGTAAAGTAGACACAACCTTCTGTCCAAAGTGGATTTGGACCCAGAACATTCCTGGCCTTGCCTAGCTTTGGGGCTGTAACTTTTACCTGCACCTTACAAGGCCAATGACCTATGGGGAGTTTAGTGGGTGGTGGTGGGAGGGGGCAGCGATGGCGGTCCAGAGTTTCCAAATAGAAGTGTGTTCCACATTTTGAGACACAGCTATGGGTTATTTGAGATGTACAGAATGTTCAGAAGAAACATGTGACTCTGGACCAATGATTCCCAAAATATTTCAAAGCATCTCCCTCTCAAAGGCGGTTTCCTGGGGAGAATGGATCAAACAATATTTAAATGCTTTCCAAGAAAATAACCCTGGACATCACCTCCCAGCCCAGAACAAGCAACTTTCGAGGTGTGCCAACCAAGTCAGTGTTTTAGATGTGCCACCCAGTTGTGACTCAGCCCCCACCGCACCCCACAATCCCTGGCCATGGGTACCACACTGATGGACTACCCCAAAAGCTCCAGGATGTGTGATGTGGTCAATGGTGGAAGCCCTTGACATGTTGGTAGTTATGCCTACCCCTCGACAGGTTCTGGACGGAATTTTATTGTCGCATTGCACCAGTTTTTGGGTGTGAAAAAGTGGCAAAGTCGGGCATGAGAAGAGTAGCACGATCTGTGCCTGCTTCGCGCCAGTTCCCACTTTACAATGCCAAAAAATTGGCGCGATCGGGAACCCGCCCAAAACGGGCGCGACATCAATTTAAATATTTTTGCATGCATCTCAATGCAATTAGCACACCCCAGTTTACCGGCACACCTGCCTTTACCACTGCGTTGGCCCAATCGGATCGATGTGGAAAACACCTCCTCTTTAAAAATTGGAATCTGCCGCTCCAGCAGTGAAGGTTCATGAAGATGTAAATGCCCACCATCAGACTGCTCCATGTTGCTCACAGGGGTTCATTTCATGGTGGCATGCTGTGTTTCAGGTCTGCAAGTGTGTTGGAGGAGTGTGGAGGGATAAGGGGGTCAGTAATGTTAGGAGGGGGGTCTGATGTCTGTGGGAGCCCGGGGAAAGCATTATCCGGTCCTGGAGGGTCCTGGCAGGGGAGCTGTATTATTTTATATTTTTTCTGCCCATGCACAGTTGGAGGCTCTGATCGGAGCTACAAGGTTTTGAGTGTATTAAGCCCTGCCCACAGGCTTCTGTAGCGAGAAACAGACTCGTCAAAATTTTGCCATCAGTGTGTATGTGGGGCCAAAAACACACCAACAAAACGGATCTGAAACTGACCCAGTTTCAAGACCACCCGGCACTTAGACAAAAAATGGTAAAGTACCGCCCTCTGTGTCTGTTCCACTCTGCCACCTTGTCTGTTGGCTCAGTAAACTCTCAACTAAATGCACCTGTATGGAAATGACTGATGTACATTTATAGACATGAGGCCATTCGCAGAGCTGTGAATTAATCACCAGATTTTACATAAGGCTTCTGTTAAGTGGTTTCTTCAACCTGAGTTGCGGAATGAGAGATTTAAATGGGCTGTCATAAGAAAATTTACAAATTGATTCTGTTCGTCTGCAATTTATAGGAACTTTGAGATTCGAACTTTAGATTGTTTGGCAAAGTTAAGCATTCGATCAAGGTTATGCAACACAGCTTGGTTGAAACTATTGCTGTTAAATCTGGTTCCAACTAACTTGTACCTGGACACAGAATATGACTGCCCCGTGACTCACTGGGTGCGATTTGTACACCAGTGCTATTTGAAGACACTGTTATAATGTTGGAAATGTGTCAGCCAAAGCACACACAGCAGGTGAGAAAGGATATACTGGCACTGGAGGGGGTACAAAGGAGATTCACTAGGTTGATTCTGGAGTTGAGAGGGTTGACTCATGAGGAGAGACTGAGTAGACTGGGGCTATACTCATTGGAATTCAAAAGAATGAGGAAAGATCTTACAGAAACAAATAAGATTATGAAGGGAATCGATAAGATAGGAAGCAGGGAAGTTGTTTCCACTGCCAGGTGAAACTAGAACTAGGGGGCATGGCCTCAAAATAAGGGGGAGCAGATTTAGGATTGAGCTGAGGAGGAACTTCTTCACCCAAAGGGTTGTGAATCTGGAATTTCCTGCCCAGTTGAGGCTCCCTCATTGAATGTTTTTAAGGCAAAGGTAGATAGATTTTTGAACAGTGAAGGAATTAAGGGTGAGCAGGCAGGTAAGTGGAGCTGAGTCTACGAAAAGATCAGCCACGATCTTATTGAATGGCGGAGCAAGGGGCCAGATGACTCCTACTCCTGATCCTCGTTCTTATGTTCTTAAACTCTCACTTAGTGATAACCATCAGATAATCTGTTTTTGAATGATGTGGATTGAAGGATAAATATTTGTCAGAACATTGGGGATAGCTCCCCACTCTTCTTCAGATCGTGCTATGGGATCTTTTTGGTCCATCTAAAAGTGGCAGTTTAACGTCTCCCAGCACCTCTGACAGGGCAGCATTCTGAGCTAGAAGGTCATGGGGTCTTCTTCAGAAGAGGTAAGAAAAAGCTTTTTCACACAGCAAGTGATTCAAGTCCATAAAGCATTGTCTGGCAGGTTCAACTACAGCATTCAAGAGGGCACGTGATGATTATTTGAATAGAAGGTGCAGGGCTACAGGGGAAACGGCCGGTGCAGACACGATGGGCCAAATGGCTTTCTTCTGCACTGTAAAATTCTGTGATTCTGTCGGTCAACTATCAATCCAGGATTTTTGAGTACATAATCCAGGCTGATATTCTAGTCCAGAACTGAGGGAGTATAACTACCAGGAGAGAACTAGGGCAAGAGGGGCCTTCTAACCTTGAGATCCCAGGAAATGGCGCTTCAGCTAGTTATCCTCACTGGAGTGGCAATGGAAGCATTCCACCATATGCCCACTTCACACTCACTGGCTGAGATGCTTCAGTGAATATAAACCATGGGTCATCGAACTGTGGTCTCCTACTATTAGTGGTTCCCAACTTGTCTAAGTTCGCAAACATGTAGTCCGCATTTTTCAACTTATTTCTGGTGTTATAAAAGGAAAATCCTGAGGGTGCTGGAAATCTGAAACAAAAGCGGAAGATGCCAGACATACTCAGCAGGTCGGGCAGTATCTGTGCAGAGAGATCACAGGGTAAACAGGATGAATTCTGGGTCCCAATCCTGTGCTCCTGTGACATCCCTTTAAATTCAAAGGGTCCGACTGGTAGGAGACCACGCGACAATCACTAGACAGGAGTGCTCCCTTCCTGTCAGGGAACACTTCGGCAGCCAAAGGAATTTAGCCTCTGATCCTTGGGTAAGCATTCTCCAAGGCAGCCTTCAAGACAAACGACAGTTGAGCAGAGACTGATAGCCAAGTTCCGCACACATGAGGACGGTCTTAACAGGGATCTTGGGTTCCTGTCACGCTATCTATAACCCCCACCATTTGGCCTGGATTTGCAAAATCTTACTAACTGTCCCAGCTTGAGACAATTCACACCTCTTTAACCTGGGATTATCCCTCTCTCCACTCGCACTATGTGTAAAGACTTGATTACCCATAAAGATTCACATTCCGATCATTATCTTGCAATTGTGTCTTTGTCTATAGATGCTATGTTTGTGGACCTACCTCTCCACTCACCTGATGAAGGAGCAGAGCTCCGAAAGTTCATGATTTCAAGTAAACCTGTTGGACTTTAACCTAGTGTTGTGAAATTTCTCACTGTACCCACCCAGTCCAACGCCAGCATCTCCGCATCATGATAGTAGAAGAGTTTAGCACCCAATGAGAGGCACCGAGTGTCTGCAGGAGACGGGCACCAGCAGCAAAGGCAGGTAGCAGCCGTGTTGTGGGGGCTGCTACTGACCTGATGAACAGATCAGGCTGCCCCTCAGAGAGCTAGTAACACAGACAGGAATGGAAGGGGCCTTGCAGGAAAAGTGAACGGCCATGCTAGTACAGGCACGAGCAGGAGAAAACCAGTAAAGCATAAAATCAAATAAACTTTAATTGGCCCGTGGTTTGTCGAATTAAAACGGAAAATTCAATTCTGAAGCAGAAAGGCCCCTTAATGAGGTCCTTGAGGAGCTTAGGAGGCTGTTAAATGGTGATGGGCCAGTTTTCTCCCTTCTACCAGTCCTTTGAAAATTACAAACTCTCCCAGCGATGTTGAGATCCCCACTGGGACCACGATTTTGAAATTGCATCCGCACAGAGTCCCAACCCCAGGGCCCTCTAAAAGGCTGGCCCAAAGTTTGAGCTCAATAACTGTTCTAACATTAACTCTATTCCTCTCTCCACAGGCCTGCCTGTCCTGATGAATACTTTGAACATTTCATTCGACTCATTCTTGTCACGTGTATTGGGATAGAGTGGAAAGTATTGTTTCTTGCGCGTTATACAGACAAAGCATGCCGTTCATAGAGAAGGAAAGGAGACGGTGCAGAATGTAGCGTTACAGTCATAGCCAGGGTGTAGAGAAAGATCAACTTAATGCAAGGTAGGGCCATTCAAAAGTCTGACAGCAGCAGGGAAGAAGCTGTTCTTGAGTCGGTTGGTACGTGATCTCAGACTTTTGTATCTTTTTCCCAACGGAAGAAGGTGGAAGAGAGAATGTCCGGGGTGCATTATTATTCTTGGTTTGGCTCCAGTAAAGGACACAAAATCATTGATACACCCCCCTCTGTGACCTGTGTGAGTAGAATTTATTCATTTTGAATTGAAATCCAGAGTATCTTCCATCCTCAGATGTGATGCCTTTGAGGGCAGGCTATATGCAGGACCAAGGGATATAACAAAGGCATCTTTTTCAGACAAACTGCCAAGTTACATCACAAATTCTCCAAGTGTAGACATTTCTTTGCCTCCCGTGGATTCTGCTGGAGCGCAGAGTCAATACTTTGCAAAAAAAAAATTCAATCGCAGAAGCACAGATTTGTTACAGTGCAGGAGGCCATTCAGCCCATCATTGTCTGCACCAGCTCTCCACATCAATAATTCACTTAATGCCATTCTCCTGTGTTCTCCCCATAATAGGACATATGGGTGGCACGGTGGCACAGTGGTTAACACTGCTGCCTCACAGCGCCAGGGAGTTGGGTTCGATTCTGGCCTCGGATCACTGTCTCTGTGGAGTCTGCACATTTCTCCTGTGTCTGCGTGGGTTTCCGTCGGATGCTCCGGTTTCCTCCCACACGCCAAGGGTTAGATTGATTGGCCATACTTAATTAACCCGAATGTCAGGGGGATTAACAGGGTAAATATGTGGGGTTACGGGAATAGGGCCTGGGTGGGATTGTGGCCGGTGCAAACTCGATGGGCCGAATGGCCTCCTTCAGCACTGTAGGAATTCTAGGAAATTCAGATAAGTCTAATTCACTGTTGAGTGATTTAATTGAATCTGCTTCCACCACAATTCCAGACCTCCGTTGCATGCTGTGTGGAAAAATTTTACTCAGGTTACTTTTGATTTTTTTTCCCAATTGCTCTAGAACTGGGTCGTACAATCTTGCTTCCAATCCTTTAATGAGTGGGAACGATTCCTCCTTATCTATTATGTGCACACGATTTTGAACGCCTTTATAAAATCTCTCCTCAGCTTTCCAGTCCTAACTTCGAACTTCAGAAATGAAGTTCCTCGTTCCAATGAGTGAAATCGTCTCAGCAAAGTCCCTGCCGGAATGACAGGACTGTTTTTTTGGATCTGGAACCCAATTTCCTGAACTGAGTGCCTGGCTCTGTACCAGAGCAAACTAACCGTCATCCCTCGTCCTGTCTTTGTCCGTCCCTGGCGATGTGTGGGTCACCTGCTCCAGTGGTAAGGAGGTTGAGTTCCAGGAGGGTGCCAAAGTCAAAGAACAAAGAACAAAGAACAACACAGCACGGGAAACGGGCCCTTCGGCCCAACGAGCCCGCGCCGCCATCCTAACGTCTTCATGACATATAGAGACCAATATAGGGACAATTTGTTACCCAATCAGCCTAAGAGCACATTTTTGGGATGTGGGAGGAAACCGGAGCACCCGGAGAAAACCCACGCAACCACGGGGAGAACGCGCAAACTCCCGCAGACACAGGCCCAAATCCATGTGTCTGCACAGCAACAGTGATAGTCTCTGAGCTGTCATGTTGCCCATCCGATGGTCCAGTTTAAGCATACACTAACGACATGAAGCACTAGGCCACTCCTGAAGTAACATCCAAGAGCAGCCCTCGCACGACCTGCCGAATGCATGCGCCTTGTTGGTCAACAAGGTGGACCGAATAGCCTGTGGAAACAAATAAAGTATTTAAACAGTCCTCCTATATCCCTCTATCTGCAGACCGCTCATGTGGCTGTCCAAGAGACCCTTAAACAACCCTAGCGTGCCTGCTCCCACCACCCCACTCAACGTCAACAGGGATCTGCCGCAACAGTCGTGTCCATCCCTCCTTTCCCCTCAAGGGGCATGTAGTTGAGAAGAAGGCTGCTCACGTTACTGCTGTACTTGCTCCTCCAGCTGTTAGCACCATTGGTGGTGATGTAGCCTTGGTTCAACAGCCACGGCAAGCTGCGTAACCTGCTCCATTGCTGTTGTGGCGAAGGTGGTGGCAGGAGGTTGCAGCTGAAGGTGAGTGAAATGCTACATCAGCAAAAGGTTGGAGATTGTCTGTCAAGCGGTAAAAGCAAAGTGAGCGTGTGTTTTGAACAGCAGCCTCTAACATATTCATGGCAGGAGCGCTTCAGTCTCACTCATCAAAGCCTTCCCAACCTGTCAGTTATTTTTTAATTCATTCATGCGACAGGGGTGTCGCTGGCTGGGCCAGCATTTATTGCCCATCCCTAGTGATCCCTTGAGAAGGTGGGGGTGAGCTGCCTTCTTGAATCACTGCAGTCCATGTTCTGTGGGTTGACAATGCCGTTAGGGAGGGAATTCCAGGATTTTGACAACGACTGTGAAGAAATGGTGATATATTTCCAAGTCAGGATGGTGGGGAGGGGAACTTGTAGGTGGTGCTGTTTCCATTCAGCCCTTGTCCTTTTGGATGGAAGTGGTGGTGGGTTTGGAAGGTGCTGTCTAAGGATCTTTGGTGAGTTGCTGCAGTGCATCTTGTAGATGGTACACACTGCTGTTACTGAGCATCGGTGGTGGAGGGAGTGAATGTTTGTGGATGGGGGGCCAATCAAGCAGGGCTGCTTTGTCCTGGACGGTGTCGAGCTTCCTGAGTGTTGTTGGAGCTGCACTCATCCAGGCAAGTGGGGAGTATTCCATCATACCCCTGACCGATGCTTTGTAGATGGTGGACAGGCTCTGGGGAGTCAGGAGATGAGTTACTTACTGTGGTATTCCTAGCCTATGAGCTGCTCTTGTAGTCACTGAAGAAGTTTTTCCCACCTTGTGCTCAGCTCAGTGGCTAACACTCACAGTGCCAGGGACCCAGGTTCGATTCGTGGCTTGGATCACTGTCTGTGTGGAGTCTGCACGTTCTCCCTGTGTTTGCATGGGTTTCCTCCAGGTGCTCTGGTTTCCTCCCATAGCCCAAAAACATGTTGGTTAGTGCATTAGCCATGCTAAATTCTCTCTCAGTGTATCCAAACCAGTGCCGGAGTGTGGCAACTAGGGGATTTTCACAGTAACTTCATTGCAGTGTTAATGTAAGCCTTACTTGTGACTAATAAATAAAACATTAAAACTTTACCTTTAACTGATAGGTTGGAAAACGAGTCCCCTGGCTGGGAATTCCAAGATTCAACGTTAAAACAGCTCATAATTGCCTTAATTGCCCTCGGTGGCACAATGGTTAGCACTGCTGCCTCACAGCACCAGGGATCCAGGTTCAATTCCAGCCTCAGGTCACTGACTGTGTGGAGTGTACACATTCCCCCCATGTCTGTGTGGGTTTGCTCCCACAGTCCAGGGATGTGCAGGTTAGGTGGATTGGCCATGCTAAATTAGTGTCAAGGGGATTAACTAGGGTAAATGCATGGGGTTATGGAGATATTGCGTGGGTGGGATTATGGTCGGTGCAGAATTGATGGACGAATGGCCTCCTTCAGCACAGGATTCTCGGATTTACTTACCAACAAATCAAGAGGGTTCCCCACTCACCTTTAATCCAGCCCCAGGGAATGCTGCAACTGAGTGTAATGATGTTGAGACTCCAATGTCAATTTCCAGGACTTTCCCGCCCTGCATGTACTGCTGCTACGGGGATGTCTGCCCCATGTGTTTGACAGAGGTTGGCATCAAAAATGATTTGTTAAGCCTGTAACAAGCGATGGCGTAAATCGTGCTGAAATTCATTGTTGCTTGCCAATTATTTCCTTGTTATTTAAAATGTTGCACAGTTCCCTTCCCACACACACACACACACACACACGCACACACATACACACACACACACAAAGAAACGTATTGGCTGAACACTTTCTCCATGAAAACAAAGCTCTTTTAATCAACAGTCATTGGCAACCATTAAATATTACTTTTGTAACAGAATATGCCAAGAAGTTTGCTGACAATATAGGGCACAATACCTGGCCTTGGTATCATCTTTGTACATGCTTTTGGGAACTCTCCGGGCCAAAGCTTTGGTTATACTTCTAAGCGACCACCTCCAATTGCAGAAATGCCATTTCCGGGTAAGTGACAGAGACAGGAGACAAGCAGTTTTAGTCTACAGGAGATTGCACTTATGTAAATATACCACAAAAAACAATGATGCTTATCCATTTAATATTGTTGCTACTGATGATAGCTAATTGAGCCTGGATTACCTTGGACCCTATGCAGCATTTAAAGCTTCTGGTATCAGTGTTGCCATTTTTATGCATGGAAGATTCCAGTTCAGACACTCAACAATGTGCTGAGTTAGTGGATCTGATTGGGGTTGACAGCAGGCCAATATGTTCCTGGGTTGGTGCAATGAAAGGCATGATGTGGAGACGCCGGTGCTGAACTATGGTAAACACAGTAAGAAGTCTAACAACACGAGGTTAAAGTCCAACAGGTTTTTTGGTAATAAACGCCACGAGCTTTCGGAGCGTCGCTCCTACATCAGGTGACTGGGGAATTCTGATTCCTGTTTGCAATCGGAATTCCCCACTCTCTGACAAAGGAGCAGCGCTTTGAAAGCTAGTGGTGTTTACTACCAAATAAACCTGTTGGACTTTAACCTGGTGTCATGAGACTTCTTGCAATGAAAAGCAGCCATGTTTTCTATCTGGGGGAGTTGGGCTGGAAAGTGCACGCACTTGGCTCTGATGGCCCCACTGTAGCCAAGTAAGCTGTTCATGACCAATATAGGCAACGAATAGAAGGCCAACCATGGAACCGTACCACAGCTAGCATCAAAGCAAGCATACGACCACGATTTCAGGAGAAGAGAAAATTAATAAAGTTATTTTATTAATACAAGGCTTACATTAACACTGCAATGAAGTTACTGTGAAAATCCCCTAGTCACCACACTCCAGCACCTGTTTGGGTCAATCCACCTAACCAGCACATCTTACGGACCGTGGGAGGAAACCGGAGCACCCAGAGGAAACCCATGCAGACACGGTGAGAACATGCAAACTCCGCACAGTCACCTAAGTCAGGAATTGAATCCAGGCCTCTGGCACTGTGAGGCAGCAGTACTAACCACCATGCCACTGTTAGTTTTAAATTCCTCTGCTTGATTCATATAAATGATAAGACCCACTAGATGCCCCAAAGTTCTATGAACTTGATAGCCCATCTTTCACCACCCTGGGACTCCTTTTTTCATCCATAAATGATTCATCTGGATTTGATCCCTTGTTTGTGTTCCGTTGCGGAACTGAAATGGGCAGCTATGTCTCAGAGTGGGAAACATTTGTCATTGCCACTCTTTACCTAGTTGATGCCTGGTGGAAGCAGATGTGTGGGTAAAAATGAGGTTGCATAGCGATAGTTCCCCTCGTTACTTAACCCACTAACATCACTTACTGAAAGAATGGCTGCTTGGCTGAGTTTACTGGAGGGCCACTGATTCCTATACAACAGCACCTCCCCACAGGAGTGAGAAAGTGAAAGGAGGAAATGACTTGGCACTTAATAGGAAGCAATATCCATCTTGTCATTTGTTAAGTGTCAATACTTAGCAAGCAGGAAATTTCCACCCATATTTGTTTGGAGGAGGCCAACTGCCCTCATATAGCTGGACAGTCCACTGTCAGAAGACTGACCGAGAGTTAACAAAACATTCGCAATTGATGCCAGTCGGATCCATTGATGGGCATCTTAAGTATATTACTGCTTGGCATTCTGGGTGGAAGTCAAGCATCCTACCATTTTATAGAATCTCTACAGTACAGGAGGCCATTCGGCCCATTGAGTCTGTACCAACTGCAATCCCATCCAGGCCCTATTCCCGTAACCCTACATATTTACCCTGCTAATCGCCCTGACACTAGGGTCAATTTAGCATGGCTAATCAACCCAAACCGCACATCTTTGGAGTGTGGGAGGAAACCGGAACACGTGGAGGAAACCCATGCAGATACAGGGAGAATGTGCAGACTCCATATAGGCTGGAATTGAACCCAGGCTCCTGTGCTGTGAGGCAACAGTATTAACCACTGTGCCCATTGTGCCACACTGTGTTACATGCTGTATTATGATGGCTCCCATGGGCAAAAGCCCCATCTGTATTGGACGCCCCAGGGCAACTGTGAAGACTAGTCAGAAGCAGAAGATTCTGTTGCCTGTGGAAATGCACTCCAGCAAGGGTAAGAGCCTTCAAGGAAAGGAGTGGAGAAAACTGTGGGAGAGCGAAACTGTGTATATTATTTCTTTGCCAATTTGCATTGTTTATTTGGTGCTGAATTAGAGAACAAAGCTTTGTTTGTCAGAGCAGCGGCTGATGGAGCGGATG
Source organism: Sphyrna mokarran (assembly GCA_024679065.1). Taxonomy (NCBI): domain Eukaryota; kingdom Metazoa; phylum Chordata; class Chondrichthyes; order Carcharhiniformes; family Carcharhinidae; genus Sphyrna; species Sphyrna mokarran. The sequence continues at coordinate 3,622,257 of JAGIQG010000038.1, forward strand.
CAGCTTTGGAGACCTCTTGGACGGCAGCCACCGAGTGCAAATGAGAAGCATTTCTTCATAAAACCAAACGTTTTGCCGCATTCACTGTTGCATTATAGCCAGCCTGCTCCGAATCATTCCCCTCTATTTCTGTCAAGCACTGTCCTAATTTCAGGCAATGAATATTCAATTCAAGCTTTATTTAAAGTGTTTGAACAATGGAAAATATTTACCTTGTTTTGACAGTGTAGTTAGATGTCATTTGCATCCAACAGTTAGTGTGAGGGACAAACATCATTCACATCTGAATTGCCAAACGCTGCCTTTTGTATTAAGAATAAACAGGGAGTATTTACATAAATACACACTGCATGAGAGGAGCTCCTTTCAATTATTCTGCTCTAGTGCCACTGCAGCACATAGTGCAAATTTGCACCCAGTACATCTTTGTTACACATGGTAGTGACTGGTTCACATTAAAGAAAACACCTTACATACTCATACCCGAGGCACCCACTGTAAATATCTAAAGGCTGACCTCAGAAAGATCAGAAAGTACTCTACATTCTCTTTGATCTGCAATGGTCTGACTCAATCTCAAACCATCCATCCCTCATGTCTGAAACTCAAAGTAAGGAACTCATCGCGCTGCTCCGGACTTTTGGAAGCTTCTATCAGGTCACCTCAAAGTCACCTTTTTCCAATAACAAGTAATGGGCGGCACGGTGGCAGTGGTTGGCACTGCTGCCTCACAATGCCAGGGAGCCAGATTCAATTTTGGCCTTGCGTCACTGTCTCTGTGGAGTTTGCACGTTCTCCCCGTGTCTGTGAGGGTTTCCTCCGGGTGCTCCAGTTAGCTCCTACACTCCAAAGATGTGCAGGTTAGGTTGATTGGCCATAATAAATTGTCCCTTAGTGTTAGAGGGATGAGGAGGGTAAATATGTGGGGGTACAGGGATAGGGGCTGGGTGGGATTGTTGTTGGTGCAGACTCGATGGGCCAAATGGCCTCCTTCTGCATTGTAGATTCCATGATTCTATGAATATTCATGCCACACAAATGCCAGGCAATAACCATCACCAACAAGGGACATTCTAGCCATCGCTCTTTGATATTCAATAATGTTACCATCACTGAATCCCCCAATTTCAACATCCATTTCCACCTGAAACTCAACTGGACTCGCCACATAAACACAGTGGCTACAAGAGCAGGTCAGAGGTTGGGAATCCTGTGGCGAGTAACTCACCTCTTGACTCTCCAAAGCCTGTCCACCATCTATAAGGCACAAGTCAAGAATGTGATGGAATACTCCCCACTTGCCTGGATGGGGGCAGCTCCAACAACACTCAAAAAGCTCAACATCATCCAGGACAAAGCAGCCCCGCTTGACTGGCACCACATCCACAAACACCCAATCCTTCCACCACTGAGTTCAGTAGCAGCAGTGTGTACCATCTACAAGTGACCGGGGCTTTGTAGAAGATCCAGGCCACAGTTTCAGATCTGTGACCTTTCATCAGAAATGAAGAGATTTAGAAATGTAAAAGATTTTGAGCAAGTGAATGTGGGGAACTTGGGTGGGGTGGGGGGGGTGCAGCGGGGGTGAGTGGGAGAAGGCAAAAAGGAAGGTCTGTCGTGGGTGCTGGGATTAAATGACACAAGTTTTCATGGTTGAAAAGCCAAAGGGAGATGGTTATGGGTTAAATAAGGAAACAAAAAATAGGTCCAGATTAGGTGTGATTGGCTGGATAACAACTGTCCAAATATAACCTAAGAGGGTTCAGAAAGTTTTCACAATGATTCTGTAGCCTGTTCTAATTTGATTGGGAACGTAAATTTTATTTTCATACAGAGCTTTGATTTCTCCATCTATTTGCTGGAGACCTTTTGACGTCTAGCTCCACAGATACTGACAGCTCAATGGGGTGGCTATTCTTCATAAATATGATTATCATTTGAGGGCTATGGGCTGACTTTTCCGGACATTCCCACAGGATGGAATCCCGCTGGCAAACAGCATAAGACGACATTGACAGCAGCGGGACCCGAAGATCTGACCACCAGACAATGGTGAACTGCCTCTGCCACACCGAGAGTGGTGGGGGAGCAAACCCACCCTATTTAACCATGTGGGGGGATCATCGTAGCCTATCTCGATCCTTAACTGATGTCTAGCCATGTGCACTTTGCAGCAAGCATCACTGGATAGAATTCACAAGCTGGAGCCCTGGATTATTCCCCTACTTGCACCCCTCCACACCGCCCCCCCAACCTCACCATCTCCCATGCCAAGGAAACGTGGCAAATGAGCGATTATTAATCAAATATTCTTCTTCTTCAGCCGTCCATCGATTTCAATGTTGACTGTGTTGGAAGTTTAGATTCTGCAGGCACGTTGTTATAAGGCCTGCATTGGATCAGCATTGTCTCCCACATCGGTGGCAACTGTGATTTAATATTTAATATTTAATCAAATATAATACGTTAAACAAACTCGTTCCCAAACCTACCCCTGAGAAATCGGCTTTAAAGGTAATTAATACCCCAAAATACCTCCCATTTTCCCTTCTTAACAAACGAACAACTGGGATGGTTTTTAAACTGAAAAGATAATTGGAGTGGAAATAGAAATATAAATAAATATAAATGGGAAATATTAGATTAGGTACTTATCCATACTTTCAAAAGCCCTAAAAGATGACTTGAAATCCCTTTATGACAGTTACTGGGACTCAGTTGAATGAACACCCATTACTGTCGCAAAGCATTATTTCCAATGTTCCTGCAGTGTAATTTCCTTAGCCTTTCCGAGCACGATGCATCTATCACAAGAAGTTAATGCAGGTAATATACCTGTCAGAGAAAAATATAAAAGAAATCCCAAATGCACTGAGGAGATAAGGAAGGAAACTAAAAATGGACAACTTCTAATTCTGCAGTTGCAAGCAGAAGCCATGTGTTAGATTATAATCTTCCACTCGACAAAGATAACACGTTTTAAGAGATTTTGGACCGTGCACTCGAAACCCCTGAAGAACAAGCAGATCATTTAACAAAGGCTGTTACTTATCAGGAATTTACCTCACTCTCCCTAGCTGATCTCAACATTGATAGCTGGAGATAAATTACTCTTGAACTGCTCATTTTTCAGTTGAGTGGTCAACAAAATACAGTGGGATCCATCTGTCTTAAGGAGGGCATTAGTAAGAAGGGGAAGCATCTTCTGGCAAGCAATCAAATCAAGATTGGAAATGAGGCTGTTGGTTTCGTCATGATGCAGTCACTGCAGGTGGACAAGAGGATGCCAGTGTGCTCTACGCAACAGGAAGGAGTCAGCTTCAAGCCCTAGTTTGGCAGTTGGTCTAATTTATGATGGCAGTGGGTCCACTACAATTGTGGATGTAGGGTGTAAAATTAGGTGTGGTGTCATGGCCACCTTCCCCTAACCTACCCCCACACCTCCCCTCCCACCACCACTTCTTCCTTTCAAAGGGGCCTTGGTACCGCCCCCACCCCCCTCCACTCGCAGAAAGTGTCTCTCCATTCGGCTCATGTAACGATCTTCACTGGGGACTGGGCAAAGTTCTAGAAGTGGTCTCTGTCCTCGTGACTTTACTGGGACCAGAGAATTGTCAGACAGTTGATTGGCTAGCTGCGGCCCAGAAGCAAGAGTTCTTTCCCAGATGAGGGTGGGTACTCTCGCCCGGAGCTAATTCTGAGTGTTTCATAGATGTGGGGAAGCCATTTGGAGCAGGGGCAGGCTTGCAGTCAACCTTTTAGCTGCAAGGTTGGGGGTGGGGGAAACGATTTATTATCAGGAACCCCAGCAGTCCACAAAGTACTGCCCAAGGTTCAAAACCAACTGCCAACATAGATTTGTGTCTGTTTGAAAAAACAGAAATGCAGGATTTTTATACCAAATCTTTTGATTTTTAAGAGTTTGTCTCATGATTTATGAGGCGTGGGATTTATGTGTCTGTTTTTTAACCTATGCACTTGTGTGTGTGTGTGTGCATGTGTAATTGTATGGTCACATGTATAGTTCACTATGTGTGCTTGTGCACATGTATGTACTTGCATGGCATTGTGTGTGTGTGTGTGTGTGTGTGTGTGTGTGTGTGTGTGTGTGTGTGTGTGGGTGTGTGTGTGTGTGTGTGTGTGGTGTGTGTGTGTGTGGTTGTTTGGTGTGTGTGTGTGTGTGTGTGTGTGTGTGTGTGTATTTGTGTGCCTGTGTATGTGGAAAGGTTAGACAGAGAGAGAAAGGTACAAGTTAATTTTTTTTAGACCAACCACTGTTGTATATGGAAAGAGAGAGGGGGAAGGAACACAGTATTGACTTAACTCAGGGATGTCATGACTAATCACGATCTAATTCTTCACAAAATTGCCATTTACAGCATAGAACAAAGTTTGCTAGAATGAGGGCGAGGGAAGGAAAATACTGTTTTCTTTTTACATTTAAAATATCAGTGGTCTTTCATTTTCAAGCGAGGCTTGATTTGCTCAGTGCATTTATCCATTAAGCTATGATATGGATGTTCACTGACCTTTGACCTCTGAGACCTGAATTCAAAGTCAGCCTTGACTGAAGGGATTAAATTATCTCTCATTGCTGGCTGCCGTTGTGCCGTGTGAATGAAGTTTGAGAATTAAGTCTCAATCCAATGTCCAGCCACCCTGCGTACTGGTTTAAATTGGTAATCACAATCAAGCCACCGTGGGGGGTTTTTTTTGCTGGGAGCTGGAAGTATTACACTGGTGCATTTGGGAACATTACTCATGAAAGCTGGGTCTGATTGAAGCATATTGCTAAGGCAGAGCAGAAGCAGCTTTATGCTGTATTTGATTCCACCCAACCTGTAAATGCTTGACCCTGGTACAGGGGGGCCTGGATTTAAACTTTTTGATGTTCTGATAGTGGCGGAGCCCAGGAGCATATAGAAAACCTGGAAGTGCAGTGTATTTGTCAATAGCTTTTTAACACAACCACTGCATTAGAATCTGACTTCCTGTAAGTTGGCGCGGGCAGGAGAGATGATTACAACTGAACTATTTAAAAAGACTGTCAGGACAGAAGTTGGACGACTGTCCAGGAGTTTCAATAGACCAAGACACTGCAGCAATGGACTCACAATGTTGCAAGGTATCACCTCGCTCCACTGATGCCTCCCTGGTGTTGGTGCTGTCGGATTATTCCATTCACTGCTGACAGGAAGCTGGCACAGAGAACCACACAGCAATCGCCAAGCAGGAGTGTTCCCTTCCAGTCAGGGAACACTTCAGCGGTCACGGGCATTCAGCCTCTGATCTTCGGGTAAACATTCTCCAAGGCAGCCTTCAAGATACACGACAGCGCAGAATTGCCGAACAAAAACTGACAGCCAAGTTCCGCACGCGTGAGGACAACCTCAACCGGAATCTTGGCTTCATGTCACACTATCTGTAACCCCCACGACTTGCCTGGGCTTGCAACATCTCACTAACTGTCCTGGCTGGAGACAATGCACATCTCTTTAACCTGCGATTATCCCTTTCTCACTCACATAGTATGTACCTGGAAAGATTTTGACTACCTCGAAAAGACTCGTATTCCAACCATTATCATGCAATTGTGTCTCTGTCTAAATACGCCCTGTTTGTGAAACCTACCTCTCCATTCTCCTGATGAAGGAACAGCACTCCGAAAGCTCATGATTCCAAATAAACCTGTTGGACTTTAACCTGGTGTTGTGAGACTTCTTACAGAGAGCAAGAAGGTGTGGCTGGAAATTGCTGAGGAGGCTTGAGTGGCAGCTCCTGGATACAGTGTTGGAAGAAGCTTAATAATCTAGTCAGGTCTGGGAAAGTGAATGGCATGGCCCGTTCAAGTATATCCTGAGCTGAGTCGAATCCCAACACACCTCACTTTACCTTAGCCAGTCACCTTCTCCCAAATGCCCTCACTTGGGATAAAACCTCCCCCTAGACGCATGAAATGGAAAACATTCCCAGCACTTAGCCTAGATATGTTAAAAAAAAACGAGTGAACAATGCTTGCAAAACAAAAAGGCTGCTGCACAGTCCTGGAAAGATGAAACAACACATACTTGATAGCTGTCAAGACGGCTCACTGAGAAATCCAAAGTCTTTTACAATCTATTCTATTGATGCAAGATGACACAATACTGACTTCGTCCTTCCTTTAGGGCAATGTGACATGTGATGTTTCTGTTATCACGGAATATTTTTAACAAGTAATTTTTGGGCTATCTACCATATAAAGAACTGTTTTATTATCTTAATGTTAATTATTTTTGCGATAACCTAATATCTTTGCCATCCAGTCTTGCCAGCCAGAGGAAACAACTTGTCACTCTTTACCCTATTGTAACCTTCATAATCTTGAAGATTTCGGCTAGAATTCTCCAATGGCGGACACCAAGTCTTCATTCACAGCAGAGGGGCTGGAGGATCCCATCCACCAAAAAGATTATTCCTTTCATCTTCTCTGCTGCAGTGAAACAGGCACTAACTTCTCAAATCTTTCTTCGTAACCGTGACGTTAGCAACACTCTAACGAACCTTCGCTGGACCTTTGCTATTAGTTTTTTTATCTGTCCTATTTTGGGGTGGCAAAAGTGTACATTGTACCCAATCGTGATCTAACTGCAGATTGGTGGAAGTTCAGCATTACAGTTATGCTTTTGTATTCTGTGCCTCTTGATACAAAACTAAGGATTCAGCTTGCCCTTTATGGCTTTACCTACTTGCACTGCCACCTTTAATGAGTTGTGCATCAGCCAAACAAAGTTCCTCTACTTCTCTACTCTGTTTTGAACCTTGCCATTTTAGGCATAGTTCTAACTTCTACTCATATTTCCAAAATGTATGCGGTCACGTTTTTCTGCACTTTGCCCACCTTGCTCATCTGCCTGTGCCTTCACACAGTCACAAATCACCATCACAATTTGCTGGCCTGCTTGGGACCATTCAAATTTGATCAATCTGGAGACCAGCATACTCAGCAGAGACCTGAACTTTTTCTGGTCTGTACCGTTCAGTTTTGCGATGAACAGTATACTCAGCCACCGTTGGGAGAATCCAGCTCTTAATTATTTTATAAATCTGGTTTATAAAAGGAAATTAATTCTCTTCCCATACCCTTCTGTGAATCCACTGATGACATGATTTTGCCATGATAGCGATACAATAGTCTTTATTGAATGAGATTTCAGCAGTGCTCTTAACTATCATTAGCACTGTTTTCATTTTATTGCGATAATAGAAGACGCTATAAAAATTATAGATGGTAGAATGGCTAAAAGGCTATAAAAATGTTCAGCTGACATCTATGAACTATTCTAGTTATGCTCTTATGAATTATGATATCATCTGAATCCTTATATTAAATTATGGCTGTATTAGGCGCACTCCCAGCCATCCATAAGTTCTATTTTGGGGAGATAGGTAATTGAAAGTCAATAATTGTATGGAACATGAGAATAGGCAATAGTGCCCACGAAGAGAAAGATAAGAGGTTAGATCAATAGTACCATCACCCTTTGTACAAATGGTCAAAGTGGGTCAACCAACTGTGTCTGGTTTAAAGCTGGCCTTGCTTTCTGATCGAGACAAATAATGTTTAATGTAATTACATCATGAATAATCAGCTTGAACTGTGTTTCAGGATGATCACACGACCAATAAGCTCAAGTGACATCCTTAACCATGACTGTGAATTTTGATTGTATTGCAAAGCCAGACAATGGCCGGAATGTTACCACGCGCCATAGGAATCGGAGCAGGCGAGGGCCGAACCATGGAAAGCTCCGTTGACCTCCAACAGTTTTGAGACAAGCGAGGCCGTAAAAATCCCACCCATTAACTTTGCTGGTGTGATATCCACCATATGCTTCACCTAAAAATTGGATGTAAAATGGAAGTTATTTGGGGTTAGTGCTAGGACTGTCTATATGATGATAGGCAAAGGATTTTAGAAGACAGTGATGCAAGGTGAACACTGTAATATCACCACTCAACAGCTAGTGGAAAATAAAAAAGATTTAAGATGAAACAGGGATTCATTGTAGATAAATGCAACCCACTGATCTTTGAAAGAATTGGATAAGATGGATATGGAAAACTATTTCCTCTGGTGGGGGAATCAAGAGCAAGGGGGCAAAGTAGAACCAGGCTATTTTCAGAGCGAGGTGGGGATGCACTCTCTCACACAAAGATTAGTGGAATTCTGAAACACTTCCCCCAAAATTCAGGCATAAGTCAAGGGTGTGATGGAATGCTCCCCACTTGCCTGGATGGGTGCAGCTCCAGCAACACTCAAAAAGCTCGACACCATCCAGGACAAAGCCCCACTTGATTGGGCCCCCATCCACAAACATTCACTCTCTCCACTGCCGACGCTCAGTAGCAGCAGTGTGTACCATCTACAAGATGCACTGCAGCAACTCACCAAAGGTCCTTGGACAGCACCTTCCAAACCCACAACCATTTTCATCTACAAGGACAAGGGCAGCAGATACCTGGAAACACCACCACTTGCAAGTTTCCCTCCAAACAACTCACAATCTTGATTTGGAAATATATTGGCCGTTCCTTCACAGTTGCTGGGTCAAAATCCTGGAATTCCTTCTCTATCAGGATTGTCAACCCACAGCACATGGACTGCAGCGATTCAAGAAGGCAGCTCACCACCACCTTCTCAAGGGCAACTAGGGATGGGCAATAAATGCTGGCCTAGCCAGCGGTGCCCATGTCGCACGAATGAATTAAAAAAAAGATCCCCCCCAATGCTGCTTAGAGCTTTCAAGACTGAGATTGGAAGATTTTTGTTCAGTCAGGGCATCAAAAAATGTGCAGCAAATCAGCCAAGATATAATTCAATGGCAGAATAAGGCCAAGAGGCTGATCGGTCTCCTCCTATTTCTATGATTCCCCTAATCTCACATTGCACTGCACCTCGCAAGTGCCCAGGATAATCTCATCTTCTGACAGTGCAGCACTCTCTCAGTACTGTTCGGAATGTAAGTCTAGATTTCTGTGCTCAGGTTTCTGGAGTAGGATTCGAATCCACAACCTTCTGACTCAGAGACAGAAATGCTACCAGCTGAGCCTTGGCTGACAAGCAGCACATTAACCAACTTTCACCAGAGAGCTTCCTTTCCCTTTGCAGTTATCGTCACAGGGTTTCATTCGCATGCTGAAATATTAGATAATCGTTCAAAATTGCTTCTGAGCAACCAATTGGTATAATAATATCTTACACTGCTCCACATTAAGTTATTATTTACAATGCTTTAATATGCTAACTGCTGTTATAAACAGTTAGAGTCTCCCTCAGTTGCCACAATTTATTGTACTGCATTACTACACTTAGCCCCCTCAATTGAAATATGTGAATATTTTTCCACCTTTATTTAGTTGTTTGTACAACACATGAATTTTCAAGAACGTTTCTGAAATAAACACTTAAGAAAATAATATTCTGCAATGATTTCTCTGTAATTAACTCGGTGGGTTCGCTCCATGTTCATAGAAGAGTGCTTTTGATGGAAACATACTCCATTATTAACTGATGAGTTGTTTGGCAAAAACATGCGAGTTAAATATTTCATTGTATGTAATATCAGTCTTCACCAGAAAAGGGGATGCATTCAGTTCATGGAATTGTAGAATCCCTACAGTGCAAAAGGAGGCCATTTGGCCCAAAAAGTCTGCACCGAACACAATCCCACCTCGGGGAGACTGCATCTCAGTGAGGATGGTGATTAAAAATCTCTACCCACCCTCGGTGCAAATTAAGAAGTATTAAAAAGCTTAAAACTGTGTAGCAGCTTGAATGTCTTTATTTCAACCCACTTTCTAAATCCATAATCCATACCAATGTCACACATACTAATATCATTAGAACAGGATCCAATAGAATGAGTGCTCTGGCTCAGATGGTTTGGTTTGGATTTGTCAGAGAACAGAGATCCTGACGCACTGATCTATTTGGAAATTGCCATGAAGTTTGAACTTCCAATTGGAAATTCCCTGTTTCTCTGCAAAGTCCCCAGTTCTGAGTTGGATGAACCACTCATGGAGCATGCATGGTCACAGAATCTCCCCCCTCCCCTCCTTAATCAACAGAGGATTTTGCGAGGATTTTCCAGTCCCTCCAGACAACAGGATCTTCCAGTCCAGCCAAAGTCAATGGACCTTTTGCCAATGGACTTTTGGGGCAGCACGATGACACAGTGGTTATCCCTGCTGCCTCACAGCACCCAGGGACCCAGATTCAATTCCTGGCTTGGGTCACTGTCTGTGTGGAGTTTGCACATTCTCCCCATGCCTGCGTGGGTTTCCTCCGGGTGCTCCGGTTTCCTCCCACAGCTGGTTAGGTGCACTGACTTGAACAGGTGCCGGAGTGTGGCGACTAGGGCAATTTCACATTGACTTCATTGCAGTGTTAATGTAAACCTTACTTGTGACTAATAAATAAACTTATAAACTGGCTCGCTGCATCTGCTGCGGCAAGGGCATTGAGGCACCAGCTGTTCTCCTTACTATTCACTATTGCTATTGAACCTCTGGCAATTTCACTGTGAAGCTGTGGAAATGTACAGACAGTGAGATTTTCTGGCCGTTCGTCTCGGGGGCATCTTCCAATCCCACTGACATGCCCCACCACCCCTCCCTCCACCCCCACCCAACCCCCGCCACAGATTCCCCAGCAACAGAGGGTGCAAACAATGGGAAAATGTAATGACAGCGGCAGGACCAGAAGAAACTCTCCCTATATACTGATGACCTGCTTCTTTACACCTCCAATCCTGCCCCATCTCGCCCACATATTTTCACTCTTTTTGAGCAAGTTGGTCACATTTCAAGTTTCAAAATTAATTTGCAAAAGAGAGAAATTTTTTCCAATTAACTCTTGCCAAGAGCTACTTCCTTTTTCCAATCCCTTTCAAAGTCTCAGTAGTCAATTTTAAATATTTACAAATTTTAGTTACTCAATCCCTTGCAGACCTTTTAAGCTCCACTTTTATCCTTTGTTGGAACGTATGAAGCAGGACTTAGCACGTTGGTCTAATTTATCCCATCCTTTAGCTAATTCTTTACATTTTATAAAGATGAACATTTTGCCAATATTTCCATACTCATTTCAGTGCATTCCATTGTTTATCATCAAGCATTTTTTTATTCCAATAAACCAATTAATTTCTTTCTATTTTGAATAAGAAAACACACAGAATTCATAGAATCCCTACACTGCAGAAAGAGGCCATTCGGCCCACCGACTCTGCACCGACCACAATCCCACCCAAGCCTTATTCCCGTAATCCCTCATATTTACTATGCTAATCCCCTGATACTAAGGGACAATTTAGCACGGCCAATCCACTTAATCTGCACATTTTAGGACTATGGGAGGAAACCAGAGCACCTGGAGGAAGCCCACACAGACACGGGGAGAATGTGCAAACTCCGCACTGATAGTGTCCGGAGACCAGAATTGAACTGGCGCGGTGTGGGAGCAGTGCTGACCATTGTGTCATCATGCCACCCCTAATACTCCAAATTCATGAAGTTTTTTACAAAGACCCAACCACTTGTGTGGTTTGGCACTGCCAAATGTTTAATTTGAGTATTGGCCTGCCAATAACTGTAATATTTACTTTTGGCTTAATTTAGACGCAACTTGTTTAGCACAGGTGCAGTTAGGGGCAGCCTCCTGTCGATCCATATCTCAGACCATGCTGTTGTGTTCCTCCATTCCTTTCTCAACCAGTCACTTTTTCACCAAGCCCTACCATTAGGTAGTCACTTAAAATTTGGACCCAGTTCAGAAGCCACTTTGGGCTAAGTCTCTCTCTTTATGCAGTCCAATTTATGCCTTCATTAGGAATTCTGCCTTTCAAATCAATCATACGAGAGAACAAAGAACAGTACAGCACAGGAACAGGTCCTTTGGCCCACCTAGTCTGTGTCAACATAGGTGTCTCTATAATATTTTCTTGCCTCTATACGCTCCATATCCCTCTATTTCCTGCCTAATCATGTATCTATCCAGATGCTTCTTGAACATTGTGATAGAATCTGCTTCCTCACCTCTTCTGCCAGCGCGATCCAGACATTCACCACCTTCTGTGTGAAAAACTTACACCTTAGATGCCTTTTAAACTTTTCCCCTCTCACTTTCAACCTATGCCCCTGAGTATTGACCCTTCAAACTTGGGGAAAAAACTCTGACTATCCATTCTATCCAAGCCTATCACAATTGTGTAAACCTCCATCAGGTTCCCCCCTCATCCTCCGACACTACAATGAAAACAATCCAAGTTTGTTCAACCTTTCTTCATAGTCCATATCCTCCAAATCAGGCAACATCCTGGTAAAGTGTTTCTTTTTTTCATTAATTCGTGGGACATGGGCATCGTTGGCTGACCAGCATTTATTGTCTCTTCTGCCCCTCTTAGGAGGAAAACTGCTTTTCAGAGAAACAATGTTAATTACTCTCCAATCCTCTGGTGCCTTGCCCATGGCCAAAGAGGATACAAAGATTTTGGCCAAGGCCTCAGCAGTTCCTTCCCTCACCTATCTCAGTATTGTGGGATAGGCCCTGTCTGACCCTAAGGACTTGTCCACCTTAATGTTTTTCAAAAGCTCCAATACCTCCTCCCTTTTTATCTCAACAAGTCCTCAAATATCAGCATTCTCCTTTCTATACTTGCCATCCACCACATCCTTCTCCTGACACAAAGTACTTGTTAAGGATCTCACTCACCTCATCTGGCTCCACTACAAATTCCCTCCACTATCCTTGAGTGGACCTACCCTTTCTTTACCATTTGCCTCCTTATATAAAAAGACTTGAGATTCTCCCTAATTCTGCCTGCCAAGGACACTTCATGGCCCCTTTTAGCTCTCCTAAGTCTCTGTTTAAGCTTTTTCCTGTTATCTTTGTATTCCTCAACAGCCTTATCTGTTTTCGATTTCCTGAAATTATATATGCCTCCTTCTTGTTTTTCACTCAGCTCACAATCGCTCTTGTCATCCAGGGTTCCCGAATCTTGCCATCTTTATCCTTCATTTTTACAGGGACATATTTGGCCTGAATTGTTAACAACTGATTTTTAAAAGACTGCCACACATCGGATATGGATTTACCCTCAGACAGCCACTCCCTTTCTACATTCCCTCGCTCCTGCCTAATAGTCTAGTACTTTCACACTGGGACTACTTCTATCCTTGGGTGTCCTTGTGCATGAATCACAAAAAGTTTGTTTGCAGGTGCAGCAGGTAATTAAGAAGGCAAATGGAATTTTGTCCTTCATTGCAATAGAATATAGTTTAAAAACAGCGAGGTTATGATGCAGCTGTATAAGGTGCTGGTGAGGCCACACCTGGAGTTACTGTGTACAGTTTTAATCTCCTTACTTGAGAAAGGATATACTGGCACTGGAGGGGATGCAGAGGAAATTCACTAAGTTGATTCCAGAGTTGGTTTATGAGGGGAGACTGAGTAGACTGGGGCTATACTCATTGGAATTCAGAAGAATGAGGGGAGATCTTATAGAAACATATCAGATTATGAAGGGAATAAATAAGATAGAAGCAGGGAAGTTGTTTCCACTGGCGGGTGAAACTAGAACTAGGGGGCATGGCCTTAAAATAAAGGGGAGCAGATTTAGGACTGAGTTGAGGAGGAACTTCTTCACCCAAAGGGTTGCGAATTTGTGGAATTCCCTGCCAAGTGAGGGAACTTGAGGCCACCTCATTGAATGTTTTTAAGGCAAGGATAGATAGATTTTTCAACAGTTAAGGAATTAAGGGTTACGGTGAGCGGGCAGGTAAGTGGAGCTGAGTGCTCAAAAAGTTCAGCCATGATCTTATTGAATGGCTGAGCAGGATCGAGGGGCCAGATGGCCGACTCCTGCTAGTAGTTCTTATATTCTTATTTTCTACAAGTATCTTGAAACTTATAGAATTGTGATCACTGTGAGAGGAGTCCAAACCCTTGCAAATGTTTTGATTTCTTTTGAGTCTCTGTTCAGAAATATGATTCTTTCACTACTGACAAATTGGGGGTTTTGCATGCAAAATAATTACTCAGTTTCCATTATTGCCCCCAAAGTCACCAAGAGATACTAAATTCGAACTAAATCATTTTGTTAAGGGGTTAAATTCCAAATTATATTCTCTAATCTTTTTATGACACTGCCCTTTGCTTTCTACTTAAAAAACCTTTGAGAGCAAGATTTAGATTCAGGCTTATCAGAGGATAATTGGAAGTCTATTTTCTCTTGTGCACATTCCCTCATCTGTCTGTGGAAGATGTGGGTTGCTATTATTTAAAATCCATCTATCTAAATCTAAATTGGCCAAAGTTTATCCAAACTTTCATCCAATCTGTGTTAAATGCCATACTACTCCAGTGTCTCTGGTTCATATGTACTGGTCCTGTCCTAAATTGGCTTCGTTTTGGACAAAAACCACTCGTGTGTTTTTAACAGTAACATTGAAACTTGTCCTATTACAGCATTCTTTGGAGTAGAACCAAATGGCAACCCTCTGACGAAATTTCAGACTGACGCAGTCACCCTTTCGACGTCATTGGCGAGATGCATTATTGCATTCAATTGGATGCAGTCTATCCTGCCTTCTTTTACTAATTGGATACTGATGGAGAATCTTAAATTTGAGAAAATAAAGTACATGATAAGGAGTTTATGTAGCTCAGCAATCTTCCTTTCTGATGTTATTTTAAGGAACTACCGCTCTCTACATTTATGTAACTAACCCTAATTGGGTCGTATATATTGTATCATATGAAACTATTGACAGGATTCCCCCCTCTTCTCCCCATAATGGGTCTCCCAGGACGAGCAAGACATGCAAAATGCTGCAGACATCGGTAGGACTGGAAGATACTACTGGCAGCCAATGGCAAGTCACTTCTGCTACCAGAAAACGTGCCACGAGAGGCCGAAAAATCCCACACAAAATCTATTTTGTGATCATTATTGGTTTTCTTGAGATTTATTTTTTGGGAGTAAGGAGGGTATTTTCTTTTTTTCCTTCTTCTTCCTCTGGCACAACGGTTAGCACTGCTGCCTCATGGCATGAGGGGCCTGAGTTCGATTCCTGGCCTTGGGTGACTGTCTGAGTGGAGTCTGCACATTCTCCCCGTGTCTGCATGGGTTTCCTCCGGGTGCTCCAGTTTCCTCCCACAGTGCAAAGATGTGCAGATTAGGTGGATTTGCTAAGCTAAATTGGCCCTTAGTGTCCAAAGATTGGCCGTGCTAAATTCTCCCGCAGAGTACCCCATACAGGAATGTGGCAGCTGGGGGATTTTCACAGTAACTGTATTGCAGGGTGAATGTAAGCCTTACTTGTGACAGTAATAAATAAACTTTGAACATTTTACTTCTCTCTTCTGTTTCTCTTGCTCCATCAAATGTAAGTTTATTAAATTATTGCTGCACTGTAAATAAAATGTTTTTAATGCGGAACAGGACTGGGACTGATAAAGATTTGAGCATATGTGCAATCCAACAAAGATTGCCACTCCATGGAAGATCTGAACCAGAATAATCTCTGCCAGCTACACGTAAAGAGCTTGGATAATCTCAACCCAGCACTCAATACAGATGAATTCACAGCATAGAATCGTCTACAGTTCCATATTAAATAAAAATGCAAGGTTTCATTCCCTTAGCGCACAACTAGGAGCACACTGATTGTTGACAAGTGGAAAATTTTTGCATGCTCTGCATTGCATCAAAATAGTTTAAGTAGAAACCTCATGTAAAAATGTAGGAATTGACTCAGTAAAATGGTGCACAGAGAGAATTAATACTTCTAATGAAGTGAAGTTACTCTTCACCCACAGTGAGCATAGAGTCATAGAGGTTTACAGCATCGAAACAGGTCCTTCAGCCCATTTTGTCCATGCCACCTTTTTTTTCATAACCCCTAAACTAATCCCAGTTGCCCACATTTGGCCCACATCCCTCTATACCCTTCATATTCATGTAACTATCTAAATGCTTTTTAAAAGACAAAATTGTACCCGCCTCTACTATTACCTCTGGCAGCTTGTTCCAGACACTCACCACCCTCTGCGTGAAAAAGTTGCCCCCTGGACACTTTTGTATCTCTCTTCTCTCACCTTAAACCTATGCCCTCTAGTTTTAGATTCCCTTATCTTTGGGAAAAAAATATTGACTATCTAGCTGATCTGTGCGCCTAATTATTTCAAAGATCTCTATAAGATCACCTCTCAGCCTCCTATGCTCCAGAGAAAAAAGTCCCAGTCTATCCAGCCTCTCATTATAACACAAACCATCAAATCCTGTAGCATCCTAGTAAACTTTTTCTGCACTCTTTCTAGTTTAATAATATCATTTCTAATAATAGGGTGACCAGAATTGTACACAGTATTCCAAGTGTGGCCTTACCAATTCTTGAACAACTTCAACAAGACATCCCAACTCCTATATTCAATGTTCTGACTAATGAAACCAAGCATGCCGAATGCCTTCTTCACCACTCTGTCCACCTGTGACTCCACTTCCAAGGAGCTATGAACATGTACCCCTACATCTCTTTGTTCTGTAACTCTCCCCAATGCTCTACCATTAACTGAGTAAGTCCTGCCCTAGTTCAATCTACCAAAATGCATCACCTCGCATTTGTCTAAATTAAACTCCATCTGCCATTTGTCAATTTGACCCAATTGATCAAGTATGTTGAATGAGGTTTTCTCCCCCTTCCTTGGCCTTCATGCATGCCTCGTCATGATCCCATTTACAATTTGTGCTTTCACAGAGTCAAGCTGCACTAAAGTTCGATTGAACAGCCAATTCAAACTCAACTGTCAGAATGCTGCTGAGATACTTATTGCTAACCACCCAATACACGCGTACCAGACTAGTAAACCTCATTAGCTTGCCCTCCCTTACAAAAGCAAACAAGTATTCTTGAACTGGCTGTCTCAGTGGACAGCAACTGTCGCTAAGTTTGGAAAGCATACTTTTAACATATCATCAGTAAAAGTAGATATGATGCTCACATATCATTTCTTGATCTCCAATATGAATGCCTCTGCTGTTTCGAAGGGTTAAATTCACTCGCACCTTGCCAACAGTATGACAAAAGTCAGAAGATCTAGCTCATCTCAGCAGTCCTATTAGCATTGAATCTTTGCTCACAATAATTCTCAATGCGTAACAGAACTTTGGTATTAGTCTTCATGTCTACCTGGTCACAAAAATATACTGACATCAGTGGTGCTCAGAAGGGTGTTTTCAGAGTATGAAGCCTGTCATTTTTTTTAACTAACTCTCCTCACCCCTCCATAGCTGACATTTCCCACTGGAATCAAACCAGCTTCACTCAGTTACATTTTCCATTCCATTACCTTCTTTCATTCTTCAGGTACAATGCATCATAGAACCTTACAGTGCAGAAGGAGGCCACTCAGCCCATCAAGCCTGCACCAACCACAATCCCTCCAGGCCCTATCCCCATAACCCCATGCGTTTATCCTGCCAGCCCTCTGACACTAAGGGACAATTCATCACGGCCAATCAACCTAATCCACACATCTTTGGACTGTGAGAGGAAACCGGGGCATCCAGAGGAAACCCACACAGACATAGGGAGAATGTGAAACTCCACTCAGACAGTGACCCAAGGCTGGAATTGAACCTGGGTCCCTGGCACTGTAAGGCACTGTGAGGAAAGGGCTAGAACAATCTGCCCTACATTTCTAAAAAGCTGGCATTAATGAATCATTGTTGGCTTGAGCCTGGATTGAGATATCTGCCGGTGTTATTTAAACCTTCAGTTATTAAGATATAGGAAATCCTGCCTCTGCAGCAGGACCAACTATATTGTCGACTCCCAAGAAACCTGCAGTTTTTTTATTTAAAACAAATTGCTAAATCATGTAGAGACAATGGCTGGGATTTTATCGGCATGTCCACCCTGGAATCGGGACGGGCGAGGCTTGCAGAATGGGATTCTCCATTGATCTCGGGTGGGAGCCTTGTCCAAACATAAAATTGTGGATCGTGTGAAAATTGGATTGATTAACTCAAAATCTATTCAGATGTTTTGCACAACTTAAGATGTTTTGCACAGCTGAATGTATAGCATTTTCCTTTTCTAATTCCTTCCCTTAAACTTTTTGCCTCTCTAGCACTCTCTTCTGCTGAAAGACATCCTTTAAAATTTACCTCTTTGATTAGCTTTTGATTATCTGTCCTAACATCTCCTGATGTGGCTTGGTGAAAAATCTACTTTGATAATTGCCTCTGCAAAGGATCTTGGGACTTTTACTATGTTAATGGTGTTCAATAAATAAAAGGTGTTGTTGCAAAACATGAACACAAATAAGAAAACTAGCAGAAACTGACAGCTTCAGAACAAGAACTCAGTAAGAATTTAGCAACACCAATTATTAATCCAACCGATTCATTTGATAGTAAAAAAGCGAGCTTTCAACACTCCCGTGTCTTCATCAGGCAAGTGCAGTGTTCTGGTCTGCAATAGCACACATCAGCACAGACAGTCAGAGATTGCTGATTAGAATGCGAATCCTTACATCCAACCTGCTATTCAAGTGTTAAAGTGGCTAACAATGTGTGTGAAGGGGATCCTGAGCATTGTTAGAGAGTTGTGTATTTTCTCCAGACAGCACAGTAAGTGAGGTTTTTTGCTAACCCAGGCAAGTTACGGGGTTTACAGATAGTGTGTCATGAAGCCAAGATCCCTGTTAAGACCGTCCTCATGTGTGCGGAGCTTGGCTATCAGTCTCTGCTCAGCGACTCTGCGCTGTCGTGTATCACGAAAGCCCCCTTGAAGAACATTTACCCGCAGGTCGGAGGCCGAATGCCCATGACTGCTGAAGTGTTCGCCCACAGGAAGGGAACTGTTTTGCCTGGTGATTGTTGAGCGATGCTCATTCATCCGCTGTCGTAGTGTCTGCATGGTCTCCCCAATATACCATGCTTCGGGACATCCTTTCTTGCAACGTATTAGGTAGACAACGTTGGCCGAGTTGCAAGAGTATGTACCGTGCACCTGGTGAATGGTATCCTCACGTTTGATGATGTCGTCCATGTCAGAACAAGGCACAGATCCCAAAAACTGGCAGTTGAAAGCAGCAACAAATGTAGGCCTGTGTTACGTGGAAATAAGCTAAAAGGCATTCTTAATTTCTGTATAAGTATCAGAAGGTCATGCAAACAGGACACGGATGTTTCACACCTCTGGTCTCTCCTCAATTCTATTCTGTCAGTTCCTCTCTTTATACAGAATCCACCATCTGCTCTTGCCTCATTGCCTACAGTTGATCCTATGCTGCTATTAGGGACCCCACAAAGGAAACAAGACCAGTCTGCATTGTACTAACTCCTCAGCTTCAGCTATCCAGTGGATAGAAAGACCCCACGCTACTCTATGTACCAAATATTATTTAGTCATGAAAGACTCATCATTGGATGAGGAGACTCATCCTTGTGATTGATTCCGTGCAAGTGTTCACACACTGAACCTGCATTCATTGGAACTGTTCTGCTGGCCCCTCAAAGGCTGCAACTGCCTCAGTACTCAATGCCAACAACTGCCAGTTTCCGGATGCAATTTTACAACTCATCCGCTTCATCTTGGACCACAATGTCTTCACGTTCAACAATCAGCTTTTCATCCAGACACATGGAACAGCCATGGGGACCAACTTTGCACCTCAGTATGCCAACATCTTCATGCACAGGTTCGAACAAGACTTCTTCACCACACGAGATCTTCAACCAAGGTTATATACTAGATACATTGATGACATCTTTTTCCTTTGGACTCATGGTGAACAATCATTGAAACAACTGATATTAACAAGTACCATCCCACCATCACACTCACCATGGACTATTCTCCAGAATCAGTTGCATTCTTGGACACACGCATCTCCATCAAGGACGGTCACCTCAGCACCTCACTGTACCGTAAACCGAAAGACAACCTCACAATGCTCCATTTCTCCAGCTTCCACCCTAGACACGTTAAAGAAGCCATTCCCTATGGACAAGCCCTCCGTATACACAGAATTTGCTCAGATGAGAGGATCGTGACAGACACCTCCAGACGCTGAAGGATGCCCTCGTGAGAACAGGATATGGCACTCGACTCATCGATTGACAGTTCAGACGTGCCACAACAATAAACCGCACTGACCTCCTCAGAAGACGAACACGGGACACGGTGGACAGAGTACCCTTTGTTGTCCAGTACTTCCCCAGAGCGGAGAAGCTACGACATCTTCTCCGGAGTCTTCAACATATCATTGATGACGATGCACATCTCGCTAGGGCCATCCCCACCCCCCCACTTCTTGCTTTCAGACAACCGCACAACCTCAAACAGATCATTGTTCGCAGCAAACTACCCAACCTTCAGGAGAACAGTGACCCCAATACCACACAACCCTGCCACAGCAACCTCTGCAAGACATGCCGGATCATAGACATGGACGACATCATCAAATGTGAGGATACCATTCACCAGGTACACAGTACATACTCTTGCAACTCGGCCAACGTTGTCTACCTAATACGTTGCAAGAAAGGATGTCCCGAAGCATGGTACACTGGGGAGACCATGCAGACACTACGACAGCGGATGAATGAGCATCGCTCAACAATCACCAGGCAAAACAGTTCCCTTCCTGTGGGCGAACACTTCAGCAGTCATGGGCCTTCGGCCTCCGACCTGCGGGTAAATGTTCTTCAAGGGGGCTTTCGTGATACACGACAGCGCAGAGTCGCTGAACAGAGACTGATAGCCAAGCTCCGCACACATGAGGACGGTCTTAACAGGGATCTTGGCTTCATGACAACTATCTGTAACCCCCGTAACTTGCCTGGGTTAGCAAAAAACCTCACTTACTGTGCTGTCTGGAGAAAATACACAACTCTCTAACAATGCTCAGGATCCCCTTCACACACATTGTTAGCCACTTTAACACTTGAATAGCAGGTTCGATGTAAGGATTCGCATTCTGATCAGCAATCTGTGATTGTCTGTGCTGATGTGTGCTATTGCAGACCAGAACACTGCATTTGCCTGACGAAGACACAGAGTGTTGAAAGCTCGCAATTTTACTATCAAATAAATCGGTTGGATTTAAAATTGGTGTTGCTAAATTCTTACTGAGTTCTTACCTCAGAGGATGAGCCAGGGGAACTAATAATGAGAAACAGGAAGGCAGAGACACAAGGGCTGCATGGTGGCATGTTGACTTTCCCTTACGATCTTAATACTCATAGAACATAGAACATAGAACATTACAGCGCAGAACAGGCCCTTTGGCCTTCGATGTTGCGCCGACCAATTAAGAAAAAGCAATGACCCTCTAACCTAAACCGTTCCCTTTTCATCCATAAACTTATCTACTAACCTCTTAAACGCCACCAAACTTGGCGCACCTACAACTGCAGCAGGCAGGGCATTCCATACCCTTACCACCCTCTGGGTAAAGAACCTACCTCTGACATCCGTCCTATAACTACCACACCTTAATTTAAAGCTATGTCCCCTCGTGCTAGCTTTCTCCATCCTAGGAAAAAAGGCTATCACTGTCCACCCTATCTAAACCTCTAATCATCTTGTATGTTTCAATAAGGTCTCCTCTTAGCCGCCTTCTTTCTAACGAAAACAACCTCAAATCCCTCAGCCTCTCTTCATAAGACCGGCCCTCCATACCAGGCAACATCCTGGTAAACCTCCTCTGTACCCTCTCCAATGCCTCCACATCTTTCTTATGATGTGGGGACCAGAACTGCACACAATACTCCAAGTGCGGCCGCACTAGAGTTTTGTACAGTTGCAACATGACGTTGCGGCTCCGAAATTCAATCCCCTACCAATAAAAGCTAAGACTCCATATGCCTTCTTAACAACCTTATCGACTTGATTACCAACTTTCAGGGATCTATGCACATACACACCAAGATCCCTCTGTTCTTCAACACTATTAAGAGTCCTATCATTAGCCCTATGCTCTACACATTTGTTATTCCTGCCAAAGTGAATTACCTCACACTTTTCCACATTAAACTCCATTTGCCACCTCTCGGCCCAGCTCTGCAACTTGTCCAAGTCTCTCTGCAAACTATAACACCCCTCTTCACTATCTAACACTCCTCCGACTTTGGTGTCATCCGCAAATTTACTAATCCATCCTTCAATACCCTCATCCAGATCATTTATAAAAATTACAAACAGCAGGGGCCCCAAAACAGATCCCTGAGGATACTCTTCAGATCAATGTTGATAACCTTTTGTAAAGAACCTACGGAATATTTTTGACTGACAGATCCGACTGGCTTAAGGCTGCCTGGTTCTGGCCCCTGTTTTTAAATATTGCGGTTTTCTTGTCTTCGATTATGATCCCTTTATTTGTGAAGATCTTTCAAATATTGACCAAAGCCTCACTCAATTGCTTAGGATTGTAGCTTATAGCTGGACGCGAGATGCCTTTTGGATATTGAGTGTATTGAGTCAGAAGTAATATGCCTTATACATTCCAAACCACTTTCAAGCATTATAGGACTCTGGCAAGACCAATTGCTATGCAAGGATCTGAACATTTGATATCAATTGAATCCAGTGAATCCATTCAAGAGAAAATAAATTCCTCAAAAGTCTTCTCGGGTTTTTCTGTCATGCACTGGATAGATCTTTTAAAAGAAAAGTGCCCGAGTGTTTGGGTTATCAAATACTTTCTGAGACTTGTGGGAACTGTTGGCAGAGTCTTGTTGCAGTGTCAAGGGTCTCACTGGCTGGCTGAGGATCAGCGAGAGACCTGCACACTCTCTTCTTGCCGAATCATAAGCAACTGTGAGGCCTGTGGCAGGCCTTACCCTGGAACCAAGACCCTGACAGCAGAAGGCTTGCTTAGAGAAGGCTGCTGCCGATCAGAGGCTCTTGTATTCAGCAGTGCCACTGGAATGGTTGTGGCTGTTGCTGGAAGGGCAAGCGCCAGAGTCCCAGTATCAAGGGCCGACTCAGGCCACAGGTAAGTAACGTGGCGACAAGATGTCTGGATGGCTTCACCTGTCCTGCACGTTGCATGGCGACAGGACTGCCTGCAGCTGGGTTAATACCAGGAGTGGCGGGGTGAGGCCCTAAAGTGCTTATTAATTGGCCAGTTAAGGATCTCAAGAGGCAGTGGGAAAAGAAGATCAACAATGGACCTTCCCATCCAGAACTTAATTCAGGTCGAGATGGGAAGGTGACAGGGTTCCTGTAGGCCACCATCCTGCCTCGGTACATGCCCTTCCTACCTCCAAGCTTGCTACCAGCAAGAGCACAAGATTCTGCCCACGTCTGGGATTCTAATATTTCACAGTGGAAACAACATAGAAATCGAACAATTGGCCCAACCAGTCAATCTTAACTAAATCAAATTAACCGAGGGATAAATCAAAAAAGGGGCAGCTCTCAAAAGGAGGGAACCATCCGGAACAAAAAAGAAAGTGGAAAGGAAACTTAAAGCATCAAATTAAAATGTGATTAAAGGGGTCAATAATCCACCCCAGTCCCTGCAGTGCCCAGTGGGCACGGAAGGCCTGCACTCTGCCCTCAGACACTGCATGCTTCCTTTCCAAAGACACTTGGCCGTGAATGTAGCTGCAGTAGAGGGGCAGACGACCCCCCTCAGTCACCTGTTGCCTGGGCCTGTTAATGGCAAGCTTTGCCAGGCCCAGGAGCAGGTTCACGAGGAGGCCAGCCCAACCAGTCCATGCTGGCATCAATGCTCCAATCAAATTTCACCCATCCTTCCTTATCTACCTCTTATCATCAAAACACTCTATTCCCTTCACTATCATGTGCTTATCCAGATTCCTTATAAATGAATTGATGTGTTCACCTCAACCATCCAGTTCTGTTGGATGCCTTTTGAACCCAGTGGAAACCAGGGAAGTTTGTTACACTGCACTTTGCCCAGATTATCCCAATTTGATTCAATTTGTTAACATCTGCTCAACAAAAATCCGTTTGGGCAGGCTAAATTCCACCACTTAAAGATGTGTGGATTGGTCATGCTAAATATGCGAGGTTATCAGCACAAGAAGAGCTTAGGTAAGATGTTCTTTTGGAGAGTTGGTGCAGACTTGAAGGGCCAAATGGCCTCCTGCTGCACTGTAGGGATTCTGTGAATCTATTTATTCCAGTCAGTTTAATCAAAAATGACTTTATTTACACTACATACATAATAGGCTTCTAGGTAGGTACATCTCTCTAGTGCACAGAATTTTCCATCTTATTTTAATTTCATGCACGTGACTGCTGACATCACTGTTACAGCACTATCTTATTACCATAACTATTAACCCATTATTCTACAATAATGACTTTGCTTCGAGATGTAGTCGGGCTTTTACGTAGCAAACACAATAACCAAGATTGAATTGTGAAGAAGACAAGATATATTCAGTCGTAAGTACCAGGAATGCCTTCCTTGTGAGTTTGAACAGCCTGTTTTATTTGTGGGAGACTTGGATTAAAGAAGCAAAATAAGTCTTTATTTGTATCTCAGCTATGTTCATTGGCTATGTTTTGATTTGGAAGTTTAACAAATGACATTGCTTCCAGGGCCAGATACTCCTGCTGGACATATGTGTAATTACATACTTCAATCCTACAGCTAAACCCTTATAATTTCCTCGATGTTGTTTTATTTGAATATATATGGATACAATAAAGAATAACTAGCAATAATCACAAGGTAATCATTTAATACATTCATTAATAGGTTTAATTAATATCCTAATGATAATGCAATCTTGAAATCATTGACAAAATCCCTGCAATCTGCTCCCCCTCCTTGTTAATTCAGTATTGTTGGAATGAAAAGCATGAGTTCGAATTGTCCAATTCCATTCAAACGCCCGATCTTTTGAAACCCAGCAAGATTTGAAGTTACTCGCTTCTTAACTGGTTGGGGCTGATTTCTTTAATAAATCACAGGCCATCTGGCAGCAAGCTCGGTAATAATACTGGGGGAAGGGGTGGGAATGAGATTGATTTTCATATGAAGTCAGTCAGGGTTAAGGTAACATTGAAGCAGGAATTGGATTCAGGCTGCCGCATTGCTTAACATTTACATGTGAGGCAGGAATTAAGACAAACTCATGAATATGAATGAAGCAGGGGTGCACCGCATCAGTTGCTGCTTCCTGCAAATCCTTTAATAATTAAACGCTGCCTCCTTTCAACCGAGGGGGATTCAGTAAAGCAAGTAAATGTTGAATGTGAAAACATCTTCATCATTGGACAGTATCAAGACTTCAAAGGTTATGAAGTGGAAGCCTGGCAGCATTCTCTTGGCAAATCAACTATTGCCGCTGTCTTATTGTCCTCATTAATACTGCATTCGCATTACAATACTGTCACATAAACAGGCTTCTGCCAGTGCAGCTGATGTGGCATGAATACCCACCTAGGCAAGTACTTTTATTCTGCCCCTCTAGAGGTGCTGTGGTGCCATTGGCCAGAAGAGAGAGATTTCCATTTGTCAACACCATCCTAGAAAGAGATCTTGCATTTATATTGTGCCTTTCACAACCACAGGATGTCCAAAAGCACTTTACAGTCATTGAAGTCCTTGAAAAGTGTCATCAATGTTACAATGAGGGCAACAATTAGATTTTTAAATGTTCTTGGTTAAATCACACTGCACGAAAGAACAAAATTCATTAAATAATGGGAAGACTAAAGTCATTCTTTTTAATGTCTGCTTCAAATTATATTCTTTGGCTACTGATTCCATCCCTGTCCCTGGTAACAGTCTGAGATTAAACCAGTCAGTTCACAATCTTGATGTCATATTTGACCCCTCCACCACCTGCCCCCCCACCCACCCAGCCCGCCACCACCGTGCATGACCTTCTGACCACGTATTTGTGTCATCAGTAAGCTGCCTACTTCAACCTCCATAACATTGCTTAACTTTGCCCCGCCTCAGCTCATCTACTGCTCTCTCATTCATACCTTTGTTATCTCTAGGTTCAGCTATTCCAATGCACCCCTCTCACAATCTACCCTCTGCAACCTTGAGGTTATTCTAGACTCTGCTGCCTGTGTCCTACTCCAACTCCCCTTACTCTATCACCCACTATGCTCACTGACCTACATTGGTTCCCAGTCAAGCAACATTTTGATTTTACAATTCCCATCCTTGTTTTCAAATCTCTCCATGGCCTTAACCACCCTAACTCTGCAATCTCCTTTAGTCTAAAACAATCTAAGATCTCTGTGCTGCTCTAATTCTGACCTCTTGAGCATCCTGATTTGAAATGCTCCACCATCGGCAGCTTTCCTTTTTTCATACTTTTGGGAAGATTGCGCCCGCTATGTCCTTAGATGGCTCATTGTTATATTTTGTTTTATAATGAGAAATTTGTTAATTGTATTCAGGAGGAATTTCTCATTCAATATGGGGATAGCCCGACTACAGAGGGGGCAAAACTTGACCTCCTCTTGGGAAATAAGGAAGGGCAGGTGACAGAAGTCTTACTGAGGGATCACTTTCGGACCAGTGACCATAATTCTATTGGTTTTAAGATAGCTATGGAAAATGATAGGTCTGGCCCAAAAGTTAAAATTCTAAACTGAGATCAGGCTAATTTTGATGGTATCAGGCAGGGACTTTCAAAAGTTAATCGGGGGAGTCTGTGGGAAGGCAAAGGGACGTCTGGTAAGTGGGAGACTTTCGAAAGTGTATTAACCAAGGTTCAGGTTAAACACATTCCTCTTAGAATGAAGGGCAAGGCTGGCAGAAGGCAGGAACCCTGAATGATTCAGGATATTGAGGAAGAAGAAGAAGAAAAGAGGCACATGACATGCATAGGCAACTTGGATCAAGCGAATCCCTTGAAGCGTATAAGGGGTGTAGGAGTAGAGTTAAGAGAGAAATCAGGAGGGCAGAAAGGAGACACGAGATTGTTTTAGCAGATAAGGCAAAGGAGAATCCAAAGAGCTTCTACAAATACATAAGGGGCAAAAGAGTAACAAGGGAGAGAGTAGGGCCTCTTAAGGATCAACAAGGTCATCTATGTATGGATCCATAAGAGATGGCTGAGATCCTAAATGAATATTTCCCATCAATATTTACTGTTGAGAAAAGCATGGATTTTAGGGACCTTGGGGAAATAAATAGTGACGTCTTGAGGAGTGTATATATTACTGAGAAAGAGGTGCTGGAAGTCTTAAAGTGCATCAAGGTAGAGAAATCCCTGGGACCTGATGAAATGTATCCCAGGACATTATGGGAGGCCAGGGAGGAAATTGCGGGTCTCCTAGCCGAAATATTTAAATCCTCGATAGTCACGGATGAAGTGCCTGAAGATTGGAGAGTAGCCTTTGTTTAAAAAGGGCTGCAGGGAAAAGCTTGGGAACTACAGGCCAGTGAGCCTCACATCGTGGTGGGTAAATTGTTGGAAGGTATTTTGAGATTCAGGATCTACAGGCATTTAGAGATGCAAGGACTGATTAGGGACAGTCAGCATGGCTTTGTGAGTGGAAAATTAGGTCTCACAAATTTGATTGAGTTTTTTGAAGGGGTAACCAAGAAGATAGATGAGGGTGGTGCAATTGATGTTGTTTACATGGACTTTAGCAAGGCCTTTGACAAGGTAACGCATGGCAGGTTGTTGCATAAAGTTAAATCTCACGGGATCCAGGGTGAGGTATTTAAATGGATAAAAAATTGGCTTCTTGACAAAAGCCAGAGGGGTGGTTGTAGAGAGTTGTTTTTCAAACTGGAGGCCTGTAACCAGCGGTGTGCCTCAGGGATCAGTGCTGGGCCCACTGTTATTTGTCATTTATATTAATGATGTGGATGAGAATTTAGGAGGCATTGTTAGTAAGTTTGCAGATGACAGCAAGATTGGTGGCATGGTGGACAGTGAAGAAAGTTATCTTCAATTGCAACAGGATCTTGATCAATTGGGCCAGTGGGCTGTCGAATGGCAGATGGAGTTTAATTCAGATAAATATGAGGTGATGCATTTTGGTAGATTGAACCAGGCAGGACTTACTCAGTTAGTGGTTGGATATTGGAAAGGGTTACAGAACAAGGAAATCTAGGGGTACAGGTTCATAGTTCCTTGAAAGTGGAGTCACAGGTGGACAGAGTGGTGAAGAAGGCATTCGGCATGCTTGGTTTCATCGGTCAGAACATTGAATACAGGAGTTGGAACGTCTTGTTGAAGTTATATTGGTAAGGCAACATTTGGAATACTGTGTACAGTTCTGGTCACCCTGTTATAGAAACGATATTATTAAACTAGAAAGAGTGCAGAAAAGATTTGCTAGGATGCTACCGGGACTTGATGGATTGAGTTATAAGATTGGATAGACTGGGACTTTATTCTCTGGAGCGTAGGAGATTGAGGGATGATCTTATAGAGGTTTATAAAATAATTAGGGGCACAGATCAGCTAGATAGTCAATATCTTTCCCCAAAGGTAGGGGAGTCTAAAACTAGAGAGTGTAGGTTTAAGATGAGAGGGGAGAGATACAAAAATGTCTAGGGGGGCAATTTTTTCACACAGAGTGGTGAGTGTCTGGAACAAGCTGCTAGAGTTAGTAGTAGGGGCGGGTACAATTTTGTGTTTTAAGAAGCGTTTAGCTAATTACATGGATATGATGAGTATAGAGGGATATGTGCCAAATGCAAGCAATTGGGACTAGCTTAAGAGTTTAAAAAAAAAGGTGGCATGGACAAGTTGGGCCAAAAGGCCTGCTTCCAAGCTGTAAATCTCTATGATTTACATAGAGATTTACAAGAGATAAAGTCTCTTCCTTGGACACAGGTGAGGTCCCAGAGGACTGGAGGATAGCAAACGTAGTACCGTTGTTTAAAAAAGGTCAGAGGGATCACCCAGGGAACTATAGGCCGGTGAGCTTGACTTCAGTTATAGGTAAGCTAATGGAGAGGATCCTTAGGGACAGGATGTATGAGCATCTGGAGCGCTGCGATCTGATCAGGGATACGCAGCATGGTTTCGTCAAGGGGAAGTCTTGTCTTACAAATCTAGTGGAATTTTTTGAAGAAGTGACAAAAACAGTTGATGAAGGACAGGCTGTTGATGTCGTCTACATGGATTTCAGTAAGGCGTTTGACAAGGTTCCTCATGGTAGACTGATAGAGAAGGTGAAGGCGCATGGGATACAGGGTCGGGTATGTAGATGGGTCGAGAACTGGCTCGGGAGGAGGAGACAGAGGGTAGTAGTGGAAGGCTCTTTTTCCGGCTGGAAGCCTGTCACTAGTGGAGTGCCACAAGGCTCAGTACTAGGTCCTCTTCTATTTGTGGTCTACATAAACGACTTGGAAGTAGGGGTAGGTGGTGAGATCAGCAAATTTGCTGATGACACCAAGATGCTTGGATTGGCGGGTACAGAAGAGCAGTGTCAGGCAATACAACAGGACATAGACAGGTTGGTAGACTGGGCAGATAGATGGCAAATGGAATTTAATCCGGATAAATGCGAGGTGATGCATTTTGGCTGGAAAAATGTAGAAGAGAGTTATAGGATAAAAGGTAAAACTATACGGAGCATAGAGACGCAGAGAGACTTGGGGGTGCAGGTTCACAAGTCTCTGAAGGTGTCCTCACAGGTGGAGAAGGTGATAAAGAAGGCGTATAGTATGTTAGCTTTCATAGAAAAGGGTATAGAATACAAGAGTAGGAGTTTGATGTTGCAGTTGTATAGAACGTTGGTTAGGCCTCACTTGGAATACTGCGTCCAGTTCTGGTCGCCGTACTATCGGAAGGATGTGGAGTCCTTGGAGAGAGTGCAGAGGAGGTTTACCAGGATGCTGCCTGGTATGGAAGGACTGTCTTATGAGGAACGATTAGATAGACTGGGGTTGTTTTCCCTTGAAAGACGTCGGCTTAGAGGGGATCTCATAGAGGTGTATAAGATTATAAGGGGTATAGATAGAGTAAATGGAGGTAAACTTTTTCCGCCTTTAGAAATGGATAGGACGAGGGGTCATGGCCATAGGGTGAGGGGGGCTATGTATAGGACGAATATTAGAGGGCAGTTTTTCACACAAAGGGTAGTGGGGGTGTGGAATGCACTGCCGAGTAAGGTGGTGGGAGCAGGCACGCTGGGGCTGTTTAAGGGTCTCTTGGACAGCCACATGAGCGGTATGCAGATAGAGGGATATATTAGGACTGTTTAACTACGGCTTTTTTCCACAGGTAATTCGGTCCATACTTTGAGCATGCATTCGGCAGGTGGTGCGAGTACAGCTCTTGGATGTTGATTCATGAGTTGCCTGGTACCTCATGTCGTAAATGAGTGCTTTATGTGGACCATCTGAAGGGCACCATGACAGCTCAGAGACTATCGATGTGGCTGTGCAGACACTTGGAATTGGGCCGGTGTCTGCGGGAGTTTGCGCGTTCTCCCCGTGGTTGCGTGGGTTTTCTCCGGGCACTCCGGTTTCCTCCCACAACCCAAAAATTCGCTCTTAGGCTGATTGGGAAACAAATTGTCCCTATAGTGAGAATTTTCCATATTAGGAATAATATATATATTATTATATAGGAATAATATAATAGGATAATGGATTTGCTACTATATAGTTACGACGGCGGCGCGGGCTCGTTGGGCCGAAGGGCCTGTTTCCCGTGCTGTGTTGCTCTTTAAAAAAAAAAATGAATCTAAAAAAAACCCCTTTTGGAGCGCTTTAGGACATTTTATTACATTAAGTGCCATACAAATATAAGTTGTTTTTGAAGTGTTCTCAGATGTTTTAACGTAATGAGGTTCTATACAAGACATTTCATATCAGTGTTGGGAGGGGCCAGTTTCTGGGGCAGGTATTTCCCTTCAGTAACCATGGTTCTCCCCCCAATGTTGCAATCACTAAATCACAAGGGAGATTAACTTTTTACAGAGCTGGCTAGTTCATACCGGGTCAAGAACAGAAAATGCTGGAAAATCTCAGCAGGTCTAACAGCATCTATGGAGAAAGAATCGAGCTGACGTTTCGAGTCTGGATGACCCTTCGTCAGAGCTCTGAACTCTCTGATAGAGAAGGGACATTCTAACCTGCCTAAGCAGATATGACAACTTATTACAATTTTTCCAGTT
Source organism: Sphyrna mokarran (assembly GCA_024679065.1). Lineage (NCBI taxonomy): Eukaryota > Metazoa > Chordata > Chondrichthyes > Carcharhiniformes > Carcharhinidae > Sphyrna > Sphyrna mokarran. Next base: position 3,653,400 of record JAGIQG010000038.1, read on the forward strand.
TACAGATATTACATCTTGGCTTTCACCCTTTTCAATAGAAGGAAATTGAAGTTAATTCATGGCAAATTATCAGCCCTCTTGAGTTCTATTTTACAAGGTTTCTCCAGCCGACTTGTTACGTCATTCTTTATTATCTAACAAATACAGTATTTCACCTCCCAGTTCAAATTAGCATAGAAAACAGAGCCTATTTATTACCATAATTAATCTGTATTACTCTAAAATTCCAAATACCAAAGCCTTCCCTATTCATAGTTAAATCCCAAGTCATTTAAACAGAATAAAAGCTCTTTTGTCTTGCAATATCTCTACATTGCAGTGCCTCAGTCAATTCTAATTGTAACCTTGAAAACACATTTTTGAACTCTCTAACCAATGAGTCAATCTTTTAATCCATTCCAGCCAGTGCATATCTAAACTACATTCATGGCTCATTCCGCCCATCTAACGTCTCTTGGTATTTTCAGTCCCTCTTCAACAGCTGCGCCACATCTTTGGATCATTCAGATCTTTTCTTTCCCTCTTCACTGGAGAGGATAAATTCAATGAGACTTCACATGCAGACAATGCAGAAATGACTTGGGTAAATTTTAAAATGGAATGGGCTCTGTTGCAATAAAATGCTTACCGACTGCCCTGAGATAGGCTTTTCTATCGATATATCGCACTCATTCATTTTGCATCTCTCTGCACGCACACATGTAGAAGGTTTGGCAATCTAACGCAGTCACTGAGGACTGAGCAAAAGCATCAAGTGGTTGACTGGGACAGCATGGTGGCCCAATGATTAGCATTGCATCCTCACAGTGCTCGGGACCTGGATTTGATTCCCGGCTTGGGTCACTGTACGTGTGGAGCTTGCACGTTCTCTCCGTGTCTGCGTGGGTTTCCTCCGGGAGCTCTGGTTTTCTCTCACAGTCCGAAAGATGTGCTGGTTAGGTGCATTGGCGGTGCTAAATTCTCCCTCAGTGTACCTGAAGTGCGGCGACTAGGGGATTTTCACAGTAACTTCATTGGGGTGTTAATGTAAGCCTACTTGTGACACTAACAAATAAACTTTAAACTTTTCCTCCCGAACTAAACCAAGCAGAGGACATCAGTCTGATAGGCTTGATGCGATGCCCAGTCCGTTTTGAGGACATTGGACTGGGGCAATAGAATAGGAAACAAGCACTGCCCCGGGGCAATCCACTAGCTCTGGTCTGCCACAGTATCAGGTGACCCAACCAGTCCTCTGGGCTGGAAGTAGATTGTTCCACATGAGGGTCCAATTTTGGGATTGGAAATGACAATGCAAAACATCACTGGCCTGGGTTGGTTTTGGTGCAGCCCAGAGATACACCCTTTCTCTCTCCAATTTTACACAATCTTACTGGTCGGGTGCAATCGGACACTGATTTGCATGTTAAAATAGCCTGACATCTGGCCACCCAGTGGTAGTCCCAGAGGACAGTTACCATGACAATAGTGATGACGTGAATACAGAAGCTTGGCAAAATGAAAATCTGGAAGGTCCCTCTAACAACACCAGGGATGATAACTAGAAAATCTATTTTGGTGATGTTGGTTGAAGAATAAATATTGACCAGCACACCGGGTAGAACTCTTTTGCTTGTCTTTTAAATAATGAAGCCACCTCCTGCTGCTAACTGAGCCAAGGTGTTTGATCTGGCAGTGGTGGCAATTGGGATAGAGTATTTTTTAATATGGGATCAGCTCCACGTACAGAAATAACTAACTTACCTTCTTTGTTTCAGTTGATCTGACAGACTAGTCATGTCAAAGAAAGGCAATCTCGGCAAGAGGGCATTAGGTCCCATACTTACAAATACAAACAACCTAATATCTGCTTCAGGTCTGAGAAAAACAGGTCCTATTTAGAACAAAGAAAATTACAGCACAGGAACAGGCCCTTCAGCCCTCCAAGCCTGTACCAACCATGCTGCCCGACTGAACTAAAACCCCCTACCTTTCTGGGAACCATATCCTCTATACCCATCCTATTCACGTATTTGTCAAGAACCCCCCCTTAAAACTCACTATCCTATCTACTTCCACTACCTCCCCCGGCAGCGAGTTCCAGGCACCCACCACTCTCTGTGTAAAAAAACTTGTCTCATACATCTCCTTTAAACTTGGCCCCTCGCATCTTAAACCTGTGTCCCCCTTGTAATTGACTCTTCCACCCTGAGGAAAAGCTTCTGACTATCCACTCTGTCCATGCCCCTCATAATCTTGTAGACTTCTATCAGGTCTCCACTCAACCTCTGTCATTCCAGTGAGAACAAACCAAGTTGCTCCAACCTCTTCTCAAAGCTAATGTCCTCCATACCAGGCAACATCCTGGTAAATCTTTTCTGAACCCTCTCCAAAGCCTCCACATCCTTCTGGTAATGTGGCGACCAGAATTGAACATTATATTCCAAGTGCGGCATATGTTTGTCCTTAAAAGCTCAGTCTGTGCACGTGTTTCTGGTTCACCACTTCAGGGCCTTGGGTGTCCAGGCAGTGCCTGAAAAGCAAAATACAATTTTGCACAGAGTCCATTTTTCAAGCATTTAAGGCACCTAAGGCCCCAAAATGGTGAGTCTATAAATTTTACACTCATTCGAGATTTACTTCATGATTCCAAACTGCAAAGGGGCTTTTTCGTTCAGCGTGGCAATTCTGCGACAAACAAACCAAAAAAAGAATCCTGCCAGCTGGGACGGTTGAACGCCCACCTGACCACTGATTCTTATACAATGCCCAAGTTGATTGGAGCCACTTCAGTGACTGGATTATGATAATTACTAAAGATGCCAAAAGGGGAAAAAAAAACCCTGATGAAGTAATCACAGACATTCATCCAGGGGCAAGGCAATACTGAGTTGTAACATGTCAAAATTACAGACAGCACCTTTCAAAACAGGTTTCACATTTTCAAGTTAAGCCATTGACTGTATTGCATTTCCCACAAATCACAATTCTTTTAGACTAGGGAAGCTGTGCCAAGACCTTCTGACATTGAATTGTTCCATTATTTCCCTAATTAGGCCTGAATGGACTCAATGGTGATACTGCTCTTGTCACGGTGTGTCAGTGACTCCTTCAGACTGCAGAAGTATTTTGTGTATCAGCGGTGCTATCATAACACTGGGACTGATAGTTGCCATGCTACCCACCCCATTTATAATCCACTGAACAGGGGCAGCAGGAGAAGTTTCAGTGAATAGTTGTAAATAGCTAGACACATGGATCAAATCACAACAGTTCAAGAATAAAGCTCACTGCCACCTTCTCAAGAGGCAATTAGGGATAGATATTAAAGGCTGGCCTTGTCAGTGATGCCTACATCACAGCTTAATATGACTCCTGCTCTGCCCAAGACTGCAACAAACTACAAAAGGTCATGAATGTAACCCAATCCATCACGCAAACCAGCCTCCCATCCATTGACTCTGTCTACACTCCCCGCTGCCTCGGGAAAAGCAGCCAGCATAATCAAGGATCCCACGCACCCTGGACATTCTCTCTTCCACCTTCTTCTGTCGGGAAAAGGATTCAAACGTCGGAGGGCACGTACCAACCGACTCAAGAACAGCTTCTTCCCTGCTGCTGTCAGACTTTTGAATGGACCTACCTCGCATTAAATTGATCTTTCTCTACACCCTAGCTACGACTATAACACTACATTCTGTACTCTCGCCTTTTCTTCTCTATGAATGGTATGTTTTGTTTGCATAGAGCACAAGAAACAATACTTTTCACTGTATACCAATGCACGTGACAATAATGAATCAAATATTAAGCTGATCTTTCTCTACGCCCTACCTATACTGTAACACTACATTCTGCACTATCTCCTTTCCTTCTCCCCTATATACTTTATGAATAGTATTTTTGTCTGGTATAGCACACAAGAAATAATACTTTTCACTGTATCCTGGCACATGTGACAATAATAAATCAAATCAAACATCCCCAGAATGAATTAAAGGTGAAAGACTGGGTGTTGTCCATTATGGAAGTCCTTGTTGTGCAACAGCCAGTGTAGCATCTACAAGATGCATTGCAGGAAGGGTCCTGAGGCAACATCTTCCAAACATACAACTGCTAACATCTAAAGGTTCAAGGGCAGCTGAAGTACTCAGTGAGGGAAGAAGACAGAGAAAATAGGAGGTGTGTTCAGAATGTTTTTATAACATAGAGGTGTGCTGTGACATATAAAAGGTCAATAACCATTGACTTAGAGAGTAATGTTATGCAGGGTGTAAACCCAGTGTCCCACCCAATCCTGTGCACTACAGTTAAGTGAGTTAGGTTAAAATTACCCACATGGTGCGAAGTACAAGGTATACTGTAAACTCTGATGCATGCCATATGTACTCATCACATGCTTTAAAGTGTAAATTATGGAGAAAGTGGGTTTAGGAAACTCTAATCTTCTGGTGAACACAAATAGAGCCTGCTGGGACGGGGATTAAATCAAACAATGAGAAATATTTCAATAGACAATGACACAAAACTATAAATATACTATAAATTCTGAATAAATGAACACCTTGTGCAAGCACAGAGAGTGTGAGTCTCAAACCTTCTCTTACTCATTCTGTACCTCCTCATTATAAAGAATTCCTGTAACCATGCCTAGCCCTGACTCAGGCATATATCATTTAAAGTTAATGGTTTTCAGTGCACAGCACACTAAGTACTGTCAATCTGCTGCCTAATTTCATTCAAAGGCAGTGAAATACTGTGCGAGTTTAATCTTATACACATTCATAGAGTTGAGTAAAAGACCACATTTGTAATAATGGTGTTTTAGAATAACAAAGCCTTTACGATGCAAGATTGTTCAATTGGCTGAGGAGGCTTAGACAAAAGTAAGGATGAGGTTAACGGGCCAAGAAACATTGGCCTTTTCTCTACAGAGTTTGTGGCAATTCCAATTGGAATAGTGACAATGTCCCCAAAATTGGTTTTGCGTGCATCAATGTGCAATTGTGTCTGAACACAAAGGCCCCCTCCAGGTTCAACTTCTGATGAAACTCCTTCATGCAAAAGGAAAAGGATCCATAATCTTGCTGGAAGATCTCAAGTTTATTGGGCCTAGCATCAAGGGTTATCATTCAAATTCATATGCCAAAGAAGCATTTCTTCCTTTAATATTTTTCCACAAAGAACCGAAGTCTCGTTTGAAGTAGAATTTGTTCCTGAAATCCGAACAAATGCAGCCAGGTTTAAAAATGATTGCCCATCTTGATGGATCTCTCCTGCAGCCGCTTTCCAATAGGCACTGACCACTCAACATTCCCTCAGTAAATAGCTCATTCTTCCTGTCCACGCTTATGTATGGGGTATTAACAGCTACTAAACAATAGTGGGGGATGGAATCAAATAGCATGTGAACTGATAAGCCCCAGTATCCCCACACATATATACCTTCCAACATAAGACATTGCAAAGCTGCACAAAAGCCAAATGTGGTCCGTATTCCATTCTACCTCCATGGGTTGTCCCACTCCACATCCACATTACCGTGTTATGACTACATGAGAAGGGGTGAACAATACATACATGCGGCCTTCATATGGGACACATATATGTTCGCAAGCTGAATAATGCCAGTTCAGTGTTCCTGTGTTTCACACCTTCTAGCTTTCTTAGTTGGCTGGGGGTGACTAGGGAGGAGTTTCCTTTGCAGGGAGGACTTATGGACAAGCACATAATCATCAGCCAGGGTTTCAGCCTGGCTGGTTTGTTACTCTGTTTTCTTTAATCCCTTTATGGGATGTGGGTTTTGCTGGTTAGACCAGCATTTGTGGCCCATCCCCAAATGCCCTTGAGAAGTTGGTGGTGAGCTGCCTTCTTTATCCACTGCAGTTCCTCCAGTGTAGGTACACCCACAGTGCTGTTAGGGTGGGAGTTCCAGGATTGTTACTGGACATCAGTCAGTTCGTGTGGTGTAGGTACACCCACAGTGCTGTTAGGGAGGGAGTTCCAGGATTGTTATTGGACATCAGTCAGTCCATTTGGTGTAGGTACACCCACGGTGCTGTTAGGGAGAGAGTTCCAGGATTGTTATTGGACATCACTCAGTCCATGTGGTGTAGGTACACCCACAGTGCTGTTAGGGAGGGAGTTCCAGGATTGTTATTGGACATCAGTCAGTCTGTGTGGTGTAGGTACACCCACAGTGCTGTTAGGGAGGGAGTTCCAGGATTGTTATTGGACATCAGTCAGTCCATGTGGTGTAGGTACACCCACAGTGCAGTTAGGGAGGGAGTTCCAGGATTGTTATTGGACATCAGTCAGTCCGTGTGGTGTAGGTACACCCACAGTGCTGTTAGGGAGGGAGTTCCAGAATTTTGACTCAGCGACTGCGAAGGAACGGTGATATATTTCTAAATCAAGATGGTGAGTGACTTAAGGGGGAACATTTAGGTGGTGATGTTTCCAGATATTTGCTGTTCTTGTCCTTCTAGGTGGCAGAGGTCATGGGTTCTGTGAAAAAATTAACAACAAGACCCCCCAAGACACTCTTTTGCTGTTTTTAAATTGCACTGAAGGAACAATTTACTATCCCCACCCCAAATCCTTCATCTGTCTGTGAGAAACAATCCCAGACCACAAGCCATCAGCTTTGCTAAGACAAGTGGGAAAGGATGAAGTGACTCTACTCTGTTCAACTTCCTCGGCTGTCACAGCAAAGATTTAAGTTTCTTTTTCGCCTTTTCCAAATCAGAATGTATTTAATTATTGAAGCACTAAGGAACCAATCAAACAAGGTTTTCTTGAATCAAAGAAAGAACAAATTTATTGACCACTAAAGCTAAGAAAAATAATAAAAATGCAACGTCAAGCATTTGACCTTCATGCAGTTAATCTAACAGACACATACACACACACACACACATACACATATGTATACATATACACACACACATGTACGTACACATACACGTACTTACATACAATGTATACACACACGTACATACGCACACATACTTACACATAATGTACATACACACATACAATCACATGTACGTACACACACACACACACACACACACACACACTTACATACACACACACATAATACGTACGTACACACACAAACATGCATCAGAAATAAGGGGAGGTTAGAGTCCAATACAAAGGGTAAAAGAATATACTGTTAAATGTCCTTTGATTGTCCTTGAGTTTTCAATACTGTGGCTGATTTTGGTTAGCTGGTTTCTTGGATATGCACAGTAAGAAGTCTGACAACATCAGTTTAAATCCAACCGATTTATTAAATAAATTTAAATAAATCGGTTGGATTTAAACTGGTGCTGTCAGGCTTCTTACTGTGTTTACCCTAGTCCGACGCCAGCATCTCTGCATCATGACTTCTTGGATATGGCCAAGTGTAAAAGATGTTGTAATTATTACAAGGTCTTGGTTCACTAGCAGAACAAAGATGTGCAGGTTAGATGGATTGGCCATGTTAAGTTGCCCCGTAGTGTCAGAGGGACTGGTTAAGGTAAATGTATGGGGGCAGGGCCTGGGTGGGATTGTGGTCAGTGTGAATGGCCTCCTTCTGCACTGTAGGGATTCTGTGATTCTGGTAGAGTTGGTTTCCTGAATCAGAATGTAGAGATGCTGGCATTGGACGGGGGTAAAGTCAGACTTCTTCCTGAATCAGGAGCAGCGTAGCACTGTGACAGAAAGACTTTATAGCATTCACCCTGAAATCTCTGGTGAACTGAGGACCACCTTGCACTCTTTAGCAATGGCGTTTGGGACTAATGTAATTTCATGCTGGTATGATACAAGATTGAAAGGCCGAATGGAATGCTAGTGGGCAGCACTCATGAGATGCAGTTGAATGCAAAAGACATTCACACCACCAGCCAGCAGGATGATGGACCCACCATGAACCCGTTAACCTGTCATTGGAAGAATTGCAACCTGATTTTACGCTGGCAGGTTTCCGACTTTTTTGATTCTTGTCAGATTCTCCGCACCCACCCAGCATCAAACATGCCATGGGTAGGTTGGGAGAATTCCGCCCTCAGTTATTGCCTGAGTCCTATAAATCCTCATAAACCAGCTGCCTCTTTGCTGTTTTCCTCTGTGTCACTTGCTTGGTGGCTAAGCTTTTAGCATTCTAAATTCTACACACATAAACTTCCTTCACTTAGCTCATTCACCTTGGAAATGTATTAGCATGTTAAAGGCGCTACACAAAGGTAGGTTGTAGCTTAATATAATGTCACTTGTGCAGTTAACAGGTCCAGAAGACAAAGGAAGCTGCTAAATAGGGATTACGCAGATAAAAGAGATGTTGCATATTTCATTTTCCGTGCACTTTTTGAGTTGTCACTATGCCAAACCTATCAAGTGCCTGCTGCAGTAGGCAGAGAATCCCAATCAAAGCATATCTGCCACAAAACATCCCATTTATCAAACTATTTTTAAGACCAGATGTGATCTGTTAACTTGCACAGCAGGATTGCACATTTGGAAAGAGTGGAATCAGCATTGGGGGCAAGAGCAGAGTTTTCTGTGGAATCAGATAGCCATAAGAAAAGGAGGATGTCTTTCAGCCCTTCAATAAGGTCATGGCGGAGTAATTCCATTGATCTGCCTTGATCCTACATCCATAAATACCCTTACCCAACAAAAATCCTTTGGCCAGAACTTCCATTCCCCAGGACGTTGTACCCCAGAGGTACCCCAGAATATGTGCTGGGCAACCCCACCTCCCAGAAGGCCCCACACAAGGACTGCAGGGGAATTGCCTGGGAGGTTTTAAACTTCCCTGAAACCTTCTGATAATCCCACTGAAATCGGAGGCTTGGGATGGTTATGGCTGTCAGAGCAGAATAGTTACCCAGAACGGTGGCACAGTGGTTAGCACTGCTGCCTCACAGTGCCAAGGACCCGGGTTCGATTCTGGCCTCGGGTCACTGTCTCTGCCAAGTCTGCACATTCTTCCCATGTCTGTGGGTTTCCTCCGGGTGCTCCAGTTTCCTCCCACACTCCAAAGATGTGTGGGTTAGGTGGATTGGCCATGCTAAATTGCCCCCACTGTTACGGGGATGAGGAGGGTTAATATGTTGGGTTATGGGAATAGAGCCTGGGTGTGTTTGTGGTCGGGTGCAGACTCCTTGTACTGTGGGGATTGGCCATGATAAATTGTGTCTTAGTGTCAGGGAGATTAGCGGGGTAAATATGTGAGGTTATGGGGATAGGGACTGGCTGGGATTATTATCCGTGCAGACTCGATGGGCCAAATGGCCTCCTTCTGTACTGTAGGGATTCTATGATTTGAACAAGCAGGAAGAATTAAAACCATGTTTAACTCCTAGATAACTATCATAGTCACCCCCCCCCGCATGCACAAATATTCTTCCCATCCCTTTGACTAATCCCCATTCTGTGACTACGCCCCACCCCTCAAAGATCCTCCTGATTGCCCTCCCCATCCCGTCAGCCCTCTTACCCCACCACCCTCTCCCCTTACTGACTCTGGGGTAAATTAAAAAGAAGCAGTGTGTGCAATACCATGGCGATTGCCACTCCTCAGAAGTTCTGGCCTGATGAATCTCAGTTTTGACATTTTGCATTGGCCCTCAGCCTCAGCAGGTTTGTGAGGGAGAATATTCCAGATCTGCACTCCCCTTTGTGAGAAGATGTGCTTCCTACCATCACCTCTGAACACCGTTCCACTTTTAGGGTTCAAAGATTAAGGACAATGCCACCTCAGGTGGCCTCCTCAGTGCTGCTGTTTAATGCCCAAAAATGTTGCTGCAATCAAGGAATGATTCAAACCTAGAGCTCAAAAGGAAGCCATTTGGCCTGTTGTTCTTCAAAAGAGCAAACTCTTTGCTTCAATCCCTGTTTGGCTGTGTCCCCATCTCAGCTTTTGTTGTATTTCTCCCGGGATCTTACAGACTTCCATTTGTCACTGTCTTCAATTTGTGTGGGTGGAAATCTCCGAAAAAGTTGTCAGAAAACTGGAGTGTTTCTCCCTAGAGAAACGGGGAGGTTTCCCAATGAGATCTTCCCACTCTTTATCATTTTAAAGTGGTGGGGGGGGGGATGTTGTGTTTGCGGCAGCGCTGTAGGGATTGGGGCTTAAACAAACTGACATAGATTGTGAGTGCGGTTTTAAAAAGGACACCCCCATCTCAAAGTGAAATTACAAACCCCCACTCCTACCATATTCTGATTGCATATCATCCCCAACTACCACCCCCCCCCACACACCAAATGTAGATCACCAGCCTGAGCACCGCCACCCGCCCCCCCCCCCCACCTAAAGTTAGATCACAGCATCGAGACCCGCCCAATGGATTCCCCTTCATACCCTGCCCCCCCCCCACAATCACTGAGCTCTGACACCCTGGCAGGTTGGCACTGCCCTGTCACGTCTCTGACCTCCTGAGGGCTACAATGGCCTCTGAGCCCCCTGGCCATGAGATAGATAGGTTCTTGATTCCTAAGGGGATCAGGGGTTATGGGGAAAAGGCAGGAGAATGAGGATGAGAAAAATATCAGCCATGATTGAATGGGGGAGCAGACTCGATGGGCCGAGTGGCCTAATTCTGCTCCAATGTCTAATGGCCTGGTGGTCACATCTGTTCTCTGTTTGTGGAAGTCACTAGTGATTACTGCCACATCATGACAAGTGGGAACATTGCACATTCCTGGAAGATTCAGCATTAAGTTAAGGCTGCATTTGTTGAAATGACTCATGATCAGGTTTGCTTCCCGGTGGGGCATGAACCTGTTTATGTCTGCTGGGTAGCCCGGGCACATCGCAATCCGTTTGGTGTCCAGCATAAATCTCATTCCAGGGCACTCCTGGTATTTTCCCAACAAGGCCCAATACGGCAGGTGAATCAGCACCTCCCCCCCCCCCCCCATATCTTACCTTGCGATAAAGAAATGGGAGGCAGAATGTTGGGAAATGGAGCGTAGGGTGTAGGAGCATAGTGGTTATGCTACTTGAGTATAGTAATTTAGAGCTTATGAGTTCAAATCCCATGATAACAGTAGGAATTAAATTCAATTAAAATAAAGATTTGCATTTATATAGTAGTTTATGCAACCGCTGAATGTCACAAAGCACTTTGCAGCCAATGAAGTACTTTTTGAAGTGTAGTCACTGTCATAATGTGGCAGCCAACTTGTGCACAGCAAGATCCCACAAACAGCAATCTGATAATGAACAGTTAATCTGTTTATTGAAGGATAAATATTGGCCTGGGCAATGAGGAGAACTCTCCTACTCTTCTTTGTATATAGCTATCGGATCTTTACAATCTACCGGAACAGGCAGGGGACCCTCAGTTTAATATCTCATCTGAAAGTAGGGTTGCCAACCCTCTAGAATTGGCCTGGAGTCCCCAGGAACTGAGGATCAATCTCCAAGAAACTGCCATATGCAACCCTGGAGCAGCATAGAAATTAGAAGTAGGGGTAGACCATTCAGCCCCTCGAGCCTGCAGCACTATTCATTTTGATCATGGCTTATCATCCAATTCAATATCCTGATCTCTCCTTCCCTGCTATATCCCGTGATCCCTTTAGCTCCAAGAGCAATATCTAATTTCTTCTTGAAATCAGACAACGTTTTGGCCTCACCTACTTTCTGTGAGAGTGAATTCCACACATTCCCCATCCTCTGGGTGAAGAAATTTCTCCTCACCTCAGTCCTAAAAGGTTTACCCCTTATCCTAAAGTAAAGTTTATTTATTAGTCATCAGGTTTACATTTACACTGCAATTAAGTTACTGTGAAAATCCACTCTCCGGCACCTGTTTGGGTACACTGAGGGAGAATTTAGCACAGCCAATGCACCCTAACCTTTCAACTGTGGGAGGAAACCCAGGCAGACATGGGGAGAATGTGCAGGTGGCACACATTCCTTCTCCTCAAACATCCACTATCCCCAAACTGTCATGGGGGCATTGAAAAAGATATTTTTTAAAATTTTCTTTCAACATTACTCTTTACATGATCTAAAAGTATTGAAAATGGTGGATGGGTGAACGGGGAGGGGGGTTGGGGGTGATGAGTCTGTTTGGCTGACAGTTAAATATCCAAATGACAAATGAGTCAAGAACAGGAAATCTCAGCAGGTCTGACAGCATCTGTGGAGAGAGAATAGAGCTAATGTTTTGAGTTTGGCTGACCCTTCACCAGAGTCTTTTAGCTTTCAAATCGGTAGAGGAAAATAATGATGAGTGTGTCATCCAATATGGCTGGAATGTGTGAGAAAATCATGTGATGAAGCCTCCAGGTACATATTTAATTACAGTTGCCAACCCTACATGAAAGATGGCACCTCTGATAGTGCTGCACTCCCTCAGTACAGCACTGGAGTGTCAGATGTGATTTTTGTGCTCAAGCTCTGGAGTGGGATTTGAACCCAGAATCTTGTGGCCCGAGAGGCAGGGGTGTTACCAGCCATAGCTGATGCTTACAAAAAAGACTACCATCAAAGATGAACAGGACTGGGCTGCCATCTGGTTTAGGGTTGGGGCCTCGCAGAATATGGGGCTTCAAAGCATTTTGAAGAAGGCAAGGAATAGGCTGTGCAGTCTGGAAAGTACTTGAGGATATGCTGGCCATGGAGGCTGTAAATGTAGAGTTAGAATAGGTCCTGAGATTAAGAGGGCAGAGAAGCAACACAGCAGTAATTCTATTTCACATTTCCACCTTTTGTTGCTGGCGATGAGAAGCAGTTCCGGATGCTGCCACCAGGTGGCGAGGTGATCCGCTTTTGGTTGCAGTTACCTCCTCCCATCGCCTGATGGCGTCCTGCGGGGCCCGGAAGCCTGCAGCTTTCGGCTTAAGCGCCGCCCAGTGGTCCCAATCCGCCATTACAACGGGCAGCAACTTCAGGATCTAAGATAACGGCCAGAGGTGGGGCCAGAAGCATTTTTTTCAAATACAATTGAAGGACAGTGGAAGCAGATTCGAAAATGAGCTTTAAGGTACCGTCAGTAGTCTCACAACACCAGGTTAAAGTCCAAATAAACCTGTTGGACTCTAACCTGGTGTTGTGAGACTATTTATTGTGCTTAGCCCAGTCCAACGCCGCTATCTCCACATCATAGCTTTAAGATGAAATTAGTTAATACTTGAGGAGGAAGAGAGGGGTGAGGTGGAATCTGTAGGATGGGGTGAAAGAGAAGGTGGAACGAATTTTGGATTTGCTTTCAAACCCCGGGGCACGTAGATGTGTTATTTGATTTTGGGTTGATGAGTCAAATATTCTGGTGCAAGCACGATGGGCTAAATGGCCTGCTGCGTGCGATCATTTTCTGATTCTGAGAATGCCCCACGGTTCCTCCTTGCCTGTTTGATGTATAAAAGAGCCGGGCACTCTTCAAAGCAGCTGCATTGGAAATTGTAAATCTGTCCGATTACACCTGCAGGCAACAGCTCCCTGTCAACACAGCACTTGAGCAGCACAAGCCATGCTGCACGCCTCTCGTCTGCTGCTCCCTCCTTCACTGTGGCTGTAACCTTTGGCGGATTCTGGAATAAATTAACAGCGCAGGTGTACAAACCTAATTATAGCCCATTATTCCGGAATCATTAATGGCTGCGGAGACCTTCACAAAATGAATTTTGGATTTGCTTGCAAGCCCTACAGCCACAAAGGTGTGCATTCTTTGATTTGAGTTCGTTCTGAAACAAAAATAGCAAGCGTTCGTTTATTTCAGCTAAGGCAATTAACGAGAAGAGTTAGCTCGGTCTCCAAGCAGTGAAATGGTGTTCCCTCACTTCATCCCCCCCCCCCCAATACATTTTACTTAAACTTCACCAATTCAGCTCGGGGTCTTGTAGCTCCTCAGTGTAGGTTTTCTTCCTTGATATCTCTGGATGACAAAAATCTCAGATTTATGATTGAAGTAGCATCAACTGCCATTTGCAGAAGAGATTCTTTCTTCTACTTTGATTCCTAAGTTATAGTTCATCAGATAAAGGAGCAGAATTGGGCCATTTGGCCCATCAAGTTCGCTCTGCCATTCAATTATGACTGATGTGCTCCTCATCCCCATTTTCCTGCCTCCCCTCTTCAATCCATTCCCAATTAAAAATCTGTCTAACTCCTCCCTAAATTTACTCACTGTCCCAGCATCCACTTCACTTTGGGGAAGCGAATTCCACAGATTCACAATCCTTTGGGAGAAGTAGCGTCTCCTTAACTCTGCTGTAAATTTCTCTTCAACAGTGGAATTAATTCCTCTCCATCTATCCTTTCTGTTCCCCCTTAATGTCCAGATCGATTAACTCGCCCTTTCATCTTCTCAATTTCAAGCCCCTCATTTGTTTAATCTTGCCCCTCTCCAGACTTTCTTTTCTCCTTTGTCTTATAATGGGGTACCCTTCCAAGGTTGGTTAGCAGTTTTGCAGTACCCTCTCCCCATGTGCTCATTCTTCTCTTGTGAGCCAGGACTGTGAGCTATTCAACCATGGGTGGCATCACAGCCGGTCTTCAACCTGATGTCTGCTTGAGCTCCTTTCCAGTGAAGGTCACCAGAGATCAGGAAGGTGGCTGGTTTTCTTCCCCCTTCCCTGTTACAGAGGGTGCCAAGGCCAGTTGTCATAACCCAAGCACTGTCCCAGATAACTCAGCACTGGCCGGCAAGGGGGAGGAGGGATTCTGCCCAGCAACCTCTCCCCTTGTCTATAAGGCTCAGTGCCTTTCTGGGAGATGCATTCACCCACTGAGCCAGTTATGTTGCAATAGTAGGATCATAATCATTATAGTGTCACAGTGGGTTAGCACTGCTGCCTCACAGCGCCAGGGACCTGGGTTTGATTCCCGGCTTGGGTCACTGCCTGTGTGGAGTTTGCACATTCTTCCGTGTCTGTGTGGGTTTCCTCCAGGTGCTCTGGTTTCCTCCCACAGTCCAAAGATGTGTAGGTTAGGTGGATTGGCCATGCTAAATTGCCCCTTAGTGTCAGGGGAATTAGCAGGGTAAATACTTGGGGTTATGGGGATAGGGTAGGATTGTGGTCAGTGCAGATTCGATGGGCTGAATGGCCTCCTGCACTGTACGGATTCTATGATTCGTTTTTTCTTATTTGTTCACAGGATATGGGAGTCATGAGCATTTGTTGCTCATCCCTAATTACCCTTGAACCGAGTGACTTGCTCAGCCATGTTAGAGGTAACCACGTTGCTGTGGGTCTGGAATCACACGTAGGTCAGACCGAGTAAGGACGGCAAATTTCCTTCAGAAGCCTCCACTCTAGGTGGTCAGGTGGTTGTGATAAGTGCTATGTAAATGCAACTCTTCTTTTTCTTTGCACCTAAGAAAAAAGATTTGTGGGGCTGTGGAGATCCTGTGACGCAGTGGGTAGCATCCCTGCCTCTGAGTCAGTCCCAGGTCTTGATGACCGAGGAAGGTGCATTCGTAACCCGGGCAAACAGGTTGGATATCGACCTGTAAATTCTTCCAAACATGCCAATGGCTGGCAGAATGGGAGGGACTCCTGGTCAGCCATGCTTGATGTGGAGTGGTTGGTGCCCCTCAAGATATAAGCACCTAAGGACAGACTAGCAACCTGTTCTGGGAATTACTAGCAATGGAAACAGATGAAAGTCTGCCTTAGTTCAACTACTAGTTGCGGGAAGAAAATACAACAATGGAGAAAAGGCAAGAGAATGGGACTCCTTTGAGTTGCTCTTGCAGAGAGCTGGCACAGATATGACAAGTTGAATGGCTTCCTTCTTTGCTGACATTCTCCTGAAAAATTGGAAACTTGAAAATGGGACATATAATAGTTAATATTTGGTGCCGCAGGCCAATTAGTAGTCAGACTTTTATCACCTTGTTCCTTGCATTTCTAATGATAGAATTATAGAATCTATACAGTGCAGAAGGAGGCCATTTGGCCCAGCGAGTTTGCACTGGCTTTCTGACAGAGGATCTTACCCAGTCCTTCTCCCCAATCTATCTCTATAACCCCACACATTTTGCCATAACTAATCCATCTAATCCGCACATCTTTAGACTGTGGGAGGAAACCCACCCAGATATGGGGAGAACATGCAAACTCCACACAGACAGTGACCCAAGCCAGTAATCAAACTCGGGCCCTGGTGCCGTGAGGCAACAGTGCTAATCACTGTACCTGACTTAAAATTGCCTGACTTAACTTTATTTGGCAAGTTAAATGGGCAATTAATGTGTAAATGTGCTAAGCACTGCATATCTTTCAAAGCTCTGAATTTGCTAACCAAGTTGCACATTATTAAGGGCAAGATTTGTGAACGCGCTATTATTTCTGCTTCAAAAAGTAACCTGACACTGGGTCATGTAAAGATATTAGGTCAGGGGACCAAAAACTTGGTCAAAGAGATTGGTTTTAAGGAGCGTCTTAAAGAGGGAGAGTGAGATCGAGAAGAGCAGAGAGATTTAGGGAGGGATTTCCAGAGCTTGGAACCCAGGCAACTGAAGGCGCAGCTGTCAATGGCAGAGCGATTGAAATCGAAGATGCACAAGAGTACAGAATTAGAGAAGCACAGAGCTCCTTAGCACAAGGGATGATAAAAGAACATAGAAGATAGGAGCAGGAGGAGGCTATTCGGCCCTTCAAGCCTGCTCCGCCATTCATTATGATCATGACTGATCATCCAACTCAATAGCCTAATCCTGCTTTCTCCCCATAACCTTTAATCCCATTTGCACCAAGTGCTATATCCAGCCGCCTCTTGAATACAGGAGACAGGACTTGCTGCGAGTTGAGGCATAGGCAGCAGATTTTTGGATGACCTCAAGTCTTTCAATGTCAGTCCCAATCCTGACAAGCACCTCCCGAAGTCAGGTTAAGTCGTGCACATCGAGAATGCTGTCACCTCTCGCCTCTCCCCTCCCTGCATATACTGTACTCAGGGGACAGCAGAAAGCTACTTCCACAGAGTCTCAGGGAAACCTACAGGTAAGAGCTGAGGAAATCTCAGAGCAGCACCTTATTAATTTCTAATGTGGCTCGCGCTCCAATAATGAAAGAGAAATCCATTATAATAAATGAAGTATTAGCAGCTCTATTTAAAAATTCATAAATCCTCGCCATAAAATGAAAATGTAATTACATTTCTTTATTAAGATTTAAGCATCACCCTGGATTTAAAAAGGGATTTTTTTTCTCTCTCTGACTTAAACTTTTCCTGATTTAAAGTTTTTCATGACCTATATTAGTGGCTGGATAGACGATTGTGGTAGAAATGCTAAAGAATTATTAACTGCCATCTTACAGGATCATAGAATGGTTACAGCACAGAAGCAGGCCATTCAGCCTGTCATTTCTGTACTGGCTCTCTACAAGAGCTACTCACCTATCCCAATCTCCTGCCTTTATCCTTATAGACCTAAGTAAAAGTTTTTTTTAAAGTAAAATTTATTTATTAGTCACAGGTAAGGCTTACACTAACACTGCAATGAAGTTACTGCCACACTCCAGAACGTGTTCAGGTCAATGCACCTAACCAGCATATCTTTCAGACTGTGGGAGGAAACTGGAACATTCAGAGGAAACCCATACAGACACAGGGAGAATGTGCAAACTCCACACAGACAGTCACCCAAGCTGGGAATCGAACCAAGTCCCTGGAACTGTGAGGCAACAGTGCCACCATGCTGCCCTGCAAATCTTTTTCTCATGATGTAAACCTGATGTTGTCAGACTTCTTACAATCTTTTTCTCTCCAGGTAATGAAGCAATTCCCTTTTGAAAGCTTCGAATGACTCTGCTTCCACTACACACTCAGGCAGCACATTCTGGACTCACAACACTTGCTGTGTGGAAAAGTCTTTCCTCATGTCATATCTGATTCTTTTGTCAATCACTTTAAAATCTGTGCCCTATCGTTCTCAATCCTTCCACAAATGGGAAGAATTTCTCCCTGTGCGCTCTGTCCAGACCCCCTTGTGATTTTGAACACATCTCTCAAATTTCCTCTTAACCTTCTCTTGTTGAAAGAGAAATTTTGTGCCAACTGTCTCGATTTTGTTCCCAGCTTCTTTGGGACCCTATCTTGACTGCAGTAGAGAAGGCAACTGCTCTGTCGTAGTTCCGCACACATGAGGACGGTCTTAACAGGGGTCTTGGGTTCATGTCACACTATCTGTAACCCCCATGACTTGCCTGGGTTAACAAAAAACCTCACTTACTGTGCTGTCTGGAGACAATACACATCTCTCTAACCTGTGCTCAGTGCCCCTTCCACTCACATTGTCAGCATCTTTAAGACTTGAATAGCAGGTTAGGTGTAAAGATTCGCATTCTAATCAGTATTCTGTAAACTGTCTGTGCTGATATGTGTGCTATTGGAGACCAGAACACCTCATTCACCTGATGAAGGCCATAAAGCCGAAAGCTTGCGAGTTTAGTATCAAATAAATAGGTTGGATTTAAAACTGATGTTGTCAGACTTCTTACTGTTGCAGCTGTCCACAGGTGGAGAAGTTGAGCAAAGCCGAGTGTCACCACAGGGGGGCAGTGTCAGCTGAAGTTGCAGTATGTTGTCCAGGAAAACATGCAGGGTTATGGGCAAAGAGCAGAGATGGCATGAATTGGACAGAACCAGCAAAGGCATGAAAAGCTGAGTGGCCTTCTTCTGTGCTGTATGACTGTAGTATGGCACTGTGCTCTCACAGGCTGGGACAAATTTGATGGGAGTGAGGAACCTCATTGCCTGCTGATACTGGCACTGTGAGGGTAATAGGACAGCAAACGACAGGCCAATATATCTCCATAATCATAACAATTTTGTCATTGAGACACTCCAGAGGAAGAAGTAAGAAGGAGGGAGAATTAGGGTAGGCAAGTTCAATGTCAAATCAGGTACCAAAAGAAAAATAAAGAGGGGGGGGGAAAGAAAGATTGGATCAAGTGAGATTGAGACAGAGAAAGAAAAAGAAAAATATGTAAACATCTAAAATCTAACTTTTTAAATCTCCAAAAACAATTGCAATCTGGTAGACTGCGATTCCACATTGAAAATTGGTTACTTTCTGGGCAGGAGAAGTAGCTTGGTGCTCATTCATAAATTTATCACATTGTTACAAAGCAGCATAGGAACACAGGAGCAGACATAGGCCATTTGGCCCTTTGAGCCTGCTCTGTCATTTAACCAGATCATACTTCCCAAATCTACTCAGCAAACTTGTTCCTTATATATGCATAGTTAAAGACTCTAGTTTCAGATTGAACTATAACACTTTCAAACTTCATGTTAACTTCCACCATATTACGGTCACTCTTCCCTAAAGGCTCCCTTACAGCAAGATTATTAATAAGCCCTTTCTCATTGCACAATACTGGATTTAAAATAGCCCATTCTCTAGTTGGTTCCTCAACATACTGTTCTAGAAAACCATCGTGTATACATTCCAGCAATTCATCCACCTCAGTGCTCAAGCTAATTAAGTTTATCCGGCCTATATGTAGATTGAAGTCACTCATGATTATTCTGTTATTCTTGTTACATGCCCTTCTTGATTTATATTGTGTCCTACTTTACGCTACGATCTGATGGCCTATAAACAACTCCTGCCAAAGTTCTCTACCTCTTGCTGCTTCTTATCTCCATCCAAACTGACACTTCATCTTGATCTTCTGATCGAAGATCCTGCCTCACTGTTCCTATCTTTATTAACAATGCTACCCCACCTTCTTTTCCTCTTTGCCTGTCTTTCCAAAATGCCGAATACCCTTGAACTTTCGGTCTTGGAAAGTCCAGCCTTGGTCACCCTGCAGCCATGTCTCTGTAATGGCAATTACATCATATCTGTTTACTTCTATTTGTGCCATCACTTCAACGATCTTGTTGTGAATGCTGCACTGAAAGGGCACTTTACAATGAAATTACTTGACCTAACTGCCTACGGCGAGTTTAATTAAGGTACAAATCTAGCGACTTCATTGAACTCACTTGGAGATTGTTAACAAATGGCAAAACAATGCAAACTTGGCACAATTTGGCAATCTATAATTCACGGGGTGATTTTTCTTCGCCCCGTGAATTATAACTGGTCCATTTACACATTAAAAATGCCGCACGTCACTGGAATACTGTTGTACGTTAGCAAAACCTGACCTTTCTGAGTTGCCCCCTCCCGTGTCCCTCCCAGCCCACCACCACCTTCCTTTGTGTTTCCTGAAGCAGCCAAGAGGTGAGCGGAGTTAGCATTGCCAGGTCAGGCGCCTGCATCCAATATCAGGCCTGCGAACTTCTGGGTTGCGTTGGCTCCATTCCACTTCAGGAGAGCACACTCCCCACGGCAGCGTAAGAGAGAAAAATAACACTGCTGCAGTAGCAATTGCCTTCCAGGCGCATGGTAGCTGCAACACATTACTGGGTTGGACCTGAGAATATTTCATCTGCAAATATGCAGATATTTTTAATAAAGGACAATGTTCCAAGAAAGCCTTTTAATTGAAAGTTATGTACGGCAATGAGGATGAAAAGTACTAGTTGGATGTTTTGTCATTCCTGTTATACCAGTGTTAAGCAGGGCAATATCTTTCCACCGTGATGCAACATCCTTGATTTGATTTATTATTGTCGCATGTCTTAGTCATATTACTATACAGTGAAAAGTATTGTTTCTTGCACACTACACAGACAAAGCATACCATTCACAGAGAAGGAAAGGAGAGAGTGCAGAATGTAGTGCTACAGTCATAGATAGGGTGTAGAGAAAGATCAACTTAGTGCAAAGTGGGTCCATTCAAAAGTCGACAACAGAAGGGAAGAAGCTGTTCTTGAGTCGGTTGGTCCGTGACCTCAGACTTTTGTATCTTTTTCCTGACGGAAGAAGGTGGAAAAGAGAATGTCCCAGGTGCATGGGGGCCTTAATTCTGCTGGCTGCTTTTCTGAATCAGCGGGAAATCTGGACAGAGTCAACGGATGGGATCATATGCTTTAGACTGCACTTCCTCTTTAGTTATTTAAAAAATCCTTTTGTTACAGTTTTGTTTGTACTTCAGTCCCATGCTCCTGATTTACAGGCATCGGTACAGAGAGGGATGGGCAAGGAGGAGGACCTCCTTGTAAACCTGCCCCTGGGCCTGGCCAAACTCACCATCAACAGATCCAGGCAGCAGGCGACCAAGAGGGTCATCTGTGGCTACGTTCATGGCCGTATGTCTCTGGAGAGGGAGCATGCTGTGTCTGAGGGCACCGTGGAGACTTCCATGCCCATCGGGCACCGCAGGGACTGGGGTGTCTTATTGACCCCTTTAACCACATTTTGGTTGAATGCTTTAAGTTTCATTTGTGACTTGTTTTTGTTTCAGGCAGTTCCCCTTTAAGGAGCTGTCCCTTTTACTTTGTCCCTCAGTTTATTTGATTTAGGTAAAGTAATTAAACTCAAAAGAATTGAGACCATCAGCTTCCCTTGATGTCCCTGATCTATGTCACAAGTTGAAGCTGTTGAACATCAGCCCAGTGCCTTCCAACAGAAGGGACTTTAGGATGTCATTTAGTTAATCATGGCAGGGACAGAATTGGACAACTATTTACTCCCAAGAGTTCAGAGTAAAGGGGAGGGAGAGGGGTGATTAACCACAACAGCTTAATTATAAGGCGCTGTTAATGTAACAAAATGGCTTCCAGTGGTGGAGCAATTAAAATTGTGGATGGGCAAAAGTTAGAAAATTGCAGAGATCTCGTCCGGCTGAACAAGATTACGGAGACAGGGAGAGGCGAGGCCACAGATTTGAAAGTATATGTTTAAAAAATTACCATAGAGCAATGGCTCAATGGACACAACTTGCTGTGGAATGGGTCACAGGCTCCCTCGTAACCCCTGCTAGAAAGTGTGCCTGTGTAGCACTGGGTGAAGGCAGAATTGAGCTGGGTGTAGTAACCCTCAGGAATGAATGGACTGCTAGTACTTGTTGTCTAAATTTCTATATGAACTCTGTCCATGGAACTGTGACCGAGGAAAAACATCACACGATGAGAGAGAAAGAACTTTAAAAAGGACCATATTATCCTTCTCGAGCAGCAGTTTTTAATCAGAAACAAATTGTAGTTAGTCCAAAATTTAAATTAATTTTTATCAAAACTAGGACATTCCCCAGTACAGACAGGACAAGGACAAAGAAGCACCTCATGGAAATACATGCCACATGACACTACTATAAATGGACTGTCAAGTTTTAAGTTATACTTAATCAGGATAATTTGTGACGCTAACTCACTTTTAATTAAACTCCTGAGATCCTAAGGGGCCATTACACAGAGAAACACAACACTTCATTCCATTGTCACAAACCAATACTAACAAACCTTTTGAGGGGCCTTGTATTTTTCTTGCACCTGTCACACCTTCACGATATCTCAAAGCACTTTATACAAATACTTTTTTTGAA
The DNA here is from genome assembly GCA_024679065.1 of Sphyrna mokarran. Taxonomy (NCBI): domain Eukaryota; kingdom Metazoa; phylum Chordata; class Chondrichthyes; order Carcharhiniformes; family Carcharhinidae; genus Sphyrna; species Sphyrna mokarran. The sequence continues at coordinate 3,675,780 of JAGIQG010000038.1, forward strand.
GTGTAGTCACTGTAGTAACAGAGGAAACATTAGCAGACAATGTGTACAGGAACATGCAGGAATGAGACAGAGAATCTGGTGAACTGGTGCGGCAACAATCATCTCTCCCTCACCGTCAATGAAGGAAATTGTCATCAACTTCAGGAAGCATAGTGAAGAACATGCCCCTATTTACATCAACGGGGTGAAGTTGAAAGGGTCAAGAATTTCAAGCTTTAAGGTGTCCAGATCATTAACAACGTGTCCTGGTACACGCCCCCCCCCCCCCCCCCCATGCCGACACTATAGTTAAGAAAGCCCATCCATGCCTCTACTTTCTCAGAAAACTAAGGAAATTTGGCACGTCCACTACAATTCTCACCGACCTTTACAAATGCAGCATAGAAAGCATTATTTCTGATTGGATCACAGCTTGGTGTGGCTCCCGCTCTGCCCAAGACCCCAAGAAGCTACAAAAGGTCATGAATCCATCATGCAAACCAGCCTCCCATCCATTGGCTCTGTCTATACTTACTACTCCCTCGGCAAAGCAGCCAGCATAATTAAGGACCCCCCGCACCCTGGACATTCTCTCTTCCACCTTCTTCCATCAGAAAAAAGATACAAAAGTCTGAGGTCATGTACCAACCAAACAGAACAGCTACATGATACATGTGCATAGCTCCCTGAAAGTTGGCGCCCAGGTTGATAAGGTTGTTAAGAAGGTGTATGGTGTGTTAGCTTTTATTAGTAGAGAGATTGAATATCGGAGCCGTGAGATCATTTGCAGCTGTACAAAACTCTGTTGCGGCCGCACTTGGAGTATTGTGTACAGTTCTGGTCACCGCATTATAAGAAAGATGTGGAGGCATTGGAAAGGGTGCAGAGGAGGTTTACCAGGATGTTGCCTGGTATGGAGGGGAGGTCTTACGAGGAAAGGCTGAGGGAATTGAGGTTATTTTCATTAGAGAGAAGAAGGTTAAGAGGTGACCTAATTGAGGCATACAAGATGATCAGAGGGTTAGATAGGGTGGGCAGTGAGAGCCTTTTTCCTCGGATGGTAATGGCTAACACGAGGGGACATAGCTTTAAATTGAGGGGTGGTAGTTATAGAATGGATGTCTGTGCTGTTATGTTCTATGTTCTTCCCTGCTGTTGTCAGGCTTTTGAATGGACCTACCTTGCACTAAGTTGATCTTTCTCTATACCTTAGCTATGACTGTAACACATTCTGCACCCTCTCCTTTCCTTCTCCCGTGTTCTCAATGAACGGTATGTTTGTCTGTATAGTGCGCAAGAAACAATACTTTTCACTGTATCCCAATACGTGACAATAATAAATCAAATCAAATATTAAGCTGATCTTTCTGTACACCCTATCTGTAACACTACATTCTGCACTCTCTACTTTCCTTCTCTATGAATGGTATGCTTTGTCTGTATAGTGCACAAGAAACAATACTTTTCACTGTATCCCAATACATGTGAAAATAATAAATCAAAAATCACAGCAAGCTCCGACAAACATCAATGTGATAATGGCCGGATATATGTATCTTTGTGATGTTGATTGGCGCACCAGAGGGGATCCCCTGCTGTTCTTCTACATGGTGCCCTGGGGGCATTTAATTTGAGGGCAGACACAACCTCTGTTGAAAGTCTCACCTGGAAGACTGACAGTAAAGCACATCCTTCAACAAGCTAGATTGTCACGCTCTTGTCTCTGGAGCAGCACTTGAACCCACAATCTTCTGTTGGAGAGGTCGAAGTGCTTCCAACCGAGCCACAGCTGATACTTCGGTACAAACAGCACTCATGTTTCACAGACTTTGTTGGATTGTAATCAGTGGTAACGATCAAAGCTAATACAGCCTTAGGTATTCTCTCACTGTAAGGGAGATCAGTTACATTAGTGTGACAACTCAAGTGTGACAGGGGAGCGAGTATTACGCTTGTAAGTAGTGCCTGCTGTACAGAAGACTGTTAATATGTTTGCTATATTATGATTGTGGTGTCAACTAGAAATACAAGCTCCTGTTTTATATTCATAGTGGGATTTGGACATTTTCTTCTGCTTCATAACTGCATTGGGAAGACAGTGGTATAGTAATATCGTCAGTGGACTACCAAGACAAATATCCAGGCTATACTTTGGGGCCACGGGTTCAAATTCCCACCACAGCAGTTGGTAGATCTTAAATTTAATTAATAAATCTGAAATTAAAAAGCTAGTCTCAATAATGGTGACTGCAAATTAGTGAAGGAAATCTCTCATTCTTCCCAGTCTGACCTATATGTAACTCCAGACCCACAGCAATGTGTTTGATTCTTAAATGGCCTAACAAGCCACTCAGTTTTATCAAAATGCTACAAAGCCAAAAAAGGAATCAAATCAGGCAGATGACCTGATGTCAACCTTGACTTTGGAATCTTCACTGTTACTGGGAGTTCCTGAAACTCCCTAACAGCACTGTGGGTGTACCTACACCATATGGACTGACTGATATCCAATAACAATCCTGGAACTCCCTCCCTAACAACACTGTGGGTGTACCTACACCACATGGACTGACTGATGTCCAATAACAATCCTGGAACTCCCTCCCTAACAGCACTGTGGGTGTACCTACACCACATGGACTGACTGATGTCCAATAACAATCCTGGAACTCCCTCCCTAACAGCACTGTGGATGTACCTACATCACATGGACTGACTGATGTCCAATAACAATCCTGGAACTCCCTCCCTAACAGCACTGTGGGTGTACCTACACCACATGGACTGACTGATGTCCGATAACAATCCTGGAACTCCCTCCCTCACAGCACTGTGGGTGTACCTACACCACATGGACTGACTGATGTCCAATAACAATCCTGGAACTCCCTCCCTAACAGCACTGTGGATGTACTTACACCACACGGACTGACTGATGTCCAATAACAATCCTGGAACTCCCTCTCTAACAGCACTGTGGGTGTACCTACAACACACGGACTGACTGATATCCAATAACAATCCTGGAACTCCCTCCCTAACAGCACTGTGGATGTACCTACACCACGTGGACTGACTGATATCAAATAACAATCCTGGAACTCCTTTCCTGACAGTATTGTGGGTGTATCTACACCTCAGACTGCAGTGGTTTCTGAAGGCAGCTCACTCACCACCTTCTTATAGAATCTACAGCGCAGAAAGAGGTCATTCAATCTATCGAATCTGCACTGACCACAATCCCACCCAGGCCCTATTCCTGTCACCTCATATATTTCGCTTCCTAGCCACCCTAAGGGTCAATTTAGCATGGCCAATCAACCTAACCCGCACATCTTTGGAGTGTAGGAGGAAACTGGAGCACCAGGAGGAAACCCACACAAACACAGGGGGAATGTGCAAACTCTACATAGACAGTTACCCGAGGCTGGAATTGAACCCGTATCCCTGGCACTGTGAGGCAGCAGTGTTAACCACTGTGCCACCCTTGAGGGCAATTAGGGATGGGCAATAAATGCTATGCCTAGCCAGTGAAGCACACATCCCATGGAAGAATAAAAGAAAATGTGCAGGAGAGATGTCTGCCAAGTCTTAATCAGATGGAGTGTGACTCATTTTAAACTTAATAAGTTGTGCTTCTGGCGTTTAAATGGATTTATGGTCAGTCATACACTCACTAATAATGGGTTTCACTCCTAGCTGTCCTGTGATTTAGTTAATTGTGGAGAAACTTAAGAACAGTAATTCCAGTTAGCAGTTCAGGTGGTTTACATTGACAATAATAAAGTTTATTTATTAGTCACAAGTAAGGCTTACATTAACGCTGCAGTGAAGTTACTGTGAAATTCCTCTAGTCGCCACACTCTGACGCCTGTTTAGGTCAATGTACCCCAACCAGCACGTCTTTCAGATTGTGGGAGAAAACTGGAGCATCCAGAGGAAACCCACGTAGACACGGGAGAATGTGCAAACTCCACAGACAGTGACCCGAGCCAGGAATTGAACGTAGGTCCCTGGCGCTGTGAGGCAGCAGTGCTGACTGCTGTGCCACCATGCTGCCCACTTTTCTGGGAGCATGTACAAGCTAGCAACTTCGCCATAAAGTTATGTATTGGCATATGATGATTATGACAAGAAATTTTCTCTCCTCCACATCTTGAATGGGATCCTTAGAAGTTCCTACGTGAAAACGTCACCTCACAAGGCACAGGGCTGCCAACTGTATTTTGGTGAGGGTCGCTAGGCGTTTCCTTCCCTGCCCCTCCTAAAATCATTCATACTATCGCTCACACTGTCATTCTCTTCACATACCTTACCTCTTTGCATTCCCACAACTCTCTCCACTTTCTATCATCCCTTCACTCCAACCAGTGCTTTCCTCTTTTCCTTTTTGAACTACTCACTCATTCTTGTATCTTCCTCTCCCTCTCTCAGCTGTCCCTCACCTTTCAGCCATTCTCACTCACTTTCCCAAGGGAAGAGGATGGGGGAGTCAGTTTCTTCCTCATTTTAAACCTATTCCTTCCAATCCTCTCCTCTTATTTTTTTCTCTGAGGTTTCATAGAATCACAGAAGCCCTACAGTGCAGAAGGAGGCCGTTCGGCCCATTGAGCTTGCACCAACTCTCTGACAAAAGAATCTTACCCAGGTCCTATTAACATAACCCCACATATTTTCCATGGTTAATTCCCCTAACCTATACATCTTTGGACACTAAGGGACAACTTAGCATGGTCAATTAAACCTAACCCGCACATCTTTGGACTGTGGGAGGAAACCCATGCAGACATGGGGAGAAAGTGCAAATTCCACACAGACAGGGACCCAGAATTGAGCCCAGGCTCCTGGCGCTGTGAGGCAGCAGTGCTAACCACTGTGCCGCCACTTTGTTTGCTTTCAAATTTTAACTTTTTTAAAAACTAAATTATAATAAGGAAAGACATTCTGTCCATCTCGCTTTCTCTCTCTCTATTTGCCTCTCAATCTCATTTTTTCTTTCTGTCACTGCTGCCTAACATCCCACCCTTTCATGTGTTAACAATAATGGTCTCAGCCTCACAGACACCCAGAAATAGAACACTTTTAATTTAAGCAAAATTATCTCTGCAACAATTGCAGAAAACATATTGAGGGACTTGTTGGAGAGTGGCAGAGGGGGTGGGGATGCATGGCCAGATTGTCATATTACATGATAATTTGAACAGTAATATTACAAAAAACGTGATGAGGACAGAAGTAGCAACAGAAGTTAGGCTTCTTACAGATAGGAAGCGCAGGCAGATGTAAGATTTTTAACAAACCAAAGATTGACTTTTCTTTATTCATTCACAGCTGTTATAAAGTCAACATCAGAACTCAAGCTATGTCCTGATTCCCATTTGCCTCATGTTTTCATTCTGACAGAAGGTGACAGGTCTATGTTACGGGGCAAAGTCTAAATGATTTCTAATTGTCGCCTCAAACCAGGCTCAGACAACAACTTTGACATCACATAATGGTTTTTGGTATTATAGTAAAAGCTGATGCAATGTGTCAACTTAAAATCAGGCCAAGCACTGCTGCCATTCACACTCATTTGCGCAAATGATGAGTTTTGCACCACAGTTCATGCAAAACAGTGGTACTCTGGTGGTAAATCACAGGAAGTCCAAAACTCCCAGGGGTTTTTTTTAAATTTTTTAATGGACTACGGGTGTCACTGTGGGACTAACCCAGCATCTATTGCCCATCCCTAATTGAGAAGGTGGTGGTGAGCTGCCTTCTTAAACCACTGCAGTCGACTGGTGTAGGTACACCCACAGTGCTGTTAGGGAGGGAGTTCCAGGATTGTTATTGGACATCAGTCAGTCCATGTGGTGTAGGCACACCCATACTGGTGTTAGGGAGGGAGTTCCTAGATACACTAGATCAGTGTATGCTTAAACTGGACCATCTGATGGGCAACATGACAGCTCAGAGACTATCGCTGTTGCTGTGCTGACACATGGATTTGGGCCTGTGTCTGCGGGAGTTGGCGCGTTCTCCCCGTGGTTGCGTGGGTTTCCTCCGGGTGCTCCGGTTTCCTCCCACATCCCAAAAATGTGCTCTTAGGCTGATTGGGTAACAAATTGTCCCTATATTGGTCCCTATATGGGAATCTTCAACAATAGGCATAGTCTAAAGTCAAGGATATGTCATTAAGACGTTAGGACGGCGGCATGGGTTCGTTGGGCCGAAGGGCCTGTTTCCCGTGCTGTGTTGCTCTTTGTTCTTTGTTCTATTTTAACCCAGCAACAGTGAAGGAATGGCTGATATATTTCCAAGTCAGAATGGTGAGTAGCTTGGTGGGAAACCTCCAAGTGGTATTGTTCCCAGGCATCTACTGGCCTTGTCCTTCTATATGGTAGAGTTTTCAGGTTTGGCAGGTGCTGTTTGAAGGAACCTTGGCGAGTTGCTGCAGGGCATCGTGTCAATGGTACACATGCTGCTATTGTGCATTGGTGGTGGAGGGATTTAATGTTGAAGGTGATAGATGGGATGTTGAACAAGCGGGGCTGCTTTGTGCTGGATGGGTGCAGCTCCAACAGCACTTCTTGAGTGTTGTTGGAGCTGCACCCATCCAGGCAAGTGGGGAGTATTCCATCACACTTTTGACTCGTTCCTTATAAATGCTCTCAATTGTGATCGAGAACGAAGGTCCTGACTGCCCCCCCCATCCCTGCCATTTCTGTCTAGTCCAGAGTTGCTGGGGTCAAATACCAATTTCCTGCAAAGCTGTGCAATCCTTCAATTTTTTATTATGATGTATGAAAATAAAAATTTGCATTTCTATATTGCGTACAACCTCAAGACATCCCAAAGCACTTGACAGGCAATAAAAATCATGTCAATTTTAAAACTTTTGTGTTGCCAATTGCTGACAGTAAAATGTTGAACATATAGATTTGGTTAGTTGCAGAGAAACTGCAAAAACTATACAGTGGCACGGTAGTTAGCACTGCTGCCTCACAGTGCCAGGGACCCGGGTTTGATTCCCAGCTTGGGTCACTGTCTGTGTGGAGTTTGCACGTTCTCCCCATGTCTGCGTGGGTTTCTTCCAGTTGCTCCGGTTTCCCCTCTCATTCCGAAAGATGTGCTGGTTAGGGTGGATTGGCCGGGCTAAATTCTCCCTCGGTGTACCCGAACATGAGGTGGCAACTAGGGGATTTTCACAGTAACTTCGTTGCAGTATTAATGTCAGCCAACTTGTGACAATAATAAATAAACTAAACTTAAACTTACACAGAATTATATCAGCTTGTCTCAATTCACTATGACATACCTACCACCTACTGGCTACCAGAGATATTGCGGGAGGCATGCTGTACTTTGTTAATGTGAGTACATTGCCCTTTTCAGCAATTTCAATCATTTTGCTTGGGAGTACGAGATGTCATTATGAAGAAGCAAGCAATTAGTGACTGATGTTAATGCTTTAGACAAGACTAAACATCAGAATTGTGTCTATCAAGGACAAAATGAGTTGAGAAGAAAATTCCTTCCAGTCCTTCGCTGCTCATTGGATTTTAGCTTTGTATAAATCAAAGGAGTCTTCATCTATAGCTAATCATCAACTATACCCTTTCACCATTTACAGGCCAGTGACCACTAGGCGCCAGGTGCCTCCAAGGAAGAGGAAGATCATGTTCCATTGGTTGGCAACCATCAACTGCAGCTGGCTGTCAAGCATCCACTAGGAGCTGCCCAGAGCAGAAGCAAACCAGCTCGTGAGGACAGCTTCTCGAAAAAGTGAGCAAGTTCCCCAAGTTCAGGAGATAGAGCAATGCAGTTATTACCAAGAGCATTAGCAAAGCCTGAGAAACAGCAGCATAGTTCAGAAGGTGAGAGAGTTAGCCTGCCTTCTTTTGGTGTAATGCCCTCACATACAAATCTACAAATGCCCATCAACATCAGAAAAGTTGATGACAGGGTAAGTCCTGAATATATGCCTGTGACATGTAGCTACACTGGATGTGGCTTTATCATTGTTTCCAACGACATACTTTATATTGCACCTTTAAAGTAACAACATGCCCCAAAGTGTTTCACAGTCGCATTAGGCCGTGCAGTGGCACGTTGGTTAGCACTGTTGCCTTGCAGCACCAGGGAGCCAGACCTGATTTCCGGCTTGGGTCACTGTCCATGCGGAATTTGCACATTCCCCCCGTGCGTGAGTTTCCTATGGGTGCTTTGGTTTCCAGTTTCCTCCCACACTCCAAAGATGTGCAGGTTGGATTGATTGGCCATGTTAAATTGCCCTTTGTGTCAGGGGAATTAAGAGGATAAATGAGGGTTACAGGAGTAGGGCCTGAGTGGGATTGTGATCGGTACAGACTCAATGGGCCGAATGGCCTCCTTCTGTACTATAGGGATTCTATGATATTTTCAAATAAAATATGACACTGAGCCATGTAAGGGGATGTTAGGCCAGATGGCCAAAAGCTTGGTCAAAGAGATCAGTTTTACGAAGCATCTTAAAGGTGGAAAGTGAAGTTTTAGGGAGAGAATTCTAGAGCTTGGGGCCCAGGCAGCTGAAGGTATGACTGCCAACAGTGGAAAATTGAAATTGGGGATGGTCAAGAGGCCTGAATTAGATTCTGGAGAGCAGTCAGGAATGAGTTGGAATAGTGGAGTCTAAAGATAATGAAGACACAGATGAGGGTTTCAGCAGCAGATGAGCTGAGGTAGGGTCAAAGTCAGATGATATTACAGGGTTATACCTAATGGCCCCAATTTGTACTCATAAGATGCTAAACCTGATGTAAGTTATCTAATGAAATATGGGGGATACAATATAACAAGAATATATGGGGCTGTACACTGGTTAGCACTGCTGCCTCACAGCACCAGGGACCTGCATTCAATTCTGGCCTTGGGTCATTGTCTGTGTGGAGTTTGCATGTTTTCCCTGTGTCTGTGTGGGTTTCCTCCAGGTGCTCTAGTTTCCTTCCACAGTCCAAAGATGTGCAGGTTAGGTTGATTGGCCATGCTAAATTGTCCCTTAGTGTCAGGGGGACTAGTGAGGGTAAATGCAAAGGGTTATGGGCCTGGGTGGGATTGTGGTTGATGCAGGCTTGATAGGTTGAATGGCCTCCTTCTGCACTGTAGAATTCTATAATAAACTTTATTTATTGGTGTCACAAGTAGGCTTACATTAACACTGCAATGAAGTTAATGTGTCACCACACTCCTGTTCGGGTACGCTGAGAAAGAATTTAACATAGCCAACACACCTAACTAGCACATTTTTGGATTGTGGGAGGAAACTGCAGTGCCCAGAGGAAACCCACGCAGACATGGGGAGAATGTGCGAACTCCACATAGACCCATGCCAGGAATCAAACCCAGGTCCCTGGTGCTGTGAAGCAGCAGTGCTAACCACTGTGCTGCCTCAATGTGTTGGCATAATGGAGTCTAAAGGTAATGATGACAGTGATGAGAATTTCAGCAGCAGATGAGCTAGAGGCGGGAAGTCAAATGATATTCCAGAGTTATACCTAATCGCCCCAGTTTGTACTGATGGGCATTTTCCCAAATTATCTGTGAAGAAAATAAATGGCTTGCTGAACCAGATGTATGTTATGTTATGAAATATAGTGGAGAGAACAATAACAAGACTATTATTCATGATTTCTAACCTTCCTTTGCTATAATGGTTACAATACTGTATTACCAGCGCCCTTGTCGCTCAGTCGCTGATGGGAGGGGGCGAAGGAGAGAGGTCTGCTGACGGGAGGATTTGCAGTCGGCCAAATGAAGCGGCCACCTTTTCTTCCCTTTAAGGCGCGATGGCGTCACACGGCCAAGGGAAGGTCGGGCGCTAATTGGGCATTTGGGGGAATTTGAAATCAGGCCGCGCGACTGGAGTAACGGAGCAGGCGCGAGCGGACTGAGCGGTGAGGAGTCCGAGCATCGAGGGAGCAGGCGTTGAGTGCGAGAGAGGAAGCGCGAGCGACGGTGGTGGCGGTACTGAGCGGTGAGGAATTTTGGCAGCAACGGCCTGCGAGCCGCGACTATTTCTTTCTCTCCCCTTCCTCCCTGAAGCAGGAGCTGCCGAGTGGCACGGTGTGAGCTGGCCTCCTGGATCCACAGAGAGAGCGGGAAGAGCCGTTTGCCTTTCTCTTTCCCTCACCCTCCCTTCTGATTAGTGGAAGGGTAAACGCCAACGGCATTAGTGCCTAGCTAACCCCTCTCTCTCTTCTGCTATAACTATAATGTATCAAGAGTCCGGGAAGGACCAACTCACTGGGCAGTTAATAAAGTCAGATTTGTATTTCTATGGCGCCCATCCTCAGGGCACACCCCCCCCCCCCCCCACTACATCCATAGTGCCCTTTTTGAAATGCACTCGCCTGTTGTAATGCAGCAAACGTGGTCAGTTGGTGCAAAGCAAGATTCCACAAACACCAATTTGAGCATGACCTGTCAATTGAGGGATGAATTTTGGCCAGGATAAGAAGTCTCACGTCACCAGGTTTTAAGTCCAACCGGTTTATTTGATAGTAAACCCACAAGCTTTAGGAAACAGTGTTCCTTTGTCAGGTGTGTGGCAGGTTCAGCATAGGATCTCCACTTACCTGATGAAGGAGCAGTACTCCATAAGCTTGTGATTCCAAATAAACCTGTTGTTCTTTAACCTGGTGTTGAGATTTCTTACTATTCAAAATATTGCCATAGGGTCTTTGTGATTAGAGATGCTGGCATTGGACTAGGATAAGTACAGTAAGAAGTTTCAACATGATGTTAAAATCCAAAATCATATTAAAAGCACAAGCTTTTAGAGTGTCACTCCTTTAAGTGAGACTCACTTGAAGAAGGAGTGACACTCTGAAAATTTGTGCTACCAAATAAACCTAGATTTTGACCAAGTGTTGTGAGGCTTCTTACTATCTTTATATGTGCCACAGTTAACATAGAAAATCAATCTGAAGATGATGGTGTTGGACAGGGGTGGACTTGATGAGAGGTCACACTGTACCCAGGTTATAGTCCAACATGCTTATTTGAAATTGCAGGATTTCAGAGCACAGCTCCTTTGTCAGATGAAGATGCAGCCTAATGAAGGAGTAGCACTCCAAAAGCTTGTGATTTCAAATAAACTTGAGAGAATGGAAGGGGGGGCAGGCCATTTGGGCCTTTGAGCCTGCTCTGCCATTAATTTTGATTGTAGCTGATATTCAGTATCCTGATCTCCTAAGTTAATTTTGATTTTGTTTATTTGATTGGTAGACTCAAATAAGTACATCCCTGCCCCCTAAAATCCCTTTAGGGAGAGGGGAGGGTCAGTTTGACCCCTCAAACAAAAGTCATCAACTGAGTGCAGTTTTCTCTCCTTACAGATGCTGCCAGATCTAAGATTTTCCAGCATTTTCTGTTTTGGTTGCTGACAGTGCAGCAGTCCCCCAGTACTGTACTGAGCATCACTCCACTTCCTACCCCATGCTTAATTCTTTGGAGTGGGCTGTGGACTGTTTCATGCATTACAGTAATATAGCTGCCATCCGTGTGTGCTCAACTCAGAGCGCAGGATGAAATAGGAAATGGGCTTTCATTCCTTCCAACGAAAGGATTACGAGCTAACTTAAATGGTGTGATTTGCACTTGTGTAGTTTCAGTTAAGTAATTCCAGTCCATGATGCAGTACATTTTTGTCTTGTAATGGATGCATTGTGTACTTCTGGGCATGAGTGGGTTGTGGTTTGATATCAGCATTTAATGTTTTTGTTCCTTTACTGTGCACAGCACATTAATGCTTATTGCATACTTAAGCAATATTTTCAAAACCTTTTTTGTTTTTGAATGAGTGGCACCAGGTCCCGTGTTTTTGCACTTTTTATTTGAATTGAACAGTTTTCCCTGTCCGTTAACAATACAGCTTGGAGCACAGCCCAGTCAGTGCTGTTAGCACTTGGGTTTTAAACACTTAACAGGGCTGCTTCATCTAATTTGTGAGGGATGATTAAGCAATTCTTTGCAAATGAAGTTTCCTTTGAAAGAAATATTGTTGTTAAAGGTCTCTTGAGGGATGACATCCAGAAATTAAGAATCTACTGCAAGTGTTGCCTTTGTTGCTGGAGGCGTCTTGGCTGAAGCCTGTCGTCTGGGATTCTTCAGTGTTTTTCTTTGTTTTGGTTCAATTAAATTCTAAGGAAATTATTCCTCAAACTGTTATTTGTGATTGGACGTGCTCAGTTTAATGAAGTATTATTTTGTCCTCACCACGTCAAACTTAGTCTTTCGTTCCGAATGAAATCATGATATGAAAATTTCCGTTGAGTAAATAAATGTCTAGTGTTGTTTGGCAGTGTTTACTCTGCCAGTTTTTTGAAAAGCTGTTACTCCAGGTCCTATTCTTTTATGAATTATAATAATAAGACTTAACTGAGGTCACTGCCTTTGAGCTGACAGCCATTTTATGATTTTTGAGGGAACATTTGGCTGCAACTGTACATGTTCTATTTTATTAGTCATAAGTAGGCTTACATTAGCACTGCAATGAAGTTTCTGTGAAAATCCCCTAGTTGCCACACTCTGGTGCCTGTTTGGCTACACTGAGGGAGAATTTAGCACGGCCCAATGCACCCTAACCAACACATCTTTGGACTGTGGGAGGAAACTAGAGCGCCAAAGGAAAGAATTCTATGCAGGCACGGGGAGACCGTGCAAACTCCACACAGATCCCCAAGCTGGGAATCTGCTGACCTAAGGCAGCAGAGCTATCTGCTGTGCCACTGGAGTGGCATGTCTTGTGACTTCCAGTCAAACTGGTGCCCTGACTATGGAGCTGTGGGTAGAAGATCAATCTTCACCTGTCAGGCTAAAATTCAGTTGGATGGAGATGATTGTATTTTGAAGGAATTTGACTCTTGTCTTGATTTTTGTCCTCTTGCAAATTCAGCATGTATAAGAGAGTATTTCATTTTAATGCTAAGGGACATGAAGCTGCATCACTGTTCTAATTCCATTACTATATAATATTCCAACCCTTTCTTTTATATTAGGGCAATGGAATCTGCGATGGTCACTCTACGGAACATGTTTGAGCAGTTGCTCAGACAAATGGAAGTGCTGAATGAAGGCATTGAACCACGTAAGCATGTACAATTTTGTCAATATTGGTCGTGATCAGTGAGATTGTGCATCTGGTTTGCTTTGGGATGCTTAGCATTTTAATGGGTATTGGTATGGATGCTAGAGGGAGTTTTTTCACCCAGAGGGTGGTGGGGGTATGGAATGCACTGCCAAGTAAAGTGGTGGAGGCAGGTACTCTGGAGTTATTTAAGAAATACTTAGATGGGCACATGAACAGAATGGGAATGGAGAGGTATAGAAAACTGATTTAAAATAGGGATCATGAGCCTTGGGAGTCCCTGGGAAGTATGTAAATAGATGATGATGATATTGATGTGCTTGTTTTTATCCTACAGGTGCTTTGGTCCACCTTGTTGTCTAATGAGAGGCATACACGCGATGGGTTGTGAGAGGGCTGCTCTTGGATCTTTTTTGAGAGTATCCTAGTGCTTCACGTCGTTAGTGTACGCTTGACCTGGACCATTTGATGGGCAACATGACTGCTCAGTGACTATCGCTGTGCTGTGCAGATAGATGGATTTGGGCTTGTGTCTGTGGGAGTTTGCACATTCTCCCCGTGCTTGCGTGGGTTTTCTCCGGTTTCCTCCCACATACCAAAGATGTGCTCTTAGGCTAATTGGCAAGACAAATTCTCCCTAAATTGTCTCAAATTTGGTTTTTAATCCATAGATCTATAAACATGGACAGGGATCGCGGGTAGAGGTGGGAACATCGAGGTGACGGCGTGGGCTCGTTGGGCTGAAGAGCCTGTTTCCCGTGCTGTTTTGTTCTTTGTATCAAGCCAAAAGGATGGGTTCAAATTTGGTTTGCTGAAAGCACTTTGTTTCTCAAACAAAGATTTCAACTACTTGGTTTTTTAACCAGGAACCAATTGTCAAATTCACTTGACAATGACTTGCAATACATTATATATTTACTAATCATTTCTCTGTACAGTTCCACTATTTTGCCAAATGACTCTATAGTTAATATACATGCAATTTTCACAAATTACTTAGTATCTTTTATTGAAACTGAACATTTCTTCACTCATGATGCCTGCACACTCTGCCCCTAATTGATCTGCTCTGTGTGCTGGTTCCTCAGTTCTAACTCCCATTATGCTTTCCCTGATGCCAGTTTTTTGTATATCTTTCCGCTCAAATTTCTTTGGCCCGTAGTTTGAATGGATCTGTTCTTGACTGTATTTCCCCCCCACCCCAGGTATCCTTTTGGTGGGATTAGGGATTGATACCAATAAATCCCTTTACAAGGCTGGGAAATCTGAAGATTGAGAAACAAAATTTGCAGTGTAAACCTAATGAAAATGAGTCACTGTGGATATCACACAAGCTAAATGCTTTAGAAGCTCCAGGTTTAGAAGACCTTCAGTCCAGTATAATTTTTAACCCAATTACTGCCTTTTTGGGGAGAAAATGGCAAATTAATTTAAGAACCAAACTGTTGCCAAATTTCTTTCAAATGTTTCATTGCATCACCAGTTCACCTAAGCAAGACTATTAGTATGGAGACATAACAAGATGTTCTATTCATTAGCACTTCATTATATCCATGCCTTTTTTCTAACAGAGTTTATTCAGTTAGCCAAAAACTTTGAAGAGTGCAGAAGAAAATGGCAAAAGACTGAGCTGGAACTATCCCGTGCCACAGAGTGCCTAACAAAAGCTGAGACAGAACGGAGTGCACTTGATGTTAAATTGAAGCACGCTCGTAACCAAGTTGACGTAGAAATGAAACGTCGGCAGAAGGCAGAAACGGAGTGTGAAAGACTGGTACGTCTGGCTTGGTTTTTTAAATTGCATTCTAAACCATCAGCGCTAAAAACAAACTGGTTTCTTTTCTGTAAGCAGGGCTGATGATCAGATTAAGTAACCACCTTGTAATATTGAAAGAACGTGGTGCACTTTGCCAACTGCAATATCTGTTTTGAAATGTTTCTCTGTCAGCCCTCTTGCTCTTGTTGTGGTATGGCAATTTTTCAAAAGCAAATTTATCCTTGAGAACCAAAAGCGTACCTTTTTTATTCACTGGATGAAGGTGAGCATGCCCAGTTTAAGCATTTAAGGCCCAATTGTGATTTAACCACTGGTGGGGTAATATCTTTACTATATTCTCCCATCATCTCTTGCCAATTGCCAGATCAATATGTGCAGGCTAAAACTACTTAATTCAGATTTACTTAAAGGTGAAATGTTACACATAGAAACTTAGAACAGTACAGCACGGTACAGGCCCTTCAGCCCTCAATGTTGTGCCAAACTATGTCCAATCCCAATCATTCCAGTGTGCTTCATGTGCTTATCCAATAACCGTTACACAGACTCAAATTCAACTATGTACTAAAACTGTGCAAGCGCAATGTGAGAAAACAATAGAACTAGAATTAATCCACAAGTGGGTAATGTATCCTTTAGTAGTAAACTGCATTTAACAACCTGTTGCGGGATCTTTGAGTCTTCTCTTTGTAAACCTTTTACAAATTCCGTGTGCAAGTCATTGAACATGGATCATGCAAGTTCCAACTCACCTACAGGCCGTAGGCTTTATACTTTGTATTAAAGCTATGCCTTTTGAAGTAAATATCAAATGGTGAATTACTAAATATGTATACCTAGCTGAGTGAGCTGTTAATTGCAGGAATTCATCGTTTTCTTTGCATATTCTCCCTTGCAGTTTTTTTTTCCCTTTCTTGGTAGTACTCACGTGATTGTGGTTTGAAGTCTCGTTGTAAAGTTATGGTCCGGTCCTAAGTGCTATTTTGTCAGATATAAGGTTCTTCCTTTTTGGGTGAAATATTGAGATTTTACCTGCCTGTTTATTTTCTGGTGTTCACACTCCACTCCACCTTCACACAACACTTTACCCAAAAAAAGGCTGTTTAATAGATCATTGATTGCATTTACCAGGCGCAAAGTGGTTGCTGTGTTTACCCAAGTGACAAATTTTTGTACTTCGAAAAGAACGTGTTGGATGTAATCCATTTTGAGATACCCTGAAGATGTGATGAGGTACTTGAATAAATGTAAGTTGCATCTTGCTAGTTTTCCTTATGATTTAGCATAGGAGAGCAGAGGACTGTACACAGTATTGGCCCAACTTGTCTCCTCCTCTGTTACAAATAAAACCACAAGAACGCAGTCAATCTGAGGTTCAGTTATATCATGTGTCTGGTAGTGGTGTACAGTAAACGTCATTACACAATCCTCCAGAAACTGAAGCAAAAGGAAAAGTTCTGGAAATGGAAACACTCAACAGGTAAGGCAGCATTTATATACAGTTGTCAGAAATGACATTTCAGTTCTACACTGTTTTATGCGTGAATGAATTTGAAAACCAGGATGGGAATTTTAGCAATTGAGCTGCTGCTTAACTGGGAGCAAAAGAGGTTAATGTGACAATATGACTTGGCACGAGTATGAATGTGAACAGCATGGGTTTTTCCCTCTTTGCTGGCAAGGACTAGCAGAGCTGCAGGAGAAGAGTAGTAACTTATCCCTGTTTTCATTCTTGCACAAGCTTATGACAGCATTGTGAGGCAGTTTGACTATTGCAAGGGAATGGTGAAGTGGAGAACATTGAAGTAGATGAGGTGAACTCTGTGTATGTGCACTTAAAGGAAAGCTGGATTCACATGGGAAGAAAGGAATGCATAGGTATGGTGATAAAGATAGGTAAAGAGTGAATGGAGGATAAATGTTGATATGTCTGTGTGGGTTGAATGCACTGTTAAAGTGCTGTAAATTCTATGTAACTTTATGAAATGAGGGGAAATAATTAAAGTGCTATTGAAGCTCAAATTTAAAAATATGCTTCTTGTGACTTTTGTTATGTTGTTTATTTTAACTGGGTTATAGTCCTGAGACGGTGAATAGGAAATCAGAAGCCAATCTTTTGTTTCATATTTATTCAGAGTGGAACGTAACTTGCAACAGTGTCATTAAGTGTCTCTATATGCGCTTAGTTTCTATCAAAGCTCTCCCATATATGCTTAACCCCAGTTTATACAATTTTACAGTGGCTGGGGCAACGTGGGAGCAGAATGGATACAGATTCATCGGACTAAGATGTTTCCTCCCAACTTTGTACCTTTGCACAATCTAAGTCCTTTAGAAAGTATTGCATTTATATATGTACCACTTCGGTCCTTGTTTTAAGAATCGAGGGCCAATATTGCAAGACAAGGTTGCCTTCCCTTCCCCAATTGATAACACAACCAAAAGAAAAGTTTGTTGAGAGAGTGATCTGCACCTTTAGATTGGTTTACAGGTAGTACAATGAGGCTTCAAAGCATTACTTTTTGTGGGATGGGGAGGTCTCTGCTATTTTTTTTTTGCTTAAGTGGTAAATTGCACTGGAGCAGACGTGCCAAAGAAAAGTGCCATCTTCCACTAAAAGGTAAGAAGTCACAACTCCATTGAGGGAACTCACTTTTTAACTGGCTGCAAACAAGGCAGAATTATTTGGCACTTGAAGGAAGATAGTTAGTTAATTTGCTATACATTTCGAAAATGGGACAACCCGAAGTTTAGATTCTGTACCTTTTTTTGAGAGCTGCCAATCGAAGCACTATTGCACGTTGGCAACTGTTCAAAAATCATACCTAGTGCGCACTGAGGTGCTTTTCTTAAGGATGTAGGAGACAACAAACGGTAACAGGCACCCTGGATAAGGTGCTTTCTTTGTGAGCTCCACAACCATGGTTGTAGACAGTGAACTTATAAATCAGTCCATCATCCATTGCTGCTTCAGATGAAGCTGGTACTGTTGGATGCAGCACAGTGACAGCATTATGATTACTTTGTGGATACTGGTCACTGCTATTCATATTTGTGCCACCTGGACAGCGAGGGACTAATATGAAGAACCCTGCCTATGTGCACTTGAACACTGTCACCTCATGAAAATTACATCTCGTTCTCAGAAGCCATAATAAAACTGCTGCCCCTGGCAGGAACAGCACTCATCACTTGTGTTCAAGTGTACAGAAAACTGTCTGGAGCAAGTATTTGAAACAAATCCTGAAACTCTTTTTGATGCAATGTCATAGCCCATGGTAACTAAATATTGTAAAGAAATGCTTGGGGATAAATACCTAGAAAATTACTAAGTGAGACCAAGTAATGTATGGCATGCCATGCAGCAGAGGGAACACTGAAGCACAACGTCCCCATTAAAACTTGCCTTGGAGTTCTCAAACAGGCGAGCTCTCAATTTTTTTTTTTCACTTGTAGTGTAAAATTTAGGACTTGAAAGCTTTGTATATTATTAACTTGGCTTGCTTTATTGCTATAAAATTAGTTGGAGGCAGATTAGGTACTTGGTTTTCTAGTTTTCAACACAGCTG
Organism: Sphyrna mokarran; assembly: GCA_024679065.1. Classification (NCBI taxonomy): domain Eukaryota; kingdom Metazoa; phylum Chordata; class Chondrichthyes; order Carcharhiniformes; family Carcharhinidae; genus Sphyrna; species Sphyrna mokarran. The sequence continues at coordinate 3,694,213 of JAGIQG010000038.1, forward strand.
TGAAAAATTGGGGTTACAAATTCATAACTCCACTTTTATTGGGGTTTGCATACTGGTTTAACAAAACTTCTGAAATCCTGGAACCTTTTGTAGCCATTTGCACACCTTGATTTCCATTTAGTCTTCAACAGTCGCACCACTCCATTGCCAAGATGGTGTTGAATATTTATTTGCCAGTATAATGTGTAACATTCACATACAAGGCCTGATGGCTACCTTGTAGTGGAGCTTCTTCTGCAATTTAGTCCCATTTTCCCCTTTTTGCTGGCAAGGACTAGCAGAGCTGCAGGAGAAGAGTAGCAACTTATCCCTGTTTTCATTCTTCATGCACAAGCTTATGACAGCATTGTGAGGCAGTTTGACTATTGCAGCCAAACCCAAATGCTATCCTTGCCTATCTGTATGCATAAGGATCTCGAGAGACTGATCAAAAGCGAGCAGCTGTGACCACATTAAGATTTGATTTAACTTAACCCAGTGGTACTCTTCCATTGTAGTAATTACTTTCTTTCATTCAAGGAACGTCAGATTCAGCTTATCCGAGAGCTCCTCATAACAGAAGGCTCAACCAGCATTCAATTAAATGAAGAACAGAAGTCTGCTCTTGCTTTCCTCAACCCCAAATGCTCAAATTCTAATGGATATGCATCCAACAAACGGTAGTACTTTTCAGTCACCAACAATTGTTTGTGCTGTTGGTTTTAGGATAAAGCTTCATAATTGGGGATGGGGAGTGTGGGAAAAGTCAAGCTTGGCTTTTGCATCCTGTTAAATCTAAAAAGGTCATAGTTAAAATTTCATTCAACATTTTAGGAGGAAGTTGCATAAAGGGCAGTACTTTTACGCAAATAACTTTTTTTCTCAATTAGACTTGACATTTGTGGAAAACCAAAGCATTGTTGTTTTTTTTTCTCTGCAGCATTGGTGACCCTCCAGTCAGCATTCCCTCTTTGCCAGGGTGCTCCATTAGCTGCGTTTTCCCCATGAGCCCCAGCACTATCGGTTAGAGGCTAGAAATAAAACCAACCCAGAAACTGCTTTTGATGCTTCCCATCCCTGTAAATCCACAGGGCAGGCTGAGAGGACAGAACCTCGCATGTTTGGTAGTGCCTAGAGCAATGTTCTGGCCAGTTTGAAACTTTGCCTCTTTCCACTGTTTTATGATAGATCCATTCCAGGATAATCTGCAATCCTCCCCCTCAGATGATATATCAAGTGTTTTCATCAAAACTCTTTTTTTTTAATCAGATTAGCTGCCACCTCAGTATCTTTAATGGGTTTCTTCTGTATTATACTTAAAAACGCAATCAAAATCATTAGTGTAAAATTAAATATTTGTTGAAGCTATGTTTCTTGCTTTTTATGTAATTAGAATAGGACTTTATTGCCCACTCAAGTGAAAATTTGTCTTTGTGCTATATTGGAGGTGAAGCCAATCACACAGTAATTAGATTAAAAACAGTGAATAGTTCATAAATACCTACGTTTGTATAATACCCATACAGTGCAGACATACACACTGCACTCTGCCGTTAGAGCACTTAGTGCAATTGAATAAAGAAAATTACCATTCTAGGTAAAGTTCCAATCCAGAATTTTAGAATTTGGATCAGTAAATTAAAATCGGTGTTGTAGACAATTGATTTTGGCTTACTGACTATCCTCTCCTTTGAGTAAATATGTGGGTATGAGTCCAATGCCAGAGCTCAAGTATGTAAGTTGACAGTTTCACATAGTGCTGAGGGAATGGTCTGTTGTCTGGGATGCTGTCAGTAAAACCAAGGCCCCCATGCTTATTGAGGTGGATGTTAAAGATCCCACTGTTCAGACTTCCCGAAATGGTATTCCCTCAATCAGCATCTCTGAAACGGAATAACTGGCAACTTCTCTAGTTTGTGGGATTTGCTGTGCGCAAACTGGCTGCTGCGTTAACCTGCAAACGGTAGCTGCATTTCAAAAATGAGCTTTGAAACATCCTGCGGATGTGAAAGAAAACTATATGTTTTCCTGTTATGTGGCATTATCTTGGCCTGGCTATCAGGGTGCCATGCTCCCTCGCAATCGTTTATTATCTAAAGATTCTTTGCTCTGCCTGAAAGCGCAAATTTTCAGTCTTAAGTGTGACCAAATAATTGCAGTGTTGTTGCTGCCTTTTTAAAATTTTATTTGGGAAGAAATGTGCACTGTTCATATTGTTATTACTGGAGGGTGGGTTGGGGCATATAATAGTCTATAATTCCCAGTTGTAGAGAATCAGGATAGAGTACGAGAGGAAAGCACTTAAATTTGATGTTTCTAAAATATTTTTCACTTTTTTAGATTATCAACAATAGATGAGTCTGGATCGTTTATCTCTCATTCTGACATCAGCTATGACAAGACTGATGACTCATTGGTAATTCTTTTTATCTTAACCTGTTTAACCTGGCCCCAACTTAAGTTGACGTTTAAGTTTATTTATTAGTGTCACAAGTAGGCTTACTTTAACACTGCAATGGAGTTGCTGTGAAAATCCTAGATTGGATTTGGTTGAAGGATATTAGGAACACCTGTTGACTTTGAGGTGGCATAGTCCCTCTTCTTCACAATTAGTTTATTTGCTGTATTGAATAATTCAAATGGTGTTTGAACAAAATATGCTTTTAAAAATATGGATTTGCCATCAGATGTGAAAAATAACAAATGCTACTCCTATCCCCAAGAAGGGAAGAGACCGAAAGGAGCAAACTAAAATCTATCATGAGGAAAGCACTAGAATCAATTATTGAGGAAGTTATCAGGATACTTAGAAAACCATGTCAGATTTGAGGAGAAAATCATTTTAATTTATAGCACTCTTGAGAAAGTAACAAGCAACATGGATAAGGGGGAACTTGGTATATTTAGGTTTCCAGAAGGCATTTGATAAGGTTGTACATAAAATAACTTGTGTAGCGGTACCATATGCGCACAGATTACTCAATGCAGAGAGTAGGGATAAATGGGCCATTTTCGGATTGGCTAGAAAATTAACAAGTGCCACACGACAGTGCTGGGACCTCCTGCTATATTGATAACATGGAAGTAACTGTATGGTTCTAAATGAAATAAGTAAGAAAGTAAATTGTGAGGACAAAAGGAATCTGTAATGGGTTACAAATATGTTAAGTGAGTGGGAAAAGCTTGGCAGAGGGAGTAATAAATCTGTTATTTAAATAGAGATTGCAAAATTCTGCACGAAACATTATTTTACAAGTACATCAAGTTATCAGGAAGACAGTGCTGTTTATTGCAAGGGATATGGAACATAGAAGTAGTAAATGTTTTCCTACAGCTGTACAGGGTGTTGATGAGACCACATCTAGAATATTGTGAACAGTTTTGATTTCATTTAAGAATATAAATGTGTTAGAAATAGTACAGAGAAGGTTTACTCAACTGATTCAGTGCATGGAGGGATTGTTTTTTGTGAAGAAAAGTTAAATCTCTGTCCGTTTGGTGTTTAGAATAATGAGGGGTGATTTAAAGTTAAGACCCTGAGGGCGCCTTGACAGGATGTTTCCCCAAATAGGCAAGACATGAACTAGGTGACACGAGTCCCTTTTGAGACTGAAACAGGTTATTGGCCTGTGGAATTCTCTTTTAAAAGCGGCCTTCAAAACATTCAAGACAAGTTAGCTCGATTCTTGACTGACAAGTGGGTATAGCGGGTAGACAAGAAAGTAAAGGCCACGTCGGAGCAGCCATGATTTTATCAAGTACTGGAGCAGGCTCAAGAGGCTAAATGGCCTGTCCATCTTAATTCGGGTGTTTGTATGAATTGTCCAGTAACTTGAATTTAGCCAACTTTGAATTAAGGGGGTAGAGTGGTTAGCACTGCTGCCCTGGGAACCTAGTTTGATTCTAGCCTTGGGTGACTGCAAAAATTCCACACAGACATTCTCCCCGTGTAGGTTCGCTGAATGCTCCATGATGAAGAGGAGCAAAGCCTAAGCTCCTGCGCAGACTGCGTTACTATTGATGTTAAAATTATTCTAGGGGAAAGGTAAGACAACCTGACACTACTGGTCCATGAAGGGTTGGTGTTCAGAATTTTGGTGACCAATCCATTCAAAATGTTTTGGCAGCTGCAATTTCTGTGTGGGAACCTTTAGTGTGTGTTGTTGAAACCTGTTTCTCCAGAGCATTTGGCTGTATAAATTCTAAGCTTTCTCCAAGGCATAATACTCTTATCTATGCACTAAATGCACATTAAACTTATGAAATTTGCTTTATATATGGTATTAAAGTAAGGTGTGTAGCAGCATGGGGAGACTACAAAGAAAGATCTAGATGCCCTTTGAACTTGGGACATTACACGTAGCATTGTGTGAGCACTTCAACTTGGCATCATCTGTTCATCCATCTGCAGTTTGTCTAATGTAGAAACTTAATGTTTGTGTCTAAAAAAAAAAAGTCTTTCCCAATTTGAAGTTGAATGGTTTCCCTTATTGTGAAGAGATTAAACTTTTTTTTTTAAATGCAGGATTGGGATTCCTCCATTGTGAGGACTGTCAAGTTAAAGAAAAGAGAAAAGCGGGTAGGTTTTAAACTTAAATTTTAAGTATGGCTTCATTCTGAGCATATTGATACAACAGTAAGGATGGCCCAAAGCCCATCAGACAATGGCTGCGACCACAAAGTATGAAGCTGATTAATTCAGCTTGGGGAATGCATATTTCATGGTACTTAATCAAAGAATGATAACCAAAGTAAACAATATCTTCCCCTGGCAATTCTTGTAACTCTTCAATTGCATGGCACACTCAAGGCATTTAGTATTGTAACTACGCCAGTTAGGAATCTCTTGTATAAGGACACTCAGATCCCATCTATATTGTACTGTGGTTTCTCCCCAAAGTGGAAACCTCATCTGCCTATTTGTTTTGCACAATCACTTAACTTATCAATAGCCCTTTGTAGACTGTGTCTTCCTTACCAGTTGCTTTCCACTTATCCTTGTATTGTCAGCACATTTGATTACAATATGCTTTGTCCATATCAATAATGTAGGTAATAAATAGTTGAGGCCCCAGCACTGATCCCCATGACATTAGTTGACCAACTTGAAAATGATCCATTTTTTGCAACTTTTGTGTTTTCCTGTGGCCAAACTTCTATCCAGCTAATATGATCTTTTTATGTAGCCCCTTTATCAAATGCATTTTGAAAATCCAAATATATTACATCTGTTGATTTCCCCCTTTTATCTATCCTGCTTGTTACAGCCTCAAAAGCATTCTAGTTGGTCAAATAAGACATCCCTTTTAAAAATACAATTCTGACTCTGCTTGATCTTTACTGCAACTCCTGCTGCTCGTTCTCTTTAATGAATTCCAGCATTTTTCCAAGACTGGATTTTGGGCTAAATGGTCTACAGTTTCCTGCTTTCTGTCGCTCCTTTTTTGAAATGGGGGTGTTTGGTTTGAGATTTTCCAACTTGCTGGGCCCTTTCCAGAATCTAAGGAAGTTTGGAAGATTACACCCAATGTATCCACTATCTCTGCAAGCAAATACTAAGACTTTGGGATACAAACCATTAGGTCCAACCTTCTTTCACACTAATTCTCCCAGTACTTCTCTAGTGATTGTTTAAAGTTCTTACCTCCCTTTTTCCCCCTTAACTTTCTATTTTTTGGATGCTTTTGGTGTCTTCTACCATAAAGACTGATATAAAATACTTGTTCAAGTTCTTTGCCATTTCCTTGTTTTCCATTATTCCTTGATTTCATCTTCTAAAAGACCAATGCTTACTTTAGCTACTCTTTTTTCCTTTTTTATTTGTTGAAAGTTTTTTTTTGCTAGTTTGCTTTTTATATATTTTAATTTCTTCCTCATTTTTCATCCTTAAGTTCCCAATCTTTTAGCTTACCATTTAATCTTTGCAACATTTTGAGGCCTTTTCTTTCAATTTTATACCATCCTTATCAGAGTTTACCACAGATGGAGTGTGTTTCTCAGTGGAATATATTTTAGTTTATTTTCCCCCTCCATTTTAACCAACTCTATCTTCATAGCTTTGTAAATGCTTTCATTTAAGTTTAAGGCACTAACTTCAGATCTAGGTTTCTCTTCCTTGGTGTGTCATGGTGATGAATTTAAGGAATGGTTCTTTTCAAATAAAAGTTTTTTTTCTGATCTTGGTGTGAAACTGGTCTACAAAAGCAGAGTTTTATCTTCAGCATGGAGTTTCTAGTACACCTGTCTAAATGGAAGATATTTGTTCTGGGATTTAAAGTTATACTGTCACAAGTCTTGTTAAATTTTTTTGATGTGCCATTTCTATAACGTATAAACTGTCACTGTAGACAATTGTGCTATTATACCTTAGCTGGAAGCACGTTAACACATTTTTCCTATTAGTATAACAGATTCCTTCCTGATTGCACATCCAGTATTACACCTGCTTTTATGGACTAGTTTCACCTTCAAGAATTCTGTGGTGCAACTACGTAAAGGGAAGCTATTTATAATGGGATTAAAGGTTATGGTAACCTACCTTTTCCTGTAATTGCAAATTCATCTTGGCTGTAGAACATTGTATCTAACCTGAACTCACTTTACTTTCTAATAACAATAGGAAAATAGTATTTGTGCACCAGATTCCTTCCTGATTAATAATGGTCATGAAATCAGTTGTGTTCAGGTGTATTTATAAGTGTTTTTTGTACCTGTTTCTTTCCAGCGTTCTTCAAGAGTCCTGGTTGATATCCAGCCAGGCCCAGCAAAACGGTCACGATCAATTGAAAAGGTGAGCATTACTGACAAATGAGACACATGCCAGGAATACACTGGAAACGTCGAGTCTAGAGGTAAAAAAGGCATAGATGAGGGTTTCCTTAACAGATGAATAGAGACAGGGACAAAGACAACAGTGTTATAGAAATGGAAAAGGCGATGGCCTAGTGATATTATCATTAGTCTATTAATCCAGAAATTCAGTTAAGTTCTGGGACTCGAGTTCAAATCCTGCCTTGTTAGATGGTGGAATTTGAATTCAATAAAAAATATCTCTGATTAAGAAGCTGCTGATGACCATGAAACCACTGTCAAAAAAAACCCATCTGGTTCACTAATGTCCTTTGGGTAAGGACAGCAGATTTCCTTCCTTAATCTGGCCTACACGTGATTCCAGAGCCAAGCAATGTGGTTGACTCTTAAATGCCCTCCAAGGGCAACTAGGTATGGGCAATTTTTTAAAAAAAGGCTGTTTGGTGCTGGCATAAATCTGAAGTTGGAAGGTCACCTTAGGGTAAAATGTGACGCCCAAGACTGAACAGACGGGCTTAATCTCAGACTTTGCCAGTGAGATGGGATGGAGTTGAGTAGTTAGGGGAACGGAGCTTGGAATGGGAACCGAAGAAGATGGCCTCAGTCGTCCCAATATTTAATGCTCGTCTGTTAGATAAGCAGTCTGATAATTTAGCAACAGTGAAGGAGTCGTGAGAGGTGCTGGATGTCATCAGCTGGTATGTGATGCTGCCAAAAAGATCAATGTGTAGATGAGAAATGGGCGGGGACCAAAGATCAATCTTTGGACACCAGAGGTAACAGTGCAGGAGCAGTGATTTTTTTTTTTTGGCCATGATTAAATAAGAATGAAATTGGGTCCTGCCCAGCTGGATGATGGTGGGAAGGTGTTGAGGGTGGTGTATAATCACCTGTTAAAGGTTGAGAAGGGAAAGTTTACAATTTAGGAATTATTCTGATTGAAGATTTATTCTGGAATAGCTAAACTGAATTGTTTTGCTGCCGTGTAACTCTTTTTTTCCCCCTAGATGTGCATGTTTTTAAATAATGAATTGTTCATTGTCTCAGGTATAAAGTCTTGTTTCCTAGTCCAGGAGTTTGCAATTATGTTCGGCCAAAGTCCAATTTCTTCAAATGTGCGACCTACTCTAAATATTTGCAAGGCCAACTGTGGTGATGGGTATTGCTATTTCAACTGCTGTTTGTTTTAGATGGAAGTTGTTTTCTAACAAAAACAATTGAATTTCATGGAGAAAAGCAATACTGCACCAATTTAGATGTTGCTGTAACTAGGATGTCCAAAGGATTATATCAGTAAGATTAGACTTGTCAGTAAATCAGGTTTTTGGGTAGGATAAAAGTTAATGGACACCCCACCATAGAATCTTTTGTTACCATTCAAAAGGTTTCACCAGCCATTGAGATCTCCTGCTTTCGTGCACTAACTCTGCTGCCAGCAAATGGGAGGCCAGTTTGTATTCCAAAGAGTTTACTTGTCTGGGCATTGCCTATTGCTTTGTAAACTACAAACCGATATACTCACTGTTGGCAATCTTTCAGTATTCACTGGGTCAAGATGTCCCTGTTGGATCTATAATGCAATTGCTTTTAGTATGTTAAGCCAAGGTTTTAACTAATTGAACTACTTTTTGAAAAGTCCAGATTCCACGTCACACAATCTCTAGCCTCTTTCTGCACCTTTAACAATTCAATCAGCCCATCATGTCTGCACTGGCTCTCCAAATGAGCATTATGACTTGGTGTCATTTTCTGTACCCTTGAATAGTGCTTCCATTTAAATAGTCATCTAATACCCTCTTGAACCTGCCTTCACCACACTTTCAAACCCAAACCACTTGAGTGAAAAGTTTTTTCTTGTATCACGTTGGCAAGTGACTTGTACCCTCTTGTCTTTGGTCCTTTTACAAACTGGAACTGTTTCTCTTTATCTACTGTCCAGACTCTTTTATGATTTTGAACATCTCTTCTCCCATCTTCTCTCCAGGGAGAACAGTTCCACCCTCTCCAATCTGTCCTCATAAAGTGAAGTTTCTCCTGGAACCATTCTTGTAGTCTTCTGCACTCTCCAATATGTTCCCATCTTTCCTATAGTGTGGTACTGTACACACTGTTCCAGCTGAGGTCTAACTAGTGTCTTCTATAAGTTCAGCACAACCTCTTTGTTCATGCGCTCTATATTCTTACTAATAAAATCCAGAATAGTATATGCTTTAACTGCTGTTTCCACCTGTTCTGCTACCTTAAATGATCTGTACAACAACTATCACCTGGCATTAGTGAAACCTTTATGTAGCTGGAGTGGAAGCTGTTGACTTTGCAGGCAGGCTATTTTTTATCAATTTTAATGGCATTAAGAAGTTAAAACAAGGAATCACGTCCTTAAAGTTGTTTTGTGATGAATGTTGTGGTTCCCAGTATATACAGAAGAAATATATGCATTGCATTTCCCTAATATAGTGGGGTTGGAGCTAAGGACAGCAAAGGGGGAAGGTAACGATCTGTAAATATAAGAATGCTGTTGGCACGTTGCCGACTGTTTTGGTTACTTTTTCAGGCAAATGACTCCATTGTGGCTAAAACTACTGTAACCTTGCCAAATAATGGTGGGCCAATCGAGGCCGTTTCTACAATTGAGACAGTGCCGTACTGGACAAGAAGCAGGAGGCGAACAGGTGAGCTTTGTTGACAAAATGCTGAGAGTCCCACCTTCTGTGGTCTGCACTGGACATTTGTGAACAAGGTAGAAACTGGCAGCAATAGAATTTGTTGGAAAATTCATGTATGAACTGAGGAGTTTGGCTTCTTAAATTATTTGTTGCAGGGTATTGCTGCTGGTGCTAACCTGGATTTCCTAAAAATCACAAACCCTACAGTGCAGAAAGAGGCCATTTGGCCCATCGTGTCTGCACCAACCACAATCCCACCCAGTCCCTACCTACGTATTTATCCGCTAATCCTTCTAACTTGTGCATCTCAGGATACTAAAGGCAATTTTTAGCATGGCCAATCAACCGGACCCACGCACCTTTGGACTGTAAGAGGAAACCCACAGAGTCATGAGGAGAACGTTTGTTTGGAGTGACCCAAGCTAGGAATCAACCCAGGTCCCTGGTGCTGTGAAGCAGCAGTGCTAACCACTGTGCTACCGTGCCACCCCCAAAATTTATACTTTTATAATACTGATTTAATTGAAATCTTGTTGTATGCATTGAGAATTCTGGCTAGCGTTCATTGTCCATCTCTCAAATAAATTGCAAATCTAGTCAGAAAAATAAATGGAAAGATTACACAAATTCATACAGTTGATCCTAATCATAAAAAACACTGCTTTCTGCTTAATTTGTGGGGAGTCCATTGTTGGATTTGTAGCATCCATTATGTCAAAAATTGTGTGTCCCCCTCTTTATGCAACAGAGTGTAGAATAATTTTGGGGGTTGTTGTCATAGAAATGCAGAATACTTTGCTTGAACAGAAGTCAATATTTCTTTTGGTTGCTCTGCTGTCTATCAGTATAGATTTATACATAAATTAGATAATTTGTACCTTTCTGTCTTGCTTGTCCTGTTTATCTCTTGCCATGCACCCTGCAGAGAGGAAGGGCTGGAGACTTGCCAGGCTGCTGATAATCCTGCTGTGCAACCACTTCTATTATATTACAACAGGAGCTGTACAATAACTCAGATTTGGATTTGTTCTTGCTTACTCGCATTGAATTTGTGGGGTGTTTTAACCTGGGTTAATTAATAAAAGCAAAATTGTTGGTGTGTATTTGACACAGTTTACTTATCAAATGTCTTCAACTTTTTAAGGTGGAGTGTAATGATGGCTGAAAAAAGTGGCCCATTTGAGCACCAGTACATTTGTATCTCATCCAAGTCTGTGACTATTTTTGAACAGTTCAGCTTAATTGTCCAGGACTTTATACCATTTCCAATTTCTCTTTTTAAGCAAATCTGAAAGGACAAGATCTTGATACCATCTCGGAAACGCCCTCAAGCACACCATCAGTAGCCAGTAGATCTGATAATTGTAGTACACCTCAGAGTAATGGTGGGATGAGGACTCATGAGTTTGTCTCTAAAACGGTATTTGATTTTTTTTGTGCTTTCTTGAACTATTTTCTTGCAATCTTTTGGTTGTTTCATTTGTACAGAATTTTGACTGCAATATTTGTTTGTCCCAGATGTTCCTGGGCTATTTCTGGAGTACATGATATCTTAGAAGCTGTTTCATAACTTTTTAGCTAAGGAATAGGTTTCTATTTGCATTTCCTGGACCTCAAACACAAACTGAGGGTGGCCCAGAGCTCTGGAACCCCATGTAAAGTGGCTTGTCATCCCAGCACACTCCCTCTGCTTCTCTGAAGAAACAGCTTCAAGATGGATTAGATTGAGTATGCGTGTATGTGGTACTGTGACTTTGAATCTGGCTCCTGCTGCCCTAAAATGTTACAAATGTTAATTTGTTTGTGTTTTTTAAATTGAAGGTTATAAAACCAGAGTCGTGCGTCCCTTGTGGCAAGAGGATCAAATTTGGGAAGTTGGCTTTGAAGTGCCGAGACTGCAGAGTTGTGGCGCATCCTGAATGCCGAGATCGCTGTGCACTTCCCTGTATTCCAACTTTGGCAGGAACACCTGTAAGAATTGGTGAGGTAAGCTTCACGCTGACAGTCTAGAAATCTGTGATGCAGGGCAGGATTTTTCTCCCCCTCCATGGCAGTTGACCATGATGCACCAGTTGCTGGTGATGGGATTTTATGATCCCACTGTTGTCGACGAGCTTTCCTATTGAAAGCACTCGTTGCTGCCAGGAACCACGTAGCAGAGTATGTCATCAGGATCCTGTTGGTGTAAACAGCAGCAAGATTTTGGCAACAAAAATAGTTAATGAAACACTTTTGAACCAAGAAGGCAAATAGGAGCTAAAGTTGAAGTGAAGTTCTCTGAAAGTTTAGCCTAGCTTAATGTCAACCAATCTATTCTCAAACGTAATTAGTTGCAGGGTAGAAATACACAATTTGTTCCATATTGTATTATCTTATGACACGGCAGGTGGTAAATGCTAAGCTATCCAAATCACTGGGAAAATTTGAAACAGCTGCCAGAACGGTTTTGCAATTTGTGTATAATGAGGTTTCATGAAATCAGGAAATCATAGAAACCCTACAGTGCAGAAAGAGACTGTATGGCCCATCGAGTCTACACTGACCACAATCCCACCCAGGCCCTACCCCATATCTCCACACACCTATGCATCTCAGGACACTAGGGAGCAATTTTAGCATGGCCAATCAACCTAACCCGCACATCTTTGGACTAATTTTGAAATAATTTAAACTGATTTTTATATTTAAAACATTTATTAAAATTTACACAAATACAAGAACACCTTGACATTATCATACCTTTTAAATATTTCCAAACAGATATCTTGTCATTTTTGAATGATTTAAGCCAACAGTCCTTATTTAATTATCTAATCTATAAAATTCCAATAGCTTTACCACACAAGGCCCTGTAGCTCATAACGTACACAAACTGGCTCTTCAAGTCTGGCCTTGTTCGTGTTTTGTCCTTGAGATCTTCTCAGCATCCCATTCTCAGTCTTCAGTGTTTTCTGAAATCTGTTTTTCTCTCCTTTTGATCTTGCACTGTTTCCCACCATCCCTTGAAGGTTCACTTTACCAGAATTGAGTAATCTCCATTTGACTTTATGGCTACTGTTATTTTAAAGGTATACTTGCCCTATCTTTCCTCATTTATTTAAATCATTATACATTCCCTTTTGAAATACAATAGCCAACTTCAAACCACCTCGTTCTTTGCCTTGCGTAAATTCTTACGCAAGTTCTCCTAGCACCTTTATGATTGTTTTTTTGTAATTTACCAATTATCCAGTTCATTTTTGAATGAAATGTGCAAATATGTTTATCCTTTAGTTGTGAATAGCTGTAGTAGTTCTCTTGAAATATTATTCACTATTTGTGTTGCTTTTAGGGAGTGTTGGCAGACTTCACATCTCATAAGTCACCCATGATTCCACCCATTGTCGTACATTGCATCAATGAGATTGAGCAAAGAGGCTTATCTGAGGTAGGACTGAATCCTTTCATGAGTAATTTTCCAACTTGTACTTTTGAATCAAGATTATAAAATAGGAGTTTCTGAAACACTTTCTGTATCAGGGTGTTAAATCTAAACTATGGTGACACAGTGGTTAGCATTGCTGCCTCACAGTGCCAGGGACCTAAATTTGATTTTCTGGCTTGGGTCACTAAAGTTTGCAGGTTCTCTCATGTCTGTATGGGTTTCCTCCGGTACTTGGGTTTCCTCCCACAGTCCAAAGACGCGCTGATTAAGTACTTGACCCAATGTAGCGACTAGGAGAATTTCATGATAACTTCATTGCAGTGTTAATGTAAGCCTTACTTGTAACTAATAAATAAACTTTATTTCTTCACACACAATCCTGGAGTCCAGGATTGTCAAATTCGGCATTTGTATAAGCGAAACACTTGTGATTTCAGACAGGACAACAACAATTCTGACTATTTTTATGGGGCCTGGAAGAGCATTCTGTACTCAACAGAAATAATCTCAACCCTTTACTGCCAACAATAATTGGAGCATGCACTTGCAACATTCCAACCTGAGAAGGCAGTCTAGGTCATAGAATCTCAATGTGTATATTAAAGTGAGCAGGCATGTTGGGTGCACACTAGTGTGCACCCTTTCAAAACATTACCTCTTGTTTAATGCCAGGTGAATCAAGTTTTACTGCTGTTAACTAGACCATTCATCAGAGAAATATTGCTGGAAAACGTATTAGAGATTGACAAATCTTTTTTAATTTGGATTTATAAATTGTGTGCTAGTCTTAATTTGTACAGTTACAAGTAACTGATGTCTCCTTTAGACCGGTTTATACCGTATCTCAGGCTGTGACCGTACTGTGAAAGAGCTGAAGGAGAAGTTCCTGAAAGGGAAGAATATGCCATTGCTCAGCAAAGTGGATGACATTCATGCAATCTGTGGGCTTCTGAAGGACTTTCTGAGGAACTTGAAGGAGCCACTTGTGACTTTCAAACTGTATTCAGCATTTGTAAATGCAGCAGGTTTGTAGTCCAATGATGAATGTTGAGAAGAGAACTGTGCAGCTAAATCTCAGTACGGACAATCCAACTGCAATCTGTGTGTTTTGAGTATGTATAGAATTCCAGTCAGTGCTGCCTTTTGTGACCAGTCATTCCTGTTTTTGGGATCTCAAAGCTTGAGGTTTAAAACACTATATTAATTCTTTATTTAATGTTCTTTATTGTTTTGGAAGTAAACTAATCTGTAAATTAAAATATTATATTTCTATTGCCAGGAAGGTCCCAGTTTTGAAGCTCATTTGGTATTGCTTCATTTCACCCAGAGTGATTAAAATCACAAATTAGGCTCCCATCTTCTGGATTAGTGAGGAAATAATTGTGCAGGTTTCTACTTCTGATTACTTGTCCTGTCACCCCTTGTCAACATCTACACACAGGCACATGTTAATGAAATCTGTATTATAGTTCAGACTGTGGTGCTTTCTGTGATCTGATAACCTACTGATACTTGCTGTAAAAAAAGGGGTACGCACAACGAGAATCCTTTTGGATTTCCAGTGGCCAGCGTTCACCTATGTAATCACATCCCAGTGCAGAGGAGGAAAATCTGAAAATTAATATGGTTCCAGGGAAAGAAGCAAATTGGGTAGTGATGTGATTTGTTTAATGAGTGCAATTTTAACACCTTCCTAATTTCACATTAGTTATGCAAACACATTGCAAAGCAATAAATCCACTTAGGAGTGCGAAATTGAAAATAAGAGCAAATGGTTGCTTTTCACTCTGTCCTGGAACTGTTTGCTTTCCCCTGTATGTTTTTAAAAATGTAAAATCATCTCTTCTGATACCTTTTCTGGTAAGGTTGTGTGTGAGTGGAGTGTAGGTTATTGAACCTGTGTAAAACGTAATGGCTTTAACCTAAAGGGTAATGGTATTGTGGTATGTTATGGCATTTCAGCCTATTGAAGGTGAGGGAGAATGAGATTTTACAATATTTATTGGAATTGTTTTCTTGTGGGGAAATGTAAATGGAATTCATTTCATTTGTTCAGCAGAGTTCAGTATTCCTACCTGATCTTTACTCAAGGGCACTGCTTGTTTTACCAATATTGTATTTCATTCTATAGAAATCCCCGATGATGATAACAGTATTGCAGCAATGTACCAGGCTATCGGTGAACTGCCACAGCCTAACAGAGATACTTTGGCATTTCTGATGAATCACCTGCAAAGGTACATTTTGAATTTAGGATCTTTTGCAATTCAGATCCTGACTTGCAACATAGGGCCCATCTGTTTGCCTGTGACAAATGCTGCAATGAGTGGATTGCATATGATCAAGATTCTGAACTGTTATTTAAAAGTGGCCAATACTCATTTTTGCCCTTTAGTTTTCCTTATCTCTTGCCCTGCCTATTTTTTTTCCTTAAACTTCAGTCCAGCCCATGGCTACAGAAAGAATGCAGCATTGAAACTTTTGTGGATTAGTGTCAGTGACCACTGCATTGGTTGTGCAGACATGGTGCCCTCTGCTTGGGAGTGTAGTCTTATGGGCTTGTGCTTTCTTCCTTTCATGAACTTTGGGTTGGGGTAGTGGCAACTCCAGGCTCTGGAGTCCCTTGGCTATTGCTTTTTGGATTTCTTCAACGAGGGCTGGCTCAGCTCTGTTTACAGCCTTTCCCTGTAGAAGATTAATTGGACAATTTCAAGTTTTATAACATGGAATTAAATCTTTAAGTTTCAATTCATTTTTATTTTTGTTTGGAAGTGCTTCATTTCACCTAAATATTCAAAAAATTTTGTTCTAATTTTTAACTGCAAACATTTTAAAGACTTGGTTGAATTTTATTGCTTCATCAGTGTTTTATGTGGCCAGTGCATCATTTAGCTGCCAATATAATGTTATGAATCATGATTTGACATTTTGTTTTATTGTCTTGTTCAAGTGAACCAAAAGTTGGCTACATTTGATACAAAGTTTTGAGCTAATGGTCTTTCCTTGCTCTCTTAGAGTGGCTAATAGCCCAAACTGCAAGATGGACATAAATAACCTTAGCAAGGTCTTTGGCCCTACAATTGTGGGTTACTCCACACCCGATCCAGCCCCCATGTTAATGCTGCAGGAAACCAAGCTGCAAGCAAAGGTATGTAACTGAGCTGTTCTGTGCCTCGTCTTTCCACAAGAGGAAGGTGAGAAGTATCAAACTGACTGTTTGTTTGTTTTTTAAAGTTAACTTTTTATTTTGGTTTGTGCTCCCACGTGACAAGCAAAGTTTCTTGAATCATGGAATGCTACAGTGCAAAGGAGGCCATTCAGCCCATCGAGTATGCACTGATCACAATCCTGCACTGATCACAATCCTACCCTGACCCTAACCCCATACGTTTATCCTAGCTAGTCTTCCTAACACTAAGGGGCAATTTAGCATGGCCAGTCCACCTAACCTGCACATCTTTGGACTGTGATAACTTGTTAAGCTGACACTCTCCGTCCTCTCAGGGTATATATCTGCTTATTTGTGTAAGGGGAGGTGAGTTTTGATACTTAATTGGATGATTTTGGAATAGTGTAGGTTAGATGGGCTTTAGATTAGATTGGTTCAACATCAAGGGCCGAAGGGTCTGTACTTTATGTTCTATGTGGGAGGAAACCAGAGCACACAGGAGAAACCCACACAGTCATGAGGAGAACAGACTGTCCCAAACTGGGAATTGAACCCAGGTCCCTGGTGCTGTGAGGCAATGGTGCTAGCCACTGTGCCACTCTTAATTGAAGCTTCTAGTATGCACTACAGATATGCACTTACTGATGCAGTATGCATTAGGGTGAAGTTTGGTAGTTCTCCCAGAAAGCACAAGACTAAGGATTTCTGGTGCTCCCTTTAGAAGTCCATCTGACTTGATGTTTGTATTATGTGCTTCGTGCCACAAGAAGCAGTTACAACAGCAATCTCTTTATTGTGAATATTTTTGCTTTGGGTCAACCATGAATTTAGTGGGAACTAGGAGAGATTGTAACAAAGATATGGCAAAACTTAGAAATGAATGGGAGGGGGGTGGTTTGCACTGGGACAAAAAAATGTTTGGGATATATCCCTTTTTAGAAAAAGGATCTAAAATGGAGGAGAAAAATCACATCTAATGTTGTTGAGTCCCGAGGGCTATAATGTGTTTAATCGGAAAATGAGATTCTGCTCCTTCAGTTTGCATTGGGTTTCACTG
This sequence comes from Sphyrna mokarran, assembly GCA_024679065.1. Taxonomy (NCBI): domain Eukaryota; kingdom Metazoa; phylum Chordata; class Chondrichthyes; order Carcharhiniformes; family Carcharhinidae; genus Sphyrna; species Sphyrna mokarran. The sequence continues at coordinate 3,711,318 of JAGIQG010000038.1, forward strand.
GAGCATGGCAGCAGGCCAAGGACAGACATATGGATATGAGAGCAAGGTGCTGAGTTGAAATGGCAAGCAACAGGAAGGTTGAAGCGAAGATGTTCCACAAAATGGTCACCCATTCTGTGTTTAGTAAGCAGTCTTTGTGTGTTTTTGTTTTGAAATTAAACTTATCTAAAAGCTTCTCTTTTTTTTCTGGTAGGTTGTTGAACGTTTACTGTCTTTGCCAGTGGAATACTGGAGCCAGTTTACAATGGTGGAGCAGGAAAATGTCCACCCTAATCATATCATTGAAAATTCTAATGCCTACAGCACTCCTGAAGTGAAAGGTAACACCTTGTGGTTATCAAAATGGATAAAATGACTTTGACTTGTTTGAAGCTACAAATTTGAGTATACTGTGTGATGGTTCAAAATCATTCATGGTATGGACCTTTCATGAGCAAACAAAAGCCTTAGACCACTTAAAGAATGTCTTTCTAGCTAGGCTGAATTATCAGGAGGTCAAGTTGAAGACTCGTTGCGTGACTTGAGCACATCTTTGATATTACAGTAATGTACCAATATTTCAATTGAGACATTAAACTGAGCCTTCTCAGTGCTGTGCTGAGTTGGTTCTCCTCATGACCTGGCCAACATTCCTTCCTCAACCAACATCACTACTTGTCTCACTATTATTGTGTAATCTTGCTGAGTACAAAATGGATACTCTGTTTGCCAACTTCAGTGACTGTATGTCAATGTGACTACTATAAAGTACTTCAGGATGATTTTGAAATGTGATAAGCCAATCTATTAATGCCAGTATTTTTCAACAGTTATCATTCTTTTACTACTTTCAACCAATTGAAGAACCATTGGTGAATCCAATTCCTTCAGGAAGGAAAATTGAAGCATTGCTTCCTTACTAAAAACTGAGACAAGATACATGCCCTTTGCATTTATAACGCAGGGTATCTTGCTTCATTGTACATCATTATCCATTTTAACTTTTAATGGTCCTTTGTCATATAACCACAGATCAACAGTTCTGATGACATCTAATCAATGAAAAAGCTTTGAGGTTGATCAGTGGTAGACCGATCTGTTAATTAAATCACAGCCTCTGACTAAGTGTCAGTTTTTTTTAATGTACTACTTTCAGTGAGCTATGTCTGATTACTGTCATTTGAAGTGCATAGGTTTGATTATTGAGCATCTGTGCCATGCTAATATTATAAGTAACAGATGCACTTGCTCACCAAGAACAAGTCTGGTTTTGAATCTTGAATTTTTTTTGCTCTGTGCGAACTGCTATTTAAATATTCAGTCTTGTTTCATCACAGTAATTCCAAAATCAACAGCTCACCTAGTAAGTGAGCTAGTAGAATTGTTAAAAAGATGCATTCACATAAGTTGGCAAGCAGTTTGTCCTGTTGCAAAATGTGTCTGGTTGGAAAATAGCACTTTACATTCAATGTAGTGTCTTCTGAAAATAACCAGTTAACCTATCACCTTTCATTGCTAGAGAAGGAATTTTTTTGTGTGGAGAAAGTATTCATCCATGTTTTGATGTTTCCAACTTGGTATAGTGCAGTAGCTCCAGATTTTATTTCATTCTTTTTAAAAACTCAAGTTTCTAGGTTTTCACTAGCTATCTGGAATTAATACAAAATGATGTGCATGATAGCTGGGACCACTTATCCTGAAGAAGCTACATTACTCTGAGTACAGGTTGTCCTTTGCCTGGATTAGGGCAAAGGTGGGTGCTGCTCTGTGTGCAGGCATTGCAGATCTCCTGGGTCAAACCTGGTACAAAGTACAGATCTATCTTCAAACGGAGCTGCTCCAGGACACAAAGAGCACCTCTGTTAGTGCAGACCTGAAAAAACCTGAACTCCATAAATGTCTGGCTGTAAATTACATTTTGGATTTCAGTTTTTATCTAATTCATAATTGTTTTCCTCTAGTGAGCATGCTTGGGCCACTTACCACACCAGAACATCAAATAATTGGTAAAACCTCCTCATCCAGCTCCTTATCAGCACGAGTCAAATCCAGTCTGACCAAGACCACTCCCAAGTAAGTACCTCTCTGCTCCTGCAGTCTCACATCAGGTGTGAGAAATGCCAGTTGGAAGATACTGTTTTGGCCATGTTACACATGCCAGTTTTGTATTTTTGGTTACTTCCCATTTATTCTTTCCCTTCTGGATCTCTTGGGATTGATTTTTGATTTGTTTCTCCATCTGATATTGCTGCTTCAAAGTAGTTGAGGTTGACTTATGTGCTTTCTCTCTCTTTTCCTCCCCCCCCCTTCTCTCTCTCTCTCTCCTTCACCCACCCCTTTTTCACAGTGAGCATTCCACAGTCTGGCAATTCTAACTTCTTTGTCTTCCTGTAAACAGCACAGCTTTATTTTGTGAATAAACTTGTTTTGTCACACTCTTGTACACAATGTGATGAATAATGTCCTGTGCAGTTCCATTTCCTGGCATGAAATGTGTGGTCTTTTTGAATGATCTGGTGGAGAGAACCTGTTCAACAGTTGCACACAAGCTAACAGAGCATAAAATACAGGCTCTGGTGTCTAGTATAATGTCTTACTATACTAGTGCTTAGTAAGAGGTGGTTTTAGCAATTTTACCTGTTAATAGCCTGTCTTTCCTCCTCTCACCACCCCCATCTAATCTGAAAAGATAGATGCATGCGTAACCAGCTGTCCAACTCATTGCTGCATGATCAGCCCCCACTCACTCCATGATTACATGTTTGTCACCCCCACCTTGCATCTGATAGATGCCACATGTGAGCCACTGTCCTCGCACTGTAACAAGTTTGAGTACTGCCTTAGTATAAGTCATCCAAAGCCAAGGACTTAGAAATGTTTTCTCTCTTGAGGATCTCTGATTTCTTGGGTAATATTTTGTAAGTAAACTATTTTCAAACTGTTCCAAATCAGTGTGCATGACATTGGAAGTTCTGCTTGTACCTAAATTGCTTGATTAGGTTGAAGTGACATTGTTATGTTTGTTCAGTTCCATAGCTTGTTTGAAGCCTTTGCCTTTGGGGTGGGATTCCACTGTGATACAATCTATAACCTTGAAATCTGATGCAGAGAATAGTAAACAATTGCACAAAATCCCTTTCCTTGATTTAATACTCTGAATATTTTGCAGGTTTGGAAGCAAGGGCAAGCAGTCAATGAATTTCAATCGAACTGGAAACTTCTTTGCCTCCCCGTTACTGAAATGATCACAAATTAACCAAAAATCAATGTCTGATTCCTTGGAACTTCACATTGAACCAACTACTTGTGTTAACAGCAGTTTTCTTTAGTATTATCCTCTGCATAATACAGCAATCCTAATAGTAGTTTTTGTACCTACATTAGATATTAATGTATAATCACTAGTCTAATATTAGAATATAATGTAGTGGATGTCTGTTGTTAGTGATGGTACTACTTTTAAATGTGAGACTTAAGTAAGTAACTTGTATATTCCAGTTTGTCATACTATGGCTTACCATTATGATGGGGAGGCTCAGTGAATTTTGTAACCTTTGGACTAGCAAATGGTTTAGAAAGCCATTGATGCCTGCCTCGGAAAACACAAAGCCCAAAAGTAAAAGATGGTTTTATAATGTCTCAGGTTGCAAGATCTGTTACGACAGAATGGAAAATATATTCAGGAAAACTGCTATAATCCAACAATTACCTGATCCATCCTGCTGACCAATTTCTATCCTAGTGTCAGTTGGCATTTTGATTTTCATAATTCTCTGCATTTTGTGAACTTGTATCAAAGATTTGAGCATTTTGTTTTGCTTAAATTTCTTGCCACTCTGAGGTTATAAGGAATTCCCTATATGTAGTGGCAATTTTGTACTGTTAGCAGTTCCCCTCTTGTGACTTGTATATTAATTCTCTTGTTTCCCTCCATGCTTTATTAGGAGTCCACCACAAAGCAAAAATACCATGGAATGAGTTTTCTGTCCACATACTTTCTATTCGTTATAAGTATGGCCTGATTTTCTGCCAGCTTTTAACCCAATTGGCAGTTTTGTGTTAAACCTATTTTTCATTGCTCCAAAGCCACAGCTTTTGACACCAGTAGCATTTTTTTGGTATGAAGTGTTTGCTACCTGGATATGACAATTGTGGAAAAACTGGTTTTACAGTACTGAAGAGTTAATTATTTTGTCATGGCAAAGGAGAGGGCATGGAACTCTTCAAATTTGGGGTTACTGTGGCCCTTTCAGTAAGTTTCATTGCAAAATCATACAATTATAATTTATATACTTTTTTGAAATGTGAGCATTTGAACAAATTGGATTGACATTTGCTTTTGAACTATTGCTAACTAAACTTCTATTTTTAAAAAAACATTGAAATGTTTTCATTTTAATAATGCTTAATCTGGCGTGTGTATGTTGTAACTTGTGATCCATTTTTGGGAGTGTAAAATTAGATTGGCGTAAATGGATGCCAAGTGCTTACCTCAGTTATGACTTGCAATATGCATTAATATACTTCTGCAGTTGTTGAATTTATTTAATACAGATATCCCAAATAGAAAATTGCTACCAAAAGTAGAAGCACGTATATTGTATGTAATGCAGACTAGATTCTAACTATGGATAATGTAATCTAAATGTAGCTTTTAGACATTTTTTAAAATATTCATTTGTGATTTGAGGGGTACCCATTATAAAAGGCCTGTACCAAAGATTTGCTTTCAGTTGTAAAATCCTTGCTTTATCAATGATCTGTTGCAGAGCTGCAGCAGTAAAACCTACCTACTTGTGTACTTTGCAGATCTGAAAAGTTAAATCCAAGTGAAAATTGCAAGTGGTCAGTAATGCAGCTTTGTTTTCATGCTTCTCAAAACTGAAACCCTAGGATACTTTTACAAGTTGTAGTGTTAGAATTATAGTCTCTAAAGTGCTTGCAACCATTTGAAGGATACACCTCGAGTATCAATTGAGGGATTGCTGAAACTTTATTGATGGATACTTAAAATTGAATACCATCTTAAATAGCATAATGTAGTTTCCACTGTACTTGTGTAAACGCATGTGATGTATCAACAGTTTCAGATAAATGAGTGCAGTGATCAATTTTTCTGGTTTTTTTACATTTGTCTTCCTGCTGACTCTTTCCATCCTGACTTGGAACTCCTTGCCTCAGAGCACTGTGGAATATATCTACACCACACATACTGTAGCAATTCAAGAAGGCAGCTCCCTACGTTTACTCAAGGGAAATTAGGAATCAGCAACAAATGCTGGCTTAGCCAGCAATGCCCACGTCCCAAAAATGAACAGGAGAATAAATTGCCTCACCTTCATTGGAATGTCACTTTTTTTAACATTTTAATCTTTCTTTCCTCCACCTTGCTTAAAGTTAACTAAATTGTGACTGAAGTCTGTGTTTAATAAATTGTAAAGATCCACAGGTTCACAATGATGCATACAGGATGCTATGTATCTCTACCATGTACTATTTCTAACTTTTTAAGAAAAAAAACACTTAGCACAGAATCCAAATAATTAAACATAGAAGCAGGAGCAGGCTGGTTTGGCCCTGCTCTGTCATTTTGATCATGGCTGATTATTGAATTCAATAATTAAACAGTTGCAGATGTCCATCATGCAGTAATTGGTAAAATCCTGTTGGACTTCTAGTTATAACAACAAATGAGTAGGATTAGGCCGTTCAGCTCCTCAAGTCTCATAACTGATCATGACCTTAACTCCCCTTTTATTCCCTTGTAAATTAGTCTAAAGTCAAAGAATAGGATCTCTCTTGATTAATACTGTAATGAATGTATTATACATTTCAATAAAGCACCCCAATAACTAGTCACCTACTCAATGACCAAAGCATACAAAAGGTAATTTGATGGCCCATTTCTTTGTTGACAGTAACTGAAGGACTCACCCTTTCTCAATAAGTGGATTATGGCACAGAAGTACAAATGGTCCAAGCTGTTTTATGTTCCACAAGAACCTCCACCTATTTCAACTACCTCTTCACAGCCTTCTCTTCTCCCTTGTACACAAAAGGAAGCTAGATAAGTCTCTGCTATTTACCTCAACCACTTAGGAGTAAAAAAGTCTTTATTTCCCCTATTATAGATGGGAGGGACAAGCAAACTATACTTTCCTCTCACCAGTTCAAAAAGGTGTTTTGAATATGCTGTAGCATGTTTTCACAAAAAACCTCAGTTCATGTGGTTCTGTTTACTATTAACATGCAGCAAACTTGTTTATGGTTAATGTAGAAGGTTAGTTTATGCAATGATGAAACCCTTGAAGTTCAACGGCTTTAAAACATAAAACCTCTTGAACAATAGTTGTCACAAGCTTCTTTGCTGATTAAACTCAACAAAAGCAGTAGGAAAAACTAAATATGTAGGATTGCAGTATAAGCAGTTGTGGTTTAGATGTGAATGCAGATAATGGCAGCATTTGAGTGTAATCTCTTTAAAACAGAGATTATTGATCTTAATTTTCTAGAAGGGGAGGGCTGTAGCAAATCAGACTTTGGTCTGCTTATTCCCCTTAAACTGTTAAGTTACAAAAATGACATGCCTACCTGTCCTAACGCCAGAGCACATTGCATAGATTCAGTTACAATCTTACCATGCTTAAAAGAGGGAGATCAAAGTTAGTAAATGTGCAAAGCAAATGTAATAATTGAAATAGTGTGCACTCAAGTGTCACAGAACTTTTGCAACAAAGCATATAGAAAATTACCATTGCAAGTCACAATGTTGAAGTGGCACTGAGCTATTAACATGGGGTACATGTTCATAGCTCCTTGAAAGTAGAGTCACAGGTGGACAGTGGTGAAGGTGGCATTTGGCATGCTTGGTCAGGATATTGAATACAGTAGTTGGGTTGTCTAATTGAAGTGGTACAAGACATTTGATACATACAGTATTCCAAGTGTGTATTGTTCTGATCACCCTATTGTAGAAAGGATATCAAACTAAAAGTGGGACCTGATGGATTGAGTTATAAGGAGACAGTGGATAGACTAGGATTTCTTTACCCCTTAGCCTTCTATGCTTCAGGGGAAATCTTACAGAGGTCTATAAAATGAGGGGCATGCATTAGTTATATTGTCAATATCTTTTCCCAAACGTAGGGGAGTCTAAAACTAGAGGGCAGAGGTTTAAGATGAGAGGGGAGATATGCAAAAGGGTTCGGGGGCAATATTTTCACACAGAGGGTGGTGAGTGTCGGAACAAGCTACCAGAAGTAGTTGTAGAAACAGGTACAGTTTTGTCTTTTTAAAAGCGTTTAGATAGTTAGTTCAGTATAGAGGGAGAGTGGCCAAATGCTAGCAACTGGGACTAGTTTCAGGGTTTTAAAAACAAAAAGGGTGGCAAAGATAAATTGGACTGAAGGGCCTGTTAATGATGGCTCAGTAAGTAAATGCATCACTCACTATGCTGTCCTGAACCATGGAAATGAGGAAGGTTCTGGGTTGGATCGATCATCTCTGCTCAGCTAGCCAACGCTACTGTTGATAACAGGGTCCCTTTGTTAGGGAGAGAAAATTAGGCTGCTTTATTGCTGAGAAATTAAAGTGAGATGCAGCTTCTTGTGGGCCAGATGAATTATCCTGTCATCATTTGCGTGAGTCTACTGTGGAAAATTGGCAATGGTGTTTGAGGTAGAATCAGTGCAGAACAAGACCATTTGGCCCATTGGGTCTCATTCCTATAACCCCACACTTCACTGTTAATCCCTTGACACTAGCGTCAATTTCGTAAGGCCAATCAACCTAACCTGCACATTTTCAGAGTGTGGGAGGAAACCCATGCAGACTTCACACAAAGTGACCCAAGCTGGGAATTGAACCCGGGTCCCTGACACTGAGGCAGCAGTGCCAACCACTATGCCACTGTACGTACCAAGTGTGGAACTCTCAGTATGAAGTGACTCATTCCACGCAAGAGGAGGCATAGATGAGCAACATTATAGACATGATTACCCTGAAATGCATAAGCTACATTTAAAGATTTACATGGAGTATGGTGGAGCTCTCCTGCATGCCATGTAAATAATCTCTGTCCAATACGTAGCCAACTACAGAAAAGGCCCATCGTGGTGTTAATGTTAAATTTATGTTGAACAGCTCCTAAATTTTAAGTGAGCCTTTTAACTTATACATACCATTTCCAAAACATGAGTTTCAAATAGAATGAATATTTGTCACACTGGCGTTTCTAATTAAACGCTGATTTCTTTCAGCAATGCAATGTAGGGTTTACACTGTGTCTGAGAACATAATCTTGGCTGAATTGAATTTAAAGATCAACAATACCCCCTGGCCTCTAACAGAACCTACTCTAATGCAAGATTTAAATGCCCTTTTTCTCGTTATAAGATGGGCAGCACAGTAATGCAGTGGTTAGCACTGCTGCTTCACAGCTCCAGGATCCTGGATTCAATTCCTGGCTCAGGTCACTGTGTGAAGTTTGCACATTCTCCCCATGCCTGTGTAGGTTTCCTCACAGTCCAAAGATGTGGGGGTTAGCTTGATTGGCTATGCTAAGAAATTGCCCCTTAGTGTCCAGGGATATGTAGGTTAGAGGGATTAGTGGGTATAATATGTAAGCATATGGGAATAGGGTCTGGGCGGGATTGTGTTCAATATAGATTCGATGGGCCAAAGGGCCTCTTTCTGCACTGTAGGGTTGTATGATTTAAGACTTGTGCACATTACCTTTTGCTTCCGATCTGAGAGCCAGTTCTGGGCCATCTGCCATCTTGGTACTTAGATGCTATCACAAGGTTTTGTCCTAAACTACTCACCACCCATGATTACAGACATTATTGCAATGCTCCTCCCACCAAGGTTACAAAACAAAATGTAACCATGATACAAAATCCAAATATCTTACTTGATATACCAGCCTCCCGTCCATCAACGGGGAAAAGCAGCTGGCATAATTAAGGACCCCACGTACCCCAGAAATTCTCTTTCCCACCTTCTTCCATCGGGGAAAAAGATACAAAAGTCTGAGGTCACGTACCAACCGACTCAAGAACAGCTTCTTCCCTGCTGCCGTCAGACTTTTGAATGGACCTACCTCGCACTAAGCTGATCTTCCTCTGCAACTTAGCTATGACTGTAATATTACATTCTGCACTCTCACTTTTCCTTCTCTATGAATGGTATGCTTTGTCTGCATAGCACGCAAGAAACAATACTATTCACTGTACACTAATACATGTGACAATAAATCAAATATTAAGTTGGCCTTTCTCTACCCTCTTGCTATGACTGTAACACTACATTCTGCACCCTCTCCTTCTCTATGAATGGTATGCTTTGTCTGTAAAGCACGCAAGAAACAATACATTTCACTGTATACTAGTACGTGACAATAATAAATCAAATCAAATATTAAGCTGATCTTTCTCTACACCCTATCTGTAACACTACATTCTGTAGTCTTCCTTTCCTTCACTACATACTCTATGAAGGGTAGACAAAGACAACGGCTTTGTCCGTGTAGCATGCAAGAAACAATACTTATCACTATATCCCAATGCATGTGACAATAATAAATCAAATCAAAGAAACACGAGCTAAACAAGTGGATTATCTGTTTACTGTGAAGCTTGTAAAAGATTCCTCCTCCAGTTCTACCTGCAGCTTTATTATTCAGTGTGGAATGTGGAGGAGGGAGGGAAAATTGTATTAAAATTTAAATGGCCATAGAGCTGGAGTGTTTTTGACGTATTTAAGGTAAGCGGGATCATGTCCCCACCTTGACATTGCTTGCTTTTCTAGTATCGGGATTCCGCTGACACGGGTAAGCAAATACCACACAAACACTGGCGAGAGCACACTAACATAATCCAGCCCCTCCATTACAGAAGAAGCAGAGATGAACAGCCCAGTCCACTGAAGTATTTCTCCCAGATAGTTTGGGTGGCGACTGTAAGCCCAGAGTCCGGTTTGAATGAATTTGCCCTGTTTGAAATACAAAATGGCAACATTGTGAAATCCCACAACAGTGTGTCCGTTTGTCTGTCTTCTCCATTAACCCCTGCCATGCTGAACAAGAACACAAGTTGGGGATGACTAATTGTATGTGCAGAGACCTTAAAGCTACTGTGTCCTGTAAGACAGCTAATGATTAGAACGCCAATCCCAGGCTAATGAAATGAGAAACCTCTGCTTCAATCTCTACCGTTTATAATGAGAGAGATTTCAAAAAGTGGATGAGAAAACATGCAGGACTGGAACTTTGCATGCACAATTAATAAATTGCTTGAATCTCTATTGGTGTTTCAGATTAGATAAGATCAGTAAAATTACTTCAAGGAACAGCAGGAGTTAAAGTTTATTTATTAGTGTCACAACAAGGGCTCACATAACACTGTGAAAATCCCTAGTCGCCACACTCCGGAAACCGAAGTTTATTACTAAAATATCACAACATTAGGTTAAAGTCCAATGGAAAAGGTCCCGAGGGAAGGGATTTATCACAATTTGGAAAGATGCAGCTTAATCTGGGATAGACGGCTTGGATTCGTGAAGGATAAATCTTGCCTCACAAATTTGATTGAATTCTTTGAGGAGGTAACTAAGTGTGTAGACGAAGGTAGAGCAGTTGATGTCATGTACATGGATTTTAGTAAGACATTTGATAAGGTTCCCCATGGTCGGCTCATGAAGAAAGTAAGGAAGCGTAGGATAGAAGGAAATTTGGCCAATTGGATAAGTAACTGACTGTCTCATAGAAGACAGAAGGTGAAGGTGGAGGGAAAATTTTCAGACTGGAGGCCAGTTACCAGCAGCATACCACAGGGATCAGTGCTGGATCTCTGCTATTTGTGATTTTTATCAATGACTTGGAGGAGGGGGCTGAAGGGGGCCTCAGTAAATTTGCTGATGACACCAAGATTGGTGGAGTAATGGATGAGGTGGAGGCCTGTTGTAGGCTGCAAAGAGACATTGATAGGATGCAGAGCTGGGCTGAAAAGTGGCAGATGGAGTTTAATCCTGATAAGTGCGAGGTGATTCATTTTGGGAGAACAAACTTGAATGTAGATTACAGGGTCAATGGCAGAGTTCTGAGGAATGTGGAGGAACAGAGATCTTGAGGTTCATATCCACAGATCTCTGAAGGAAGCTGTGAAGAAGGCTTCTAGTGTGTTAGCGTTTATTAACAAGGGGTTAGAGTTTAAGAGTCATGGGGTTATGCTACAACTATACTGGATGTTGGTGAGATCACATTTGGAATAGTGTGTTCCGTTCTGGTCACCTCACTATAAGAAGGATGTGGAAGCATCGGAGAGAGTGCAGAGGAGATTTACCAGGATGCTGCCTGGTTTGAAGGGTAGGTCTTTTGAGGAAAGGTTGAGGGAGCTGGGGATTTTCTCTTTAGAGCGGAGGAGGAAGAGAGGCAACTTAAGAGAGGTTTATAAGATGATGAGGGGGATAGATAGTCAGCACCTTCCAAACCCAGACCCACTTCCATCTAAAGGACAAAGGGCAGCAAATACCTGGGAACATCACCACTTGCAAGCTCCCCTCCAACTCACTCACCGTCCTGACCCGAAAATACATCTCCATTCCTTCACAAAATCCTGGAACTCCCTCCCTAACAGCACTGTGAGTGTACCTACACCACATGGACTGACTGATGTCCAATAACAATCCTGGAACTCCCTCCCTAACAGCACTGTGGGTGTACCTACACCACATGGACTGACTGATGTCCAATAACAATCCTGGAACTCCCTCCCTAACAGCACTGTGGGTGTACCTACACCACATGGACTGACTGATGTCCAATAACAATCCTGGAACTCCCTCCCTAACAGCACTGTGGGTGTACCTACACCACATGGACTGACTGATGTCCAATAACAATCCTGGAACTCCCTCCCTAACAGCACTGTGGGTGTACCTACACCACATGGACTGACTGATGTCCAATAACAATCCTGGAACTCCCTCCCTAACAGCACTGTGGGTGTACCTACACCACATGGACTGACTGATGTCCAATAACAATCCTGGAACTCCCTCCCTAACAGCACTGTGGGTGTACCTACACCACATGGACTGACTGATGTCCAATAACAATCCTGGAACTCCCTCCCTAACAGCACTGTGGGTGTACCTACACCACATGGACTGACTGATGTCCAATAACAATCCTGGAACTCCCTCCCTAACAGCACTGTGGGTGTACCTACACCACATGGACTGACTGATGTCCAATAACAATCCTGGAACTCCCTCCCTAACAGCACTGTGGGTGTACCTACACCACATGGACTGACTGATGTCCAATAACAATCCTGGAACTCCCTCCCTAACAGCGCTGTGGGTGTACCTACACCACATGGACTGACTGATGTCCAATAACACTCCTGGAACTCCCTCCCTAACAGCACTGTGGGTGTACCTACACCACATGGACTGACTGATGTCCAATAACAATCCTGGAACTCCCTCCCTAACAGCACTGTGGATGTACCTACACCACATGGACTGACTGATGTCCAATAACAATCCTGGAACTCCCTCCCTAACAGCACTGTGGGTGTACCTACACCACATGGACTGACTGATGTCCAATAACAATCCTGGAACTCCCTCCCTAACAGCGCTGTGGGTGTACCTAAACCACAGGGACTGCAGCGATTCAAGAAAGCCGCTTACCATCACCTTCTCAAAGGGCAATTAGGGATGGGTAACAAATGCTGGCCCAGCCAGCAACACCCATATCCCATAAATGAATAAAGTTTTTTTTAAAAAAAGGGAAGAATTGCAACATTTATCTCCAGCCAGTCCATGTAGAGCTTGCACATTCTCCCCATGTCTGTGTGGGTTTCTTCTGGGTGCTCCAGTTTCCTCCCACAGTCCAAAGACGTGCTGGTTAAGTGCTAAATTCTCCCTCAGTGTACCCGAACCACAGGAGTATGGTGACTCAGGGATTTTCACAGTAACTACACTGCAGTGTTAATGTAAGCCTACTTATGACAATAAATAAACTTTAAACTTTAACACCATCTAGAAAATACTCGAATCTAACCATTTTTGGTCCAACATGAATAACTTCACACTTGATTGAAATCCATCTCTCGCGATTTTGCCATTCATCAAGTCTGCCAGTATCCCTCTGTAATTTTATGCTATTGTTAAAAAGTACAGCAAAATTCACTTACAACATTAGCAGGATCACTTTTGAAATTCCATTTCTGTTGGTCAGCAATGGCTTCTGTAGCAAATCCCAAAGTCCAGATTGTCCATCCAGTGTAGTCTCGAACACACAGAGGCCAGTCCTTTCCCTTAGCATTTAGGATGAGTGTTGGAAGAAGTGTGATGAAGATCCAAACAGCTAGAAAGCAGGAACAAGACTTGACTATCACGTTAAGGTGGCACAAGTTATCAGTCAACAGATACTCAGCTGTAGTGTTTTAGCGCCATCTAATGCTGTTGCAATATACTGCTTCGCTTGTGAGTTTGGCACGGCAAGAAGTCTCACAACACCAGATTATAGCCCAACAGGTTTGCATTGGAATCGTGAGCCTTCGGAGTGCTGCTTCTTCAATGAAATGAGAGAGACTTCTTATCGTGTCCACCCCAGTCCAACCATAAGACATCTGAGCAGAATTAGGCCACTCGGCCCATCGAGTCTGCTCCCCCATTCAATCATGGCTGTTATTTTTCTCATCCCCATCCTCCTGCCTTTTCCCTATAACCCCTGATTCCCTGATTAATCAAGAACCTATCTATCTCTGTCTTAAAGACACACAATGACCCGGCCTCCTTCTGCGGCAAAGAGTTCCACAGATTCCCCACTCTCTGGCTGAAGAAATTCCTCCCCATCTCTGTTTTAAAGGATTGTCCCTTTAGCCTGAGGTTGTGCCCTCTGGTTCTAGTTTTTACTACTAGTGGAAACATCCTCTCCACATCCACTCTATCCAGGGCCTCGCAGTATCCTGTAAGTTTTAATAAGATCCCCCCTCATCCTTCTAAACTCCAACGAGTACAAACCCAGAGTCCTCAACCGTTCCTCATACAACAAGCTCTTCATTCCAGGGATCATTCTTGTAAACCTCCTCTGGAACCTTTCCAAGGTCAGCACATCCTTCTTTAGATACAGGATCCAAAACTGCTCACAATATTCTAAATGGGGTCTGACCAGAGCCATATATAGCCTGAGAAGTCCATCCCTGCTCTTATATTCTAGCCCTCTCTACATGAATGCTAACAATGCATTTGTCTTTCTAACTGCTGACCGAACCTGCACATTAACCTTCAGAGAATCTTGAACAAGAACTCCCAAGTCCCTTTTGTGATTTTGATGCCGGCATCTCCACATCGTTGGAATTAGCACGGTTATGGGGATCCGGACTGCAAGTCTTTTTTTTTAAAAAATGCTGACATTGTGGGAAGGGAACATGCATAAATTTATCTGCTTATGGAAGTTCAAAAGTGTACCTGAGAGAGCAGTAAACAATATGTTCACAGCCACAGTAGTACATAGGCATTATGCACACTAACTCATGTTTTCTGCATACTACAAATAGTGCCTCTCTGGAGAGGAACAGTATTAAATTCTCCCATTTTGGATTTAACAACACTTCTGGTCTGCAAATTACCAGCGAGACCAAGTGATAAACTGGGATTCTGCCACCTAGCTATAGGACAAAAGGCTCAGAAATCAGAAGTCCCTACTCACACTGAAATAGGGCCAGGGGATCAGCAATTGTTAGCGCTGAGAGGGTGAAAAATCTATGGGTACTTGTTCACTGTCTTCCTTAAAGAATTAATCCATATAGTTCTATTATCGACTCCAGGGAAGGAGTGACTTAAGTTAGCCAAGCATGCCACATAGTTTGCACGTTCTCTCTGTGTCTGCGTGAGTTTCCTACGGTTTCCTCCCACACTCCAAAGACGTGCAGGTTAGGTGGATTGGCCGTGCTAAATTGCCCCTTAATATCAGGGAGATTAGCAGGGTAAATGTGGGGTTACAGGGATAGAGCCAGGGTGGGATTGTGGTCAGTGCAGACGCGATGGGCCAAATGGCCTCCTTCAGTACTGCTTCTACACGTCCTAACGCACATCAAGTCTCGTTCATCTATCACCCCTGAACTCGCTGATCTACATTGGCTCCCAGACTGGCAATGCCTTGTGCCCAAATCCCTCCGTGGCTTCCTATCACTTCCGATCTCAGTAAACTCCCGCAACCAGGACAGCTCTCGCATATCTGTGCACTCATCAAATCCTGTCCTCTTGTGCATCCCCAATTTGAATCACTCCACCACAGATGGATGTTGTCTTCAGCTACGGAGATCCCAAGCTCTGGAATTCTCTCCCTATACCTCTCCGCTTCAGTCTCCTCCTTCAAGATACTCCTTAAAACCTACCTCTAAGATGAAGCTTCTGCTTGCCTGGTCTAATATCTCCTCAGACAGTTTGGTGTTAAATTCTGTTCCACTGAGGCACCTTGCAGCATTTCACTACAGTAAGGAAGTGAGCTGCACGCAAGTTGGAGGTGTTAGAATCATAGAATCCTACAGTGCAGAAGGAGGTCATTCAGCCCATCGAGCCTGCAACAACAACAATCTCACCCATACCCTATTCCCATAACTCCACATATTTACCCAGCTAATGTCCCTGACACTAGGGATTTTTTCAGCATGGCCAATCCACTAATCTTTGGACACTCAGGGATAATTTAGCATGGCCAATCCACCCTAACCTACACATCTTTGGGCTGTGGGAGGAAACCCATGCAAACACAGGGAGAACATTCAGACTCCACACAGACAGTGACCCAAGGCCAGAATTGAACCCGGGTCCCTGGCGCTGAGAGGCAGCAGTGCTAACCACTGTGCCCTGCAAGCACCAACTGCATGGTACATCTCCAGTGTAAGGAAGGTAAAAATCATGCCTTCCGCATTCCTCCTGCAGTGGTTCCCTTTTTATTGGGGAGAAAGTCCGCTCTTAAATAAGAAGTTTCTGCTGAATTGGTCGCAGTGTGTAGAGTCTACAGTATCTGCACTACCCTTCACTTTTCAAAATACCTTGATCGGGGGTGGTTGTGGGATTCAGATGGTTTTGTGCTGTCTACCACATTTAGAACGAGAAGGCGATTCCAAGACAGATGAAGGGAAAAAATATACTGTCAAGGAATTTTTTTTTTTCCCCAAATAAAGAAAACACAGACCTTGAAGCGTCCAGTAAATAAAGAATTGTCTTGGGTTAGTGCGAACTTTATTGAAACGTCTATCATGGCCTTCCTTTAACACTCTGAAGAACAGAAATAGACCCAGTCTGGAATTGAAAAAAAAAGACTCAATTATGCCTCAGGCATTTCACTTGGGTTGTCTTTATCGTTTAATCCTCTCTATTAAGCCGTCACAGAACTAGTTGATGTACACAGTGCTCCATATCTATCATCTCTGGTGCTCTTGACTATAGCTTGAGCACGCGGGCGAGGGGGAAGTGTTTTGCACCGACGCTAAAAGCTCTAACATGACCTGAATAGGGAGTCCAGGGCCAACCAGGCCCAAAACGAAGCACAACAAGACTCCGTTGGAGGAAGTTTAGCGTCTGAGAGCCACAGTTAAACATGGGATGCTGGTCTCAAAAGTGGATGTTTTACCCCCTTTTATTGTCATCATTTATTATATTAACGCCTCCATCTTTAAAGTTAAAATCAATTAGTCTATTTCCTGGCATTCAGTTAAAGGCAACATAGAGGAGAAATATTTGGGGCAGCAGGGTGGCACAGTGTTTGGCACTGCTGCCTCACAGTGCCAGGGACCCGGGTTCAATTTCCGGCTTGGGTCACTGCCTGTGCAGAGTCTGCACCGTCTCCCGCGTGGGTTTCCTCTGGTCTCCTCCCACACCATGGCCAATCGACCTAATCTACACACCTTTGGACATTGAAGGACAATTTAGCATGGCCAATCCACCTAAGCTACACATCTTTGGACACTAAGGGACAATTTAACACAGCCAATCCACCTAAGCTACACATCTTTGGACACTAAGGGACAATTTAGCATGGCCAATCCACCTAACTTGCACATCTTTGGACACTAAGGGGCAATTTAGCATGGCCAATCTACATGTCAACCCAAGCCGGGAATCGAACCTGGGTCCCTGGCGCTGTGAGGCAGCAGTGCTAACCACTGTGACACCGTGCCAATTTAAAAGATTTTTACAAAATCACGGGAGGCCCCAGGCAATGAGGCGCAAACATACTCAACACCACGAAGTGTTAGAAAAGCAGACTTGTGCCCTTAATCCAACACTAATATCTGGCTTTCAAGTTGGAAGCTGGGCACTGCCCACAGGCCGCTAATTCACCTCCCAGCAGTTGGCAGATCATCACTCCTCTGCCAACTTAACCAGTGCCAGTTTGAAGACAGGAAGGTGTGAAAAGGTCTAGGAAAGAGAGAGCTATGCCAAGGTAAAACACCGGTTAAAAGAAAGCATACAGGACACAAGCTCAGCATTCAACCTGGAATCTGATCTGCTGAATTCTCACCTCAGGCCCCACACAGTTACTAAGGCACTCTGTATCTTCTGCCTGCGGTAACTGGTGCCACGCCATCTGTAACTCAGGTAAGTCAGTATGATGAAGGTCCCTGAGCCTGCAAACAGATGAATAACATGTTACTGAATGGACCTACAGAACGTGAAACAGATATTTAAAAATGAGAGACAAGTCGAAAGATACTTCGAGATTTGGGCAAGAGAAGCAACATGCCCACTGTGACACTTGCTTCCTTATTTGCTTCAGTGCTTAGAATCATAAAATCCTACAGTGCAGAAGGAGGCCATTCAGCCCATCAAGTCTGCACTCTCATGCATTTACTCTCGCCGGTGCCCCTGACACTAACGGACAATTTAGCATGGCCAATCCACCGAACCTACACATCTTTGGACTGTGGTAGGAAACCAGAACAAAGAAAATTACAGCACAGGAACAGGCCCTTCGGCCCCTCCAAGCCTGCACCGACCATGCTGCCTGACTGAACTAAAACCCCCTACCTTTCCAGGGACTGTATCCCTCTATTCCCATCTTATTCATGGATTTGTCCAGACGCCCCTTAAGACTCACTATCGTATCCGCTTCCACTGCCTTCCCCGGCAGCGAGTTCCAGGCACCCACCATCCTCTGTGTTAAAAAACAAAAATCACAGCTCTAGAGACCTGGGTTCAATTCCCAGCTTGGGTCACTGTTTATGTGAAGTTTGCACATTCTCTTCATGTCTGCGTGGGTTTCCTCCAGGTGCTCCGGTTTCCTCCCACAGTCCAAAGATGTGCAGGTTAGGTGGATTGGCTATGCTTAAAAAATTGCCCCTTAGTGTCCTGAGATGCGTAGATTGGAGGGATTAGCAGGTAAAATATGTAGGGTTATAGGAATAGGGCCTGGGTAGGATTGTGGTCAGTGCAGACTCGATGGGTCAAATGGTCTCTTTCTGCACTGTAGGGTTTCTATGATTTCCTTTAAACCTGTGCCCCTTAGTAAGTAATTAACTCTTCTACCCTGGGAAAAAGCTTCTGACTATCCACTCTGTCCATGCCACCTGGAGGAAACTCATGCAGACACAGGGAGAACGTGCAGACATCACATAGATAGGACCCTGGCAGTATGAGGCATCAGTGCTAACCCCGTTGTGCCACCATGCCGCCCCTTATTGCGACAGCAAAATAGAGTGTACAGCCCAACCCAGTCTGCCGTGTTTCAGCGTATCCTCCATATCAGCAGTACCCTAATCCCATACGTCCACTCTTTTCCCATATTCCCTTCTCCTTTTTCCTTCAACCACTTATCTAAATCATCGATATCCTGGGAGTTACCACTGACCAGAAACTGAACTGGGCCCTCCCACAGTCCAAAGATCTACAGGTTAGATGGATTCGCTGTGCTAAATCCACCCAAGCGTTAGGGGGACTAGCAGGGTAAATATGTGATGTTACAGGATTTAGGTGGGATTATGGTCAGTGCAGAGTCAATGGGCTGAATGGCCTCCTTCTGCACTGTAGGGATTCTATATTAATACCATGGCTTCGAGAGCAGGTCAGAGGCTGGGAATCCTGCAGTGAGTAACTCACCTCCTGACTCCCCAAAGCCTGTCCACCATCTACAAGGCACAAGTCAGGAATGTGATGGAATACTCTCCACTTGCCTGGATGGGTGCAGCTCCAACAACATTGAAGAAGCTCAACACCATCCAGGACAAAGCAGACCACTTGATTGGCACCACATCCACAAACATTCACTCCCTCCACCACCGACGCGCTCAGTAGCAGCAGTGTGTACCATCTACAAGATGCACTGCAGCAACTCACCAAGGCTCCTTAGACAGCACCTTCCAAACCCACCACCACTTCCATCTAGAAGGACAAACAGATACCTGGGAACACCCCCACCTACAAGTTCCCCTCCAAGCCACTCATCACCCTGACTTGGAAATACATCGGCCATTCCTTCACTGTCACTGGGTCAAAATCCTGGAACTCCCTCCCTAACAGCACTGTGGGTGCACCTACACCACATGGACTGACTGATGTCCAATAACAATCCTGGAACTCTCTCCCTAACAGCACTGTGGTTGTACCTACACCACACGGACTGACTGATGTCCAATAACAATCCTGGAACTCCCTCCCGAACAGCACTGTGGATGTACCTACACCACACAGACTGACTGACGTCCAATAACAAACCTGGAACTCTCTCCCTAACAGCACTGTGGATGTACCTACACCACACAGACTGACTGATGTCCAATAACAATCCTGGAACTCCCTCCCTAACAGCACTGTGGGTGTACCTACACCACATTGGACTGCAGTGGGTTCAAGATGCCAGCTCATCACTATCTTCTCAAAGGCAAATGAGCTAATTAAAAAAAAAACATCGACAGAGTGTCTTGTGGTGCGAAGGTAACGAACATGCAATGTCTGGGCCACGGGCATTCCCACTTTAAAGCTTCACGGCCACAAAATACGTATTTGTAATCTGGACAAAGCAATTATCAGCCTGTCAAATCTGCCAACCTGCCTGAGGGCAAGCAGCAAGAGTGGGGGGAGTCTGCTGGTCAGACACACTGCAGCAGGCAATGGCAAACCATTGCGGTTCTTTGTTAAGCATAACCACGGACCAATCCAATAAAAAACCGTGATCACCAGTACCCTCCTAGAGGAGGGTGGAATCTTGAGACTATTCAGCCTGTTATCCCTGTGCTGCTCCCACTCACAAACAGCAGCATCAGATCACAACTCGCTGCGCAAAATAAAATCTCATTTCCTCCCCATTTCATAGCACAGAAGGAGGCCATTTGGCCCATCAATTCCGCACTGATCACAATCCCACCCAGGCCCTATTCCCGTAATCCCCACACATTACCCCTGCCAATCGGGTCAATTTAGCATGGCCAATCCATCTAACTGTGGGAGGAAACCGGAGCACCTGGAGGAAACCCACACAGACACCGGGAGAATGTGCAGACTCCGCACAGACAGTGACCCAAGGCAGGAATCGAACCCGAGTCCCTGGCGCTGTGAGGCAGCAGTGCGAACCCACTGTGCCATCCACTTTCCTTCTTGTGCCTTCAATCACTAACTCTGAATCAAATTATCTTCCTTACTGTCCCTCTTAGGGTGACCTGGGTGTCATGGTGGAACAGTCGCTGAAGGGTTGGCGTGCAGGTACAGCAGGCGATGAGGAAAGCTAATGGCATAATGACCTTCATAGCAAGAGGATTTGAGTATAGCAGTAAAGATATCTTGCTGCAGTTATACAGGGCCTTAGTGAGGCCACACCTTGAGTACTGTGTGTAGTTTTGGTCCTCTAGTCTGACGAAGGACATTCTTGCTATTGAGAGAGTCCAGCAAAGGTTCACCAGACTGATTCCTGGAATGGTAAGACTGACATATGAAGAGAGATTGGATCGACTGGGCTTGTACTCACTGAGAGTTAGCAGAGTGAGAGGAATCTCACATAAACATATAAAATCCTGGTGGGATTGGACAGGCTAGACGCGGGAAGAATGTTCCCGATGTTGGGGAAATTCAGAATTCGGGGTCACAATCTAAGAATAAGGGGTAAACCATTCAGAAATGAGATGGGGAAGAACTTCACTCGGCAAGTAGTGAACCTGTGGAATTCTCTACTGCAGAGAGCAGTTGGGGCTAGTTAGATTCATAGAATCCCTACAGTGCAGAAGGAAGCCATTCGGCCCATCGAGCCTGAACCAACCACAATCCCACCCAGGCCCTATCCCCATAACCCCAAGCATTTACCCTAGCTAATCCCCCTACACTAAGGGGCAAGTTAACACAGCCAATCCACCCAACCTTCAGTTTGTTAGACATGTTCAAGCGGGAGCTGGAGGTGGCCCTTGTAGCTAAAGGGATCAAGGGGATATGGAGTGAAAGCGGGAGTGGGATACTGAAAGTGCACAATCCGCCATGATCATGTTGAATGGTAGTACAGACTCAAAGGGCCGAATGGCCTACTCCACTTATTTCCTGTATTAATCTTGATAAGCTCAGTATCCTGGTTCGAAGCTACAGTCCCATCACTTCCCACTGCCTCGGAAAAGCAACCAGGATAATTAAAGACCCCGCGCACCCCGGACATTCTCTCTTCCACCTTCTTCCGTCGGAAAAAGTTACAAAAGTCTGAGGTCTCGCCGACTCAAGAACAGCTTCTTCCCTACTGCTGTCAGACTTTTGAACAGAACTACCTCGCACTAAGTTAATCTTTCTCCACACCCTATCTACATTACAACACCACATTCTGCACCCTCTTCTTTCCTTCTCAATGAATGGTATGCTTTGTCTGTATAGTGCACAAGAAACAATTTACACTTTCAAGAAACATACTTTTCACTGTATATACATGATAATAAATCAATTATGTTGAATTTTCTCTGCACCCTAGCTACAACTGTAACACTACATTCTGCACTCTCTCCTCTCCTCTATGTATTCTATGAACGGTATGCTTTGTCTGTATAGCACACAAGAAACAATACCTCTTCACTGTATCCCAATACGTGTGACAATAACAAATCAAATATTAAGTTGACCTTTCTCTACACCCTATCTGTAACTGTAGCACTATATTCTACACACCCTCCTTTCCTTCTCCCCTATGTACTCTATGAACGGTATGCTGTCTGTATAGCACGCAAGAGACAATACTTTTCACTGTATCCCAATGCATGTGACAACAATAAATCAAAATCAGCCCAATACTGTAAAAAGAACCATTGTGTTGGTGAATTATCTAACACATAACTCGTGTTTGGTTGCTGTACAAGTGTTACACAACGTTTCATAACAGCCACGTTTAAAAACGGCCCGGCCGTCCTTGCAAACACGACAGGTTATCGGAGGAACATGTTGCGAGTACTGGGGCAAAAACAAAACAACGTGAAACTGAACTCTTAGTCAATCCTCATTCCACCCCCCCCCCCACCACGTTATTGCCGTTTGTAAGTTTCAGAACCTCCACTAACCCGCCAAGTCATAAAACTTCTCGGTTTGCAGAACGCTTGCTACAACCCAGAGCACCCACTGAACGGTCAGATCGAACAAAGCACATTTCACCAGAATTATGCCCATCTCCACACAAGTCCAGCCAGTGTCAAAGCACAGCTGTTCACTCACAATGCAGAAGGAACTCTCCAACCCACTGTGTTGCTAGTTGGAGGGCTGGTGCCTGTCCTGTATGGTCGGTGTAGCTGATTGACACTGCGTGAGATTAATGTGCCCGCCCCAGGAAATCCAATGCCTTAAAAGGGGGGAAATTGGCGCCTGTTCAATGATGGGACTAGCTTGCAGACTTGCTATGTTGTAAGCGAAGGTGTTCAAATCAAACTTTTTGTGTTTACCCTCATCCAATCATAGAAACCCTACAGTACAGAAAGAGGCCCTTCAGCCCATCAAGTCTGTACTGACCACAGTCCCACCCAGGCCTGAACCCTGTGCATTTAATTTGCTAATCCCCCTGATACTAGTGTCAATTTAGCATAGACAATTAACCTAACCCGCACATCTTTGGATTGTGGGAGGAATGATGTGGAGATGCCGGCGTTGGACTGGGGTACAGACAGTAATAAGTCTGACAACACCAGTTTTAAATTCAACCGATTTATTTGATAGTAAACTCGCCTGACGAAGGCCATAAAGCCGAAAGCTTGTGAGTTTACAATCAAATAAATCAGTTGGATTTAAAACTGGTGTTGTCAGACTTCTTACTCTGTGGGAGGAACCCAGAGCACCCGGAGGAAACCCACACAGACATGGGGAGAATGTGCAAACTCCACACTGACCCTCTCTCAACAATGCTGTTGGGTTATGTTAGAAATTTAAACTCAGCAAAACGGAGGGGGGCCGGGGGGCAAAATAAGCCCCCCCCCTTATAAAGGGGGAAATCAAAACCACTTTCTGCTAACGGATAGATGATGAGAGGAGAAATCAGAGCCATTTAAATTAATGCCCCCCCCATCCCTCCATTTATTAACCACTCTCTTAATCTGTCATAGTCATAGAGTTTACAGCATGAAACAGGCCCTTCAACCCATCTTGTTCATGCCACCTTTTTTTTTAACTCCCTAAGCTAGTCCCAATTGCCCGTATTTGACCCATATCCCTCTATCCCCATCTTACCCATGTAACTGTCTAAACGTTTTTTGAAAGATAAAATTGTACCCACCTCTATTACTACCTCTGGCAGCTCGTTCCAGACACTCACTACCCTCTGTATGAAAAAATTGCACCTCTGGATCCTTTTGTATCTCTCCCCTTAAACCGATGCCCTCTAGTTTTAGATTCCCCCACCTTTGGGGGAAAAGATATTGACTATCTCGCTGATCTGTGCCCCTCATTATTTTATAGACCTCTATAAGATCACCCCTCAGGTGGCATGAACAAGATGGGCTGAAGGGCTTGTTTCCATGCTGTAAACTCTATGACTATAACAGATCAAGAAAAAAGTCCCAGTCTATCCAGCCTCTCCTTATAATTCAATCTATCAAATCCTGATAGCATTCTAGTAAATCTTTTCTGCACTCTTTTTTTTAATTCATTCATGAGACATGGATGCCACTGGCTGGGCCAGCATTTATTGCCCATTCCTAGTTGCCCCTTGAGAAGGTGGGGATGAGCTGCCTTCTTGAATCGCTGCAGTCCCTGTTCTGTGGGTTGATCCACAATGCCATTAGAGAGGGAATTCCAGCTAAGTGGGGAGTATTCCATCCCACTCCTGACTTGTGCCTTGTACTTAGTGGACAGGCTTTGGGGAATCAGGGAGTGAGTTACTCACCATAGGATTCCCAGACTCTGACCTGCTCTTGTAGCCACTGTGTTTATGCAGTGAGTCTAGTTGAGTTTCTGGTCAATGGTAACCCCAAGGATGTTGACAATGGGGGATTCAGTGATGGTAACACCATTGAATGTTAAGGGGTGGTGGTTAGAGTGTCTCTTATTGGTGATGGCCATTGCCTGGCATTTGTGTGGTGTGAATGTTACTTGCCACTTGTCAGCCCCAATCTGGATATTGTCCTGATCTTGTTGCATTTAAACATGAACTGCTTAAAAGTTAAAATTAAAATGTTCCAGTCTCTCGAGTTAAACGTGTTTCACCTTGATGAACTCAGAAAGCAGGTTACAAAAAGGAACTGTGCATCTTTCAGTGTCACACAGGAAAACAACAGTCCAATCATTTCCTTCAGACTGTGAGACAGCAGCTGGAGGTCAGGCTTAAACCTCTCATTGTTTCAAGAAGAAATCCTGTTCTGCATATTACATAAATGAATCGATTGGAAGGATTAATTACAGGGAAAACCGTCTCGCCTTTGGGATTGGATAACAAATCAATCAACCTCTCAGTTTTGTCTCTGCTAATTCACCTTACCAGTTCCCACCCACATATCCGTGTTAATGGATCAGACTGCTGACAAGTTGAGGGAAAAGAAGCATCTAATTGTTTTTTAAACTGCTATTTTTATCGTACCTCTCATGACATCTCAGAGGGCTTCAGGCTAATACTTGAAGTTCATATAATCCCGACAGTGCAGAAGAAGGCCATTCAGTCCATCGAGTTTGTGCCAACTGCAATCCCAGCCAGGCCCTATTGCTGTAACCCCACATACTTACTCTACTAATCCCCTGATAGTAAGGGGCAATTTAGCCTGGCCAATCCACCCAAACCATAAAGCCATTAGACATAGGAGCAGAATTAGGCCACTCGGCCCATTGAGTCTGTTTCACCATTCAATCATGGCTGATATTTTTCTCATCCCCATTCTCCTGCCTTTTCGCCATAACCCCTGACCCCCTTATTAATCAAGAACCCCATCTATCTCTGTCTTAAAGACAGTGACCCGGCTTCCACAGCCTTCTGCAGCAAAGAGTTCCACAGATTCACCATCTCTGGCTGAAGAAATTCCTCCTCATCTCTGTCTGGAGACAATACACACTTCTTTAACCTGTGCTTAACCCTCTCTCCACTCACATTGTCTGCATCTATAAAGATTCAATTACCTGTTAAGACTCGCATTCCAATCATTACCTTGTAATTGAGTTTGTGTCTATATATGCCCTGTTTGTGAACTAAATCCTGCACTCACCTTATGAAGGAGTAGCATTCCAGAAGCTCCTGCTACCAATTAAACCTGTTGCACTTTAACCTAGTATTGTGAGACTACTGTTATGCCCTCTGGTTCTAGTTTTTCCTACTAGTGGAAACATCCTCTCCACATCTACTCTATCCAGGCCTTACAGTATCCTGCAAGTTTCAATAAGATCCCCCCTCATCCTTCTAAATCCAATGAGTACAGACCCAGAGATATCAACCGTTCCTCATACAACCCGCACATCTTTGGACTGTAGGGGGAAACCGGAGCACCTGGAGGAAACCCATGCAGACATGGGGAGAATGTGCAAACTCCACATGGTGACCTGAGGCCAGAATCGAACCGGGTCACTGGCACTGTGAGGCAGCAGTGCTAACCATGACCAATTAGTCTAGATATTGCGCTTAAACAAAGAACAAAAGAACAAAGAAAATTACAGCACAGGAACAGGCCCTTCGGCCCCTCCAAGCCTGCATCGACCATGCTGCCCAACTGAACTAAAACCCCCTCCCCTTCCGGAGACCATATCCCTCTATTCCCATCCTATTTATGTCTTTGTCAAGACGTTCCTTGAAACTCACTATCGTATCCACTTCCATTATCTCCCCCAGCAGCAAGTTCCAGGCACTCACCATCCTCTGTGTAAAAAATCTATCTCATACATCTCCTTTCAACCTTGCTCCTCGCACCTTAAACCTGTGCCCCACTAGTAATTGATTCTTCCACCCTGGGGAAAAAGCTTCTGACTATCCATTCTGTCTGCCCTTATCAGTTTGTATGCTTCTATCAGGTCTCCCCTCAACCTCCGTCGTTCCAGTGGGAACAAACCAAGTTTCTCCAACCTCTCCTCATAGCTAATGCCCTCCATATCAGGCAACATCCTGGTAAATCTTTTCTGTACTCTCTCCAAAGCCTCCACATCCTTCTGGTAGTGTGGTGACCAGAATTGAACACTATATTCCAAGTGCGGCCTAGCTAAGGTTCTATAAAGCTGTAACTTGAGTTGCCAATTTTTAAACTCAATACCCTGGCCGATGAAGGCAAGCATGCCGTATGTCTTCTCGACTACCTTCTCCACCTGCATTGCCATTTTCAGTGACCTGTGTACCTGTACACCCAGGTCCCTCTGCCTATCAATACTCTTAAGGGTTCTGCCATTTATTGTATATTTTCTATCTGTATTAGACCTTCCAAAATGCATTACCTCACATTTGTCCACATTAAACTCCATTTGCCATCTCTCTGCCCAAGTCTCCAACTGATCTATATCCTGCTGTATCCTCTGATGGTCCTTATCGCTATCCGCAAATCCACCAATCTTTGTGTCGTCTGCAAACTTACTCATCAAACCAGTTACATTTTCCTCCAAATCATTTCTATATATTACAAATAGCAAAGGTCCCAGCACTGATCCCTGAGGATCACCACTTGTCACAGCCCTCCATTCAGAAATGTACCCTTCCACTGCTACCCTCTGTCTTCTTTGACCGAGCCAGTTTTGTATCCACCTTGCCAGCTCACCTCTGATCCCCTGCGAATTCACCTTCTGCACCAGTCCGCCATAAGGGGCCTTGTCAAAGGCCTTACTGAAGTCCATGTAGACAACATCCACTGCCCTACCCTCATTAATCATCTTCGTCACTTCCTCGAAAAACTCTATCAAGTTAGTGAGACGCAACCTCCCCTTCACAAAACCATGTTACCTCTCACTAATACGTCCACTTATTTCCAAGTGGGAATAAAGCCTGTCTTGAAGAATCCTCTCCAATAATTTCCCTACCACTGATGGAAGGCTCACCAGCCTGTAATTCCCTGGATTATTCTTGCTACCCTTCTTAAACAAAGGAACAACATTGGCTATTCTCCAATCCTCTGGGACCTCCCCTGTAGCCAGTGAGGATACAAAAGTTTCTCTCAAGGCCCCAGCAATTTCCTCCCTTGCCTCTCTCAGTATTCTGGGATATGTCCCATCAGGCCCTGGGGATTTGTCTACCTTAATGTTTCTCAAGAACCCCAATACTTCCTCCTTTTTGATCTCAACATGACTCAAACTATCTATGCATCCTTTCCCAGACTTATCATCCACTAAGTCCTTCTCTTTGGTGAATACTGATGCAAAATACTCATTTAATTCTCACTCATTTCCTCTGGCTCCACAGATAGATTCCTTCCCTTGTCCTTGAGTGGGCCAGCCCTCTCCCTGCTACCCTCTTGCTTGTTATATATCTATAAAAAGTCTTGAGTTGGGTCATAAGCTCACACTCACACGCAACGAGAGTACTAACCATTGAACAATGGCCAAGACCCTACCCACCACTTACACTGAACCTCTTCCAAGCATTTTTATCTTTCATTTTATCTCCTTTATCTCAACCCTCCAACAAAACTCATCTCCAAACTCTGTGGCCTGGGCCTCATCTCCTCCCTCTGCAACTGCATCCTGAACTTCCTAACCCACAGACCACAATCAGTAAGGACAGGCAACAACACCTCCTCCACCATCATCCTCAACACCGGTGCCCCACAAGGCTGTGTTCTCAGCCCCCTACTATACTCCTTACACACCACTGACTGTGTGGCCAAATTCCCCTCCAATTCGATTCTCAAGTTTGCTGGTGACACCACCGTAGTGGGTCGGATCTCAAACAATGAGGAGACAGAGTACAGGAATGAGATCGAGAATCTGGTGAACTGGTGCAGCAACAATAATCTCTCCCTCAATGTCAACAAAATGAAGCAAATTGTCATCAACTTCAGGAAGCGTAAAGGAGAACATGCCCCTGTCTACATCAATGGAGATGAAGTGGAAATGATTGAGAGCTTCAAATTTTTAGGTATCCAGATCACCAACAACCTGCCCTGGTCCCCCCCATGCCGACACTATAGTTAAGAAAGCCAACCGACGCCTCTGCTTTCTCAGGAGACAAAGGAAATTTGACATGTCAGCCACAGCTCTCACCAACTTTTACAGATGCCCATAGAAAGCATTCTTTCTGGTTGTATCACAGCTTGGTCTGGGATCCTGCTCTGCCCAAGACTGCAAGAAACTACAAAAGATTGTGAATGTAGCCCAATCCATCACGCAAACCAGCCTCCCATCCATTGACTCTGTCTACACTTCCTGCTGCCTCGGCAAAGCAGCCAGTATAATTAAGGACCCCACACACCCCGGACATTCTCTCTTCCACCTTCTTCGGGAAAAAGATGCAAAATTCTGAGGTTACACACCAACTGACTCAAGAACATCTTCTTCCCTGCTGCCATCAGACTTTTGAATGGACCTACCTTATATCAAGTTGATCTTTCTCTACACCCTAGCTATGGCTGTAACACTACATTCTGCATCCTCTCCTTTCCTTCTCTATGAACGGTATGCTTTGTCTGTATAATGCGCAAGAAACAATATTTTTCACTGTATCCAATACATGTGACAATAATAAATCAAATCAAATCAAACCTTGTCCTAAAGACAATGACTCCTACAACCTACATTTAGATGGCTGCTTCAAACCGCCTGTTGTCTCAACTTTAAAGCCATTCCTCTATCAGCTATAGGCTCTTGTGAGCTGGTTATTCAACCAAGGGAGCATTGCAATTCAACCTGACTGACTTTGCGGGGCACCTATGCTGATTTTAATCCTGTGTATGTGATTAGGTTTTGGGACAGTTAAATCCTTAGTCTATGGTTAGGTAAGAAGATGAAAACCCAACAATGATAAAAGAATGGTAACTCCAAGGCTGAATGCTGTGTGATTGAGAGGGGAATGTAGACTGAAAGATTCCCAATAATATTGCTGCTCTTGCCCTCAGCAACAGCGGTCACTCAGTAGACCTCTCAGTAGAAGTTGAAAGCATAATAGAAGGAAAGGCCTCTTATTGGCCCTTCAGAGTTTTTGTCAAAAGGAAGTAGAACATAAATGGGTCAAATTGCATTGTGCAATTTTGGTAGATCAAACCAGGGCATGACTTACTCAGTTAATGGTAGGGTGAGTTACAGAACAAGGAGTACAGGTTCATAGCTCCTTGAAAGTGGAGTCACAGTTGGACAGAGTGGTGAAGTAGGCATTCAGCGTGCTTGGTTTCATTGGTCAGAACATTGAATACAGGAGTTGGGACAGTTGAGTAGCTCGGATGTTAAGAGGGATGAGAATAGGGGGGTCATAGACGAGGACTCTAAAGCACAGTATCGTACGGGTGGAGTAGAGCATGGTTTGAAATGCGTATACTTTAATGCAAGGAGTATTCACAATAAGGTGGATGAACTTGCAGCTTGGATCAGTACCTGGAACTTTGACGTTGTGGCCATTTCAGAGACATGGATAGAGTGGGGACAGGAATAGTTGTTGCAGGTTCCGGATTTAAATGCTTCAGTTGGAGTAGAGAAGCAGGTAGAAGGGGGGGAGGAGTGGCATTATTAGTCAAAGACTGTATCACAGTGACAGAAAGGAAGTTTGATGAGGACTTGTCTGTTGAGGTAGTATGGGCTAAGATTAGAAACAGGAGAGGAGAGGTCACCCTGTTGGGAGTCTTTTATAGACCTCTTAAAAGTTCTAGAGAGGTAGAGGAAAGGATTGCAAAGACAACCCTGGACAGGAGTGAAAGTAATAGGGTAATTGTTATGGGAGACTTTAACTTTACTAATATTGATTGGAATAGCTATAGCTCTAGCTCGTTAGAGGGGTCAGTTTTTATACAAAGTGTGCAGGAAGGTTTTTTGACTCAGTATGTAGATAGGCCAACTAGAGGTGAGGCTACATTGGATTTGGTGCTGGGCAATGAGCCAGACCAGGTATTAGACTTGGAAGTAGGTGAGCATTTTGGTGATAGTGACCACAATTCGGTAACGTTCACCTTAGTGATGGAAAGGGATAGGCATGAACCTGGGGGCAGTAGTTATAGCTAGGAGTGGATAGGTTTATGGATGAAAAGGGAATGGTTTAGGTTAGAGGGTCATTGCTTTTTCATAATTGGTCGGTGCAACATCGAGGGCCGAAGGGCCTGTTCTGCGCTGTAATGTTCTATGTTCTATGTTGAAATAGTACAAGACATTGGCAAGGCCACATTTGGAATACTGTGTACAGTTCTGGTCACCCTATTATAAAAAGGATATTATTTAACTAGAAAGAATGCAGAAAAGATTTACAAGTATGCTACCAGGGCTTGATGGTTTGAGTCATAACGAAAGGCTGGATAGATCGGAACATTTTTCCCTGGAGTGTAGGATCTTATAGAGGTCTACAAAATAATTAGAGGCATAGATCAGTTAGATAGTCAATATCTTTTCCTGAATGTAGGGGAGTCTAAAACTAGAGGGCATAGGTTTAAGGTGAGAGATACAAAAGGGTCCAGAGGGGCAATATTTTCACATAGAGGGTGGTGAGTGTCTGGAACAAGCTGCCAGAGGTAGAGGCGGGTACAATTTTGTCTTTTAAAAAGCATTTAGACAGTTACATGGGGCAATGGGTATAGAGAGATATGGGCCAAATGTGGGCAATTAGGACTAGCTTAATGGTTATAAAGAAGGGCGGCATGGACAAGTTGGGCCGAAAGGCCTGTTTCCATGCTGTAAACCTCGATGACTATTATTAATAAGGTGAAGGTGATATGTTCACTCAGTATTGCTAGTTGGACATATTCTTGCAGGTTTGATCATTAGCTATTGACTATGAAAGACTGGCTCACTCTTTATAAATACGTTCACATTTAGCAGCAGCACACCAGGAGATCCTTGCTGATTCTGCGAAATTCTCAGATAAGTCGGGAGAATTGGCAACAATCTTGTGGTGAAGGCACTAACTAGTTTGAAATAAATGGATTAGCATTGCTGTTGAAATCATTTTTGAAGGTGTTTCATACACACTTGCTGGAAGGAATTGTTTGCTAATATTGCACTGGGGTAGTGGTATTGTCACTGGACCTGTAATCTAGAGACCCTGGGTAATGCTCTGGGGACCCAAGTTCGAATCCCACCGTGACAGATGGTGAAATTGGAATTCAATAAAAATCTAGAATTACAAATCAAATGATGACCAAAGAGACCATTGTTGGAAAAACCAGTCTGTTTCCCTTTAGGGAAGGAAATCTGCTGTCCTTTCCTGGTTTGGCCTACATGTGATTCTGGAGCCACAGCAATGTGGTTGACTCTTTATTGCCCTTTGAAATAGCTGAGCGAGACACTCACTTCAAGGGCAATAAATGTTGGCCTTCCTAATGATGTCTATATTCTGTAAATGAATGGAGGGGAGGAAATCATCTCAACACCTCTGG
Organism: Sphyrna mokarran; assembly: GCA_024679065.1. Lineage (NCBI taxonomy): Eukaryota > Metazoa > Chordata > Chondrichthyes > Carcharhiniformes > Carcharhinidae > Sphyrna > Sphyrna mokarran. Next base: position 3,743,216 of record JAGIQG010000038.1, read on the forward strand.
CGCCAGCAGTTTTTAAATTTATAAGTGATTATGACACTGTGCGTATACCAGTGTCTATAGGACTCATCTGCCTATGTAAATTATCCAATTGCACTCTATTGAAGAAGAGCACGAACCTCTCCTCTACATTCTGGTTAATATTTATCCTTCAACGAACATCACCAAAAAGAACCATTGTATGGTGGAAGCTTGCTGTAGGCAAATTGTCTCCTACATTCTGCACAGTGATTAGCATTGCTGCCTCACAGGGTCCTGAGTTCAATTCCAGTCTCAGGTTGCTGCCCGTCTGCACATTCTCCCCACGTCTGCATGGGTTTCCTCCGGGTGCTCCGGTTTCCAAAGATGTGCAGGTTAGGTGGATTGGCCACGCTAAATTGCCCCTTGGTGTCCAAAGATGTGCAGATTAGGTGAATTGGCCATGCTAAATTGCCCCTTAGTGTCTGAAGATTTGTAGGTTAGATAGATTGGCCATGCTAAATTGTCCCTTAGTGTCCAAAGATGTGCAAGTCAGGTGGATTAGCCGTGTTAAATTGCTCCTTAGTGTCCAAAGATGTGCGAGTTAGGTGAATTAGCCATGCTAAGTTTCCCCTTAGTGTCCAAAGATTTGTAGGTTAGATGGATTGGCCATGCTAAATTGCTTCTTAGTATCCAAAGATGTGCAGGTTAGGTGGATTGGCCATATTAAATTGCTCCTTAGTGTCCAAAGATGTGTCGGTTGCATGGATTGCCCCGTAGTTTCAGGGGATTAGAACATAGAAACATAGAACATAGAACAATACAGCACAAACAGGCCCTTTGACCCACGAGTTGCGCCGATCACATCTACCAATCCACAGACCTATCTCTAACCCCCTATTATTAGCAGCGTAAATATGTGGGGTTACAGGGATTGGGCCTGGTTGGGATTGTTATCAGTGCAGAGTCAATAGGCTGAATGGCCTCCTTCTACACTGTAAGGATTCTATTGTATTACAGCAGTGATCATACTTCAAAAAGTACTGCATTGGCTGTAAAGCTGGGGGGGGGGGTGAAGGCTCATTAGGGAGGGGCTGGGGGGGGGGGGAAGGAGTGGGAGGCTGAGGGGGGGGGGTGAAGGAGGAGGCTGAGGGGGGGGTGGAGGAGGAGGGCTGAGGGGGGGGTTGGAAGGAGGGAGGGCTGGGAGGGGGGGGGTGGAAGGAGGGGGGGCTGAGGGAGGGGTGGAAGGAAGGGAGGGGGGGCTTAGGCGGGGGGTGGAAGGAGGGGGGGCTGAGGGAGGGGGTGGAAGAGGGGGGGCTGGGTCGGGGGGGGTGGGAAGGAGGGGGGGGTGAGGGGGGGGCGGGGGTTGGACAGGAGGGGGGCTGAGGGGGGGGGGGGTGGAAGGAGGGAGGGCTGAGGTTCTAACCAAACACTCCCCCAGCTCAGCAAACGCCTCTTTGTGAAATGCAACAGCCCAGGTTCCCCCCCGGTTAAATAACAGGACTTCACCATTGGAGCAAAGGACAAACAAGCGCCTCTCTGCTGCAATGCCCTGCTGCAAGAGGTACCTTGGCCGCTTTCTGGGCGCTGCAGATGTGCACAGGGCTAGCCAGCTGTTTTGGAGAGGCGGCGGGGAGCGAGGTACAGCCGAGATGCTGTTGTGCGATGCGGTCAGAACCTCCCCTAACTACTGCACCCGAAATGGTACCTTCCAGCTCTCCTGTGTGCGTGGAGATTGCTAGAAATTGGATTGTCACAGAGCTATTGCGGTAATAAGCAGCGGCAGGTCAGTTTTCCTGCAAATAAAGCAGCAGAAAGCGCAGAACATTCTCTTGTCACCCGCACTGCGAGTCCCAAAATGACACAAGGAAAAGTAAGTCGATTCATATCGCTTGAGCACTTTGCTGTTTTATTTATTGCTTGGGGGCACTTGTTTATTGTTCCTGGCGTTTTGCTACAGTGTGACATTTTTATTTCTGTATTCCTCCAAACATCTTCTGATGTTTTGCACTTATCTAACCTCCCGGCGTGAGAACCGCAGACTTTCTTTTAGGAAATAAATATTCTCAGTGCTAAAGTGGGGCATTCTCACCGAAAATAACACCCTCGCCTTCACCAGGTTTATTTAAAAACCTGGAGGTCAACTGGTTCTGAAATGTAATGTGATCGAATGTAACATTTAGTTAAAGGTGCTTTCTCCCCCCCCCCCCCAAATATTACGAGTTGGATGCTATATCTAATTCCTCTTGCATAACGAGCAGCCTGAGCCAGTGTGTGCACTTTAAGCTGTCAATATCCTTCACTGTGGTGCATGCAATGTGTCTGCTACTGTTTATTCTGCCCCAGGCATATTCAGCCCCAAACGGTGCGCCATCGGATTCATATGCAGCCATGTGTCAACCCTGAACATTCATCTCTTTTCCATCCGCACCTCTCCTGAAGGCTCTGACTCACGCTGAGTTACGATGCCAAGGTTACCAGCGTCCTTCCTAAGCTGATCCATCATGAGTTTTAAAGTTTAGTGTCACAAGTCGGCTTACATTAACACTGCAGTGACGTGACTGTGGAAAATCCCCTGGTCGTCACACTCCTGTGCGGTTACACTGAGGGAGAATTTAGCACAGCGCGACTGTGGGGTGAAAACGGAGCACCTGGAGGAAACCCACGCAGACATGGGGAGAATGTGCAGCCTCCACACAAATGGTGACCCAAGCCGGGAATCAAATCCAGGTCCCTGGCGCTGTGAGTCAGCAGTGTTAACCACTGTGCCATTGTGAAACCCACGCAGACATGGAAAGGAGGTGCTAACTCCACACAGACAGTGACTCAAGCTGGGAATCGAACCCGGGTCCCTGGCACTGTGAGGCAGCAGTGTTAACCACTGTGCCACCCTAAGACTATCTTATCCACCACACCTATTGTGGAAACTGGTTGCTTTCCCCTCTCAGTAAACAGATATGGAACTAGTAGTGGAAGCGGATATGATAGTGACTTTTAAGGGGTGTTTGGACAAACACGTGAATAAGATGGGAATAGAGGAATATGGTCTCCAGAAGGGTAAGGGGGCTTTGGTTCTGTTGGCAGCGTGGTCGGTGCAGGCTTGAAGGGCCGAAGGGCCTGTTCCTGTGCTGTAATTTTCTTTGTTCTTTCTTTGTTCTAGTTCCGATAACTTCCTATTAAACTGCAATTTGAACCTTATTTTATGCTGGGAGCAAGGCATTTCCCTTTGAGCTGGCACTGAGTCTGAACTCATTCATATTGAGTGAGGCTGTTTGAGTAAGTATATCGGGGCTACGTATCAGACACATTTAGCTTATTCATCGCAGCCTTTGCCTCGTTCCTGGGACTTTTGACACCTTGCCAACTGTGATGCCTTAAGCCAACCAGTTACACGATGCCATCGGTCTCATGCTGCACGTACGGTCTTGAGTTGGAGGCTGGGCTACACTGGGCAAGGGGGAAGAGAGGGAAAAATATTTGGGAAAAGTTTGGATGGCAGCAAGGAGTACATGCATCAACGGGTATGTACAAGGCACATACAAAAAGGGTATGCAGTGATGATTCTTGCATCAAATGCAGAAAGGGTCATTGTCATGATATTTTACAAGCCAATTTTTCAGCGTTTGGTAATGTGAGTCCATTTACGGTTGACGCTTGATTGGTTAAGTCTGGGTGTGGATTCAGAGAAAGGAAAACAAAGCTGTAGATAAAGCTGAAAGCACGGACAGTAAATAAAACCCGTGACACACACAAACAAGTGTCATCTCTGCATAGCTCTGAGATATAAAATATACAACACTGACCATGTGAGGCATTTCTGCATCACCTGTACCCCTCTGTAGCAGTAAAGGAGAACGTGCCCCTCTCTATATCAACGGGGATGAAGTAGAAAGAGTCGAGAGCTTCAAGTGTTTAGCTGTCCAGGTCACCAATAATCTGTCCTGGTCCCCTCTATGCTGACACTATATTTAAAAAAAGCCCCACCAATGCCTCTGCTTTCTCAGAAGGCTCAGGAAATTTGGCATGTCCGTTATGACTCTCACCAACTTTTACAGGTGCACCACAAAGAATTCTTTCTGGTTTTATCACAGCTTGGTGTGACTCCTGCTCTGCCCAAGAAAGCAAAAAACTACAAAAGTTGTGAATGTAGCCTCTCATCCATTGACTCTGTCTAAACTTCCCCGCTGCCTTGGCAAAGCAGACATTAATCAAGGATCCCACGTACCCCAGACATTCTCTCTTCCAATTTCTTCCTCAGGAAAAAGGTATAAAAGTCTGAGATCATGTACCAACCCGCTCAAGAACAGCTTCTTCCCTGCTGCTGTCAGACTCTTGAATGGACCTACCTCACATTAAGTTGATCTTTCTCTACACCCTAGCTATGACTGTAACACTACGTTCTGCACTCTCTCCTTTCCTTCTTTATGAATGGAATGCTTTGCCTGTATCTGTGGGTGGGGCCTATTCCCACTCAAGAGGCTGGCAGCGTAGCTCTGAGTGCGCCACTGCGAGTGCGCTGATCTGTTAGCGCTGAAATTGGTGCATGTGTGATGGTCCCTACCCCATTGCCTGCTTCTCACTTGATCTCTGGGCCTTCCTGATCACCGACCTCCCTCCATTTGCTAGTCATCCCGAATGCAGTGGGGCCCCACCTCATTGGCACTGGCTGACGCCCCTGGGCATTGCACTGCCCATTGGTACCCCCTACTCCTGACTTCCTAGATAGGCCTCAATGGCCTCTGTTGACACCACTGGAGTGAATCACCTGCTTCCCATTAGTGGGGAGCAGTAGTAAACCCTGCTGGACAGAACCCATTCCCAGGGCCAGGGAGATGCTAGCAGGCCTGGAGACTTCAGTCCAGAGCCATCCCTGTTAATGACATGGAAATCCCAAGTTGGCATATTCTCCACATATCTGTGTGAGTTTTCTCCAGGTTCTGCAGTTTCCTCCCACAGTTCAAAGATGTGTAGGTTAGGGTGAATTGGCCATGCTAAATTGCCCCTTAGTGTCCAAAGATGTGCAGGTTAGGTAGATTAGCCAGGCTAAATGTGCAGGTTTACAGGGATAGGTTAAGGTTGGGGTAGTGGGGGTGGATCTGGGTAAAATGCTTTTTTTTTTGGAGAGTTGGTGTAGATTTGATGGGCTGAGTGGCCTCCTCATGTCAGGATTCTATCTTTTCTCAGTGGGTAGCAGTCTCACCTGAGTCAGAAGGTCTGGGCTTCAAATCCCACCAGAGAGATTTGAGCATTAAAGGCGTGGAGCTTGTTCCTGGTGCAGTACTGAAGGAGTGCTACACCGTCAGAGGGGCCATTTTCAGATCAGATGTTAGACTGAGGCCCTGATTGTCCTGCTCTTGGCTTTAAAAGACCCTATGGCACTATTTTGAAGAGTGGAGGAATTCTTCCCAGTGACCTGGCTGATATTTATCCCTCAATTGATGCCACTAATATGGATTATCTGGGTCATTAGCACATTGCTGTGAGCTAATTAGCTGCAGAGTTTCCTACAGTACAGCAGTGACTACACTGCAAACCACACTTCAGTGGCTGTAAAGGGCTTTGGGACACCCCCAGGCTGTGACAGGTGCTACGTGAATGCAAGTTAGTCTTTCCGACAGGGGAGCGGCAGCTCTAAATGCCAATCATAGCGCTGTGCCCATCAGTAATGACAGAGCCCTGGCAGCAGCTCTCCCTGACGGTACGGGTGACAATGTGGGCACGGGCAGGAGGAAACAAGGCCAACTGTTGATTTTTAAATTCAGATGCAGCTTTTGATTTCCAGTTTGTGGGAATTGCATTCACTCTGAGCTTTGTTGTTTGCTGTGATGTGGAATCTGGGATAAAAAGTCACTTGTGTCAACGATTTGACTAGAAGCATTATGTCTGAACCGTGTGACTGATTTCTGCTGGTTGTTACTACGCTGGCAAGTTCTCTGCACTGACACATTATCAGCTGGCAACAGATTGGTGGAACAATTTTGTACCAGGCACTGGAACATGTTTGACAGAGGAACGAGAGAGAGAGAATGCCACCAACCAATTTCAAATTGCACCATGGTATTATACACAAGGGTTAAAGCTTGTCCTACAGCCTGGCACCCCGACAGATGAGGGGCAATAGGGCAGTGTGCTGCGCTTCCTCCCCATGCCCTCCTTACAGAATAATAGAATCTCTACAGTGCAGAAGGAGGCCATTCGGCCCATCGAGTCTGCACTGACAACAATCCCACCCAAGCCTTATCCCCATAACCTCATGCATTTACCCAAGCTAGTACCCCTGACACTAAGAAGAAATTTAGCATGGCCAATCCCCCTCTAACCTACACATCTTTGGACTGTGGGGAGACTGTGCAGATTCCACACGGACAGTGACCCGAGCGGGAATTGAACCCGGGTCCCTAGCGCTGTGAGGCAGCAGTGCCAACCACTGTGCCACCGTGATTCGCACTTGGATTTTTTTTTTTTATTCGGTCCTACAAATATGGGCATCGCTGGCTGGACTAGTGTTTGTTACCCATCCCTAATTCCCCTTAAGGTGGCAGTGAGCTACCTTCTTGAACTGCTGCAGTCCCTTTGGTGTTGGTACACCCACAGTGCTGTTAGGGAGGGAGTTCCAGGATTGTTATTGGACATCAGTCAGTCCATGTGGTGTAGGTACACCCACAGTGCTGTTAGGGAGGGAGTTCCAGGATTGTTATTGGATATCAGTCAGTCCGTGTGGTGTAGGTACACCCACAGTGCTGTTAGGGAGGGAGTTCCAGGATTGTTATTGGACATCAGTCAGTCCGTGTGGTGTAGGTACACCCACAGTGCTGTTAGGGAGAGAGTTCCAGGATTGTTATTGGACATCAGTCAGTCCGTGTGGTGTAGGTACACCCACAGTGCTGTTAGGGAGGGAGTTCCAGGATTGTTATTGGACATCAGTCAGTCCATGTGGTGTAGACTCAATGGGCCGAGTGGCCTAATTCTGCTCCTATGTCTTATGGTTTTATGGTAATGTGATAATGGCCAGATAATCTGTTTTGTGATGTTAATTGTGAGAGAAATATCAGTCAGGATACTGGGGGGAACACCGCAGCAGCTTTTTATGCTCTTCTATCTGAGCTGCATTATATAAATGATCGATGATTTCCAGTTATACCACAGTGAGTTTAATACTGAGGACACAATCTGATTTACAGTCAGTTCATTGTTCTGATTGTTGAAGATAAAGGTAAATATTTCAATTTATCATCACATTGGATCACATTCCCTCTTTAACATGGCTCTCAAGAAGAAAGTTTCTCCTCGAGGTAACTCGGTAACGGATAAACACTCATATCATAACTTATCATTCTGATAAATAATCAGAAGGACCGATTATTCCCAATATTCATGATCTGTTATGGCTATGGCTGGACCTGGCTATTTCCTGAGGATTCCCTGCTAGATTCCCAGGAATTCGCCATAACAGATTCCCATGCATTATTTGACAATTGCATTCAGAATCCCTGTAGTGCAGAAGGAGGCCATTCAGCCCATTGGGTCTGCACTAACCACAATCACAAACCTATCCTTGTAACCCCACATATTTACCTCATTAATCCCCATCCCAGGACACTAAGGAGCAGTTTAGCATGACTAATCAACCTATCCTGGACTACAGCAGGAAGCCAGAGCATCCGGTGGAAACCCGCACAGACATGGGGAGAATGTGCCGACTCCACATAGACAGTGACCCAAGCCAGGAATCGAACCCAGGTCCCTGGTGCTGTGAGGCAGTCGTGCTAACCGCTGTGCCGTACAGTTTAGCTTACTTCACAAATGTGCAAATATTCCAATTTTGGAATGAATTCAAGGGGAAATTACTGGAGTTATTCAAAATCATTGTAGAGCTATGGCTTGTCAAAGTTATCATCTTCAGCTGCTACATCAATAACTTTCCCTCCATGCCTGTGGGATATTCCCACAGGATTGCACAGTGTTGAGTCGCACTCGCCATTCCGTGCTGCATCCACTTGTCTGGATGAGTACGCTCCACCAAAACTCCAGAAGCTTAACAAAAGCAGCCAGCTTCATCACCACCACCACCCATCCCACCATCACCGTCAACACCTTTAAAGGGTCCATCGATAAAATGCACTGCAGGAACTCACCAAGGCTCCTTTAACGCTATCTCCAAACCACTCACCATCCTCAGTTAGAACTACATCGGCCGTTCCTTCACTGTCGCTGGGTCAAAATCCTGGAACTCCCTCCCTAACAGCACTGTGGGTGTACATACACCACATGGACTGACTGATGTCCAATAACAATCCTGGAACTCCCTCCCTAACAGCACTGTGGGTGTACCTACACCGCAGGTTTAGTTGCGGTTCAGGAGGGGGCACTACCCTCTTGGCAACAAATGCTGGCTTATAATCATCCCCTGAAACAATCGGAAAGAATTATTGAGCGCGTGTATTCATTTCCCCATTCTGTTCAACCCGGGGAAGCTTTCCAGCCGGTTGGACCAATTGCTGGAACTCAATCGCTTTGTGAGTCTGCTTTTAATGTCTTTCAACTGATAGCAACATTGCTCTGTGTCCCTGCCTGCCGTGATTGCCAGGGACATCGGCTGAGAGACCTGAAGCTTGCGTATTAATCTTGAGCGTGCCACTAATCTTGAGTGATGGGAACTGTGACCGACACCTAATCCGGCGGACAACCTAATCCTTTTCACTAATACTCTTTAGCTGGGAAGGGAATGTTGGAACGCCATTTCAAGACTGCTTCGTGCCTCCTGCTTTGGGAAGCTTCAATTTGGGCCTGATATGGGATAGTAAATTTAGCCGAGACACGTAAAGGTAAGTAGATTTGTACCATTTGAGCGTAGGGTGCACTGTATTCTGTTGGGGGCATAGGTAAGGGGCACTACAGGAGACTGCAGTGAGCCCAATTCCGATTGTAGACTCTGCCCAATTGGCCCAAACTGGGCCAAGAGAGCAGAGAAATGTATTTTTCTCTTTGCACCAGGGTCTGTGTCACTGAGAATCAGTATAGCTTTGCCTGATGTGTATTGTCCTTGTTTGCTTGCAGCTTTTTGCCACGAGCAAAGCCCCAAATTCGGAAGGCGAGCAGGGAGCCGCTGAGAAACGCGAACCCATGTCGGCGTCAACTGCCCCCCCTACGTACGAGGAGGCGACTCTAGGCGCCAAGAATACCAGTCCATCGCCATCGGCACCTCTGCACCCGAGCTGGGCATACGTGGACCCAAGTAAGTCAAACGTTCAGACAAAACCATCTGAGAGATTGGAGTTGCGTTTGCACTGGTAACTTTTTCATTATAATGCTCATGTTCTGCTTTCTTTTCCTTCTCATACGTTGAGTCCCCAAATGGTGAGTGCCATAACCTGCTTACAGGAGGCCTACTCACAGGTCTTAAAAACTACCAAGGTTTTGATCATCTGACTGAAAACCGAAATATTCCTTCGCGTTTTGTTTTGTAATCCAGCGCTGAGGCGCCCTGGGATGTTTTATCACATTGAAGATGTAGTATATTATTAGGCAGCCATCAACTCTGGCAGGACCTAGTCCTAGAGGTTTCATCACCTGGCCTTCCATCTTCATATTAGAATCCCCACAGTGCAGAAGGAGGCCATTCAGCCCATCGAGTCTGTACTGACAACAATCCCACCCAAGCCCTATCCTCGTAAACTCGCTTTTACCCTGCTGGTTGCCCTGACAATAAGGAGCAATTTAGCATGGCCAGTCCACCCTAACCTGCACATCTGTGGACTGTGGGAGGAAACTGGAGCACCCAAAGGAAATCCATGCAGATGTGGGGAGAATGTGACCCAAGCTGGGAATCGACCCCGCTGTGAGGCAACAGTGCCAACCACTGTGCCACCCTGCCGCCCTACACCTCGATCCAGCAGGCATGTCCTCCTGGTTCTCTGCCTTCCCCTCACCAATGGGAAACTCTTGTCTTCCTGACCGTGTCTGATAGTTGTATCAGCAAGAAACGAAATTTGCCAAGTGTATTTTCTTCATTTTACTTGCAGAAGAGTCCTGGAGATTCATCTTTTAATTCCAGGAGAGTTGACAGCTCGACTGGTGGTGCAATGAAATGAAAATACGAGGCATTATTTTCTCCTATATTACAGCAGTGCGTACACTTCCAGAGTATTTAATAGGCTGCAATGTGCTTGGAGAAAGGCAGTGAAGGGTGCTATCGAAATGGAAGCTTGCTATTTTTGTGCACTCTCTTCAACAGCTCATTGCTCTCCTGTCCGTTCACGAACACAAAATGTCTTGCGAGATGGGTTGCCGAGGCAATAACCTGGACTTGAGGGTCGTCTGCGGTGCAATCTGTTGTGTTCATGGCTGGCAGGAAATACGCTGCCCAGAACCAAGAAATGGGGTTGAAGAGGCGTTAATAGCAGACGGTGACTGTGTGTATTAATAATCCTGTTCTGCTCCTTGCTGAGCACGTGACCATGAGGTGTCAGGCGTGCTACACACTGGGAACAACGTCCCTCAGACTTACTGCCCACTGGCGTAACTTTTGAAGGGAGTCTGAGCCCCACCTTCCCCTCCCTACTGTAGCTTTTGATTTGATCTGTGCCCATGTATGTACCAGCCTATCATTCTTGCACTGGCCCACTGAGCGTGATCTGTAGTTTGAGTCTTCATCAAATATTTATTTGATAGATGTTAATATTAGAACACTGCTCAAATTCCAGCTTCTTTCAGTGGTCACACTCTCACCTTGGAGTTTGAAGTTGCTGGATTGTGGACTAGAGAAATCCCTCTCCCTCTATCTCTCTCGCTCAATCTTTTTTTCTCTCTCTTCTTCTCTCCTTTTTCTTTCTCTCTCTCTCTCTGGCTCCTCCTTCTTCGACCACTATTTTTTTCTGGTTTTTTTTTTTTGCACTCTACCTTTCACTGTTCAGAGTGCAGGGAGTCAATTGGTAACATTAGTGGGGTGTTGCATGGCACAGTGGTTAGCACTGCTGCCTCTCAGCGCCAGGGATCCGGGTTCGATTCCCGGCTTGGGCCACTGTCTTTGTGGAGTTTGCATATTCTCCCTGTGTCTGCGTGGGTTTTCTCTGGGTGCTCCAGTTTCCTCCCACAGTCCGAAAGATGTGCTGGTTAGGTTGATTGGACGTGCTAAATTGCCCCTTAGTGTCGGAGGAACTAGCTAGGGTAAATAAGGATGATAGGGCCTGGATGGGATTGTTATCAGTGCAGACTCAATGGGCCGAATGGCCTCCTTCTGTACTGTAGGGATTCTATGATTTAACAAGCATTAGGTGTTCTGTCCTGTACTCAGCTGGCTCAGTGTCCCTGAGTGTCGCAGCATGGCGGGCGTGACACTGAGGCAATCAAAATCTGTTGTATTTTGGATCTGGATTCTGAGTCTGACACCCTGCTACCCCGCGCTCCATAAACCCAGGCACATCCGAATCTCTGCTGTCAGTGTCCAAAGCACACCGAGTCTCGTTCACCCGCTGATCTGTCTTGGTTCCTGGGATTGTTCTCCCTAGAAAAACATTCTGGCTTTAGCCTTATCCACCAGTGGCCATACTGTCAATTCTGCTCTCAAAACCTCTCCACCTCTCTCTTTGTCTCTCCCTAAAACCTTCGACCAAGCTTTTGCCTGTCTCCTTACGTGGCTCAGTGTCATACTTTGTTTGATAATTGCAACTGTGAGACAGGTTGGAATGTTTTAAGATGTCAAAGGTGCTATATAAATGCGGGTTGTTGTTGTTGTGCAATGAGCAATGGCACACTGGTTAGCACTGCTGCCTCACAGTGCCAGGGACCCGGGTTCGATTCCTGGCTTGGGTCACTGTCTGTGTGGAGTCTGCACATTCTCCTCATGTCTGCGTGGGTTTGCGCCGGTTTCCTCCCACAGTCCAAAAGACGTGCTGGTTAGGTACTAAATTCTCTCTCTTAGTGTACCTGAACAGGTACTGGTGACTAGGGAATTTTCATAGTGACTTCATCGCAGTGTTAACGTAAGCCTACATGTGACACTAATAAATAAACTTTAAACTTATGCCCAATGAAAGGTCATTTTGCAAGTCCCAACTGAGGTGTGCAGTGACACAGAACTACTCAGAAATAACTTCCAAACAGGATGCACCCACAGTTTGCCACACGGCAATACTGAATCAGGTTCTGAAAGGAAAATGCAGCGTTGCTGTTAGACAGTAGCTGGGGGCAAGCTGTGTGGTTTGTATTTACTGTAATTGCTGTAGGAACTGTGTTTTAGCACAGGGTGGCTCTGAAGCCAGCTTTTCCACGTTCAATTCCCTGAATAAGAGGTCTGGCAACATCAATTTTAAATCCAACCGATTTATTTGATAGTAAATCTGCTAGCTTTCAGCATTTGTGCCTTCGTCAGGCAAATGAGGTGCGAGAACACCTCATTCGTCTGACGAAGGCACAAACGCTGAAAGCTAGCAGATTTACTATCAAATAAATCGGTTGGATTTAAACCTGGTGTTGCCAGACCTCTTACTGTGTTTACCCCAGTCCGATGCCGGCATCTCTACATCAAGTCCCTGAACGCAGTTAGAAGTCTCACAACACCAGGTTAAAGTCCAATTGGTTTATTTGGTAGCACGAGCTTTCAGAGCGCTGCCCCTTCGTCAAGCCCCTCAATTAGTAATCCCCACGATTTACAAAATCTCACTAACTGTCCTGTCCTGGAGACAATACACATCTCTTTAACTTGTGCTTAACCCTCTCTCCACTCACGTTGTTTGTATCTTGAAGACTTGATTACCTGTAAAGACTCACGTTCCAACCATTATTTTGTAAACTGAGTGTGTGTCTTTATATACCCTGTTTGTGAACACAATTCCCACTCACCTTGAGAAGAGGTGGCACTCTGAAATCTCGTGGCTTTTGCTACCAAATAAACCTGTTAGACTTTAACCTGGTGTTGTGAGACTTCTTACTGTGTTTACCCCAGTTCAACATCAACTTCCTGAAGACAGCGCACCCATCCTTTTCCCACTCTAGCCCCACTCTGCATTAGACATTTTGTTTCTATTCATTGGATGCGGGCATCGTTTATTACCTATGAGGGTGGCACAGTGGTTAGCACACTGCTGCCTCATAGTGCCAGAGACCTGGATTTGATTCCCAGCTTGGGTCATTGACTATGCTGCCCATGTCTGTGTGGGTTTCCTCTGGGCGCTCCGGTTTCCTCCCACAGTCTGAAAGATGCGCTGGTTAGGGTGCGTTGGCCGTGCTAAATTCTCCATCAGTGTACCCGAACAGGAGTGTGGCGACTAGGGGATTTTCACAGTAACTTCATTACAGTGTTAATATAAGCCTTACTTGTGACACTAATAAATAAACTTTTAATAACACTTCCTAATTCACTGCCAGTGGAGATTGTGAGGGTTGTTCCTAGAATTTCCTGCCTTGATTAGGGGACATGCATCTCGCTTCCACGGACTCTCTTGGCTTTTGAATGGATTTGTGCTTGTCTTAAAAGATTTGTCCAAACACACAAGTTTGTGTGAGGGCAGCAAACACAAAGGTGGCCCACAGCAGAAGAACCTTCTGCAGCCCAACTCAAAGATGAAACTCCGCAACACTCAAAGGGTTAAGTGTTTAGTAATCTGAAAGACAATCTTTATACTGTGCCATTAATTACCTTTGGATGTTAACATGCTTTTTTGAAGTGTAATCACTGACATAGAATGGGCAGTGTGGCAACCGATTTGCGCACAGCAAGATCCCACTCTGGAGATCAAGTCTCACTCCTGAGACACACATGTGAAACTCAGAAGGGTGAAATTTCAGTGCAGTGCTGAGGGACTGCGGCACTGTCAAGTGGCGACGTCTTCTCTGGATCTCTCAAATGGCAATCAATTTGTTTCTCAATTGCGGTTGGTTGAATGTTGGCCGGGACCCAACTCCCCAGTTCCTCTTCAAAACACTGCCAAAGGATCTTTTACCCAAGAAAGCAGACCGGGCCTCAGTTTAAAGTCTCTTCCAACAGAGATGTCACCCCTTGACAGTGCTGCACCCCCTCAGTACTGCACTGGAGTATCACCCTTGAGTTTTAAATTTGTGTCTCAGGAGTGAGACATGAGCCTGTGACCGAGGGAATGAGTGAGCTACGGCTGGGGAACTATGTTGTGAGGCTTATTTGGTCAAGATCTTTGTCTTGGTGCTGGACTGATGATTTGATTTATTACTGTCACATGTATTGGGATACAGTGAAAAGTATTGTTTCCTGCGCGCTACACAGACAAAGCATGCCGTTCGTAGAGAAGGAAAGGAGAGGGTGCAGAATGTAGTGTTACAGTCATAGCTCGGATGTAGAGAAAGATCAACTTAATGTGAAGTGGCTAGGTAAGTCCATTCAAAAGTCTGACAGCAGCAGGGAAGAAGCTGTTCTTGAGTCGGTCGGTACGTGACCTCAGACTTTTGTATCTTTTTCCCAAAGAAAGAAGAGAGAATGTGTGGGGTCCTTAATTATGCTGGCTGCTTTTCCAAGCCATCGGGGAGTGTAGACAGAGTTAATGGATGGGAGGCTGGTTTGTGTGATGGATTGAGCTAGTTCCTTGTGGTCTTGGGCAGAGCAGGAGCCCATACCAAACTGCGATACAACTGGAAAGAACGCTTTCTATGGTGCATCTATAAAAGTTGGTGAGAGTTGTAACTAACATGCCAAATTTCCTTAGTCTTCTGAAAAGTAGAGGCGTTGGTGGGCTTTCTTAATAGTGTTGGCATGGGGGGGGACCAGGACATGTTATTGGTGATCTGGACACCTAAAATCTTGAAGCTCTCGACCCTTTCTACTTCTGATGGGCGTTTTCCATCTCTTCCTTTGCTCAGGTCGCAGCCCGAGTTATGGGAGTGGAGCTTTCTCTGGTGAGAGCGAGTTATTTTCCTCTTTCAGCTGGGATGACAAGAATGTCCGAAGGATTTTCATCAGAAAGGTGAGTGGAGTCTTCACTGTGAGGAGCATCGCTGACACACCAAGTCCGGCTGGCCTCTCTTTGCTGTCCTCCATCCCCCTTGCACATTTCCCTCCCCTTTAATCCCTCGGAGGGTGGGAGGAGGCTTGAGGGTGACGGGACACCAGTGGGGCTCAGTGCTCAGTTTCTGTGTTATCATTGCTATCTTGTGTAATTTCCCCTTCACTTGGTCTTTGCAGATTTCCCAGGCAAAGCAAACTGCAAAGCGGGCAAATCCCTGGCAACTCTTCCTTTCATGGAGAATGTCAACCCATTTGTAACAAATTGGTTAGCAGCGATACTTCAGATCTAAAAACAAGGGGAACTGGACACACCAGGTGGCACAGTAGTTAGCGCTGCTGACTCACAGGGATCCAGGTTCAATTCCAGCCTTAGGTCACTATCTGTGCAGAGTTTGTACCTTTTCCCCATGTCAGCGTGGGTTTCCTCCGGGTGCTCCAGTTTCCTCCCACAGTCCAAAGATGTGCAGGTTAGGTGGATTGGCCATGCTAAATTGCCCCTTAGTGTCCAAAGATGTGCAGGTTAGGGTGGATTGGCCATGCTAAATTGCCCCTTAGTGTCCAAAGATGTGCAGGTTAGGGTGGATTGGCCATGCTAAATTGTCCCTTAGTGTCCAAAGATGTGTAGGTTAGGGGGATTGGCCATGATAAATTGCCCCTTAGTGTCCAAAGATGTGCAGGTTAGGTGATTGCCATGCTAAATTGCCCCTTAGTGTTCAAAGATGTGGAGGTTAGGTGGATGGCCATGCTAATGTCCCTTAGTATCCAAAGATGTGTAGGTTAGGTGGATTGGCCATGCTAAATTGTCCCTTAGTATCCAAAGATGTGTAGGTTAGGGTGGATTGGCCATGCTAAATTGCCCCTTAGTATCCAAAGATGTGTAGGTTAGGGTGGATTGGACCATGCTAAATTGCCCTTAGTGTCCAAAGATGTGTACGTTAGGGTGGATTGACCATGCTAAATTGCCCCTTAGTGTCCAAAGATGTGTACGTTAGGGTGGATTGACCATGCTAAATTGCCCCTTAGTGTCCAAAGATGTGCAGGTTAGGGTGGATTGACCATGCTAAATTGTCCCTTAGTATCCAAAGATGTGTAGGTTAGGGTGGATTGACCATGCTAAATTGCCCCTTAGTGTCCAAAGATGTGTACGTTAGGGTGGATTGACCATGCTAAATTGCCCCTTAGTGTCCAAAGATGTGTACGTTAGGGTGGATTGACCATGCTAAATTGCCCCTTAGTGTCCAAAGATGTGCAGGTTAGGGTGGATTGACCATGCTAAATTGTCCCTTAGTGTCCAACGATATGCTGGTTATCCAATTCTCCCTTTTTGAAAGCTACTGTTATTGTGATCTTGTCATTTTAATACTCTGTTCCAGTGGCTGATGGCTTGTTTTTTTTTCCCCCTCTTGCAGGTCTATATTATCCTGATGATTCAACTCTCTTTCACTGCTGGAATTATTGCCCTGTTCACCTTCTGGTAGGGTTCTATTTATTGCTTCTGTCTTAACACAGTGCTGATTTCCAGGTTAAGTCAGCCTTTTCCACTTGCGTGGGTGCAAAGTGACTGGGGAATATGGGAGGCAATAGCGAATGGGAAGGTGCACTTCTTATGGTTTGAATTGGAGTTTTTCTTTTAGAATTGTTTCCTCTCTGTTGCATTTTTTTTCTGTCTTTGATCCATTAGACCTGGGGAACATGTTCTGTTTTGGGTCTTACAACACCAGGTTGAAGTCCAACAGGTTTATTTGGTAGCAAAAGCCACTAGCTTTTGGAGCACTGCCTCTTCAAGTGAGTGGGAGTTCTATTCACAAACAGGGCATATAAAGACACAAACTCAATTTACAAAATAATGGTTGGAATGCGAGTCTTTACAGGTAATCAAGTCTTAAAGGTTAAGCACAGGTTAAAAAGATGTTTATTGTCTCCAGATGGGACAGTTAGTGAGATTTTACAAGTCCAGGCAAGTCATGGGGGTTACAGATAGTGTGATGTGAACCCAAGATCCCGGTTGAGGCTGTCCTCGTGTGTGGAACTTGGCTATGAGTCTCTTCTCAGGGACTCTGCGCTGTCGTGTGTCGTGAAGGCCACCTTGGAGGACGCTTACCCGAAGGTCAGAGGCTGAATGCCCGTGACCGCTGAAGTGTTCTCGGAACAAAGCCTGAAATGTCTTGACAACACCGAAACATCATACGATGCAGTATCCAATGATCAGGGCAGCAATACTTCCTCGTTTAGCTTGCCAATATTCTGACATGTTGTCTGACACACATGCTTCCTGTGAGCAGAGGGAGAAAGTGAGAAACTGGCACTAAGGGAGGGTAGCGACAGGATTTTCCTGCATTTTGATATACTGGGGAAAGGTTGAGCCTGTACCACTGGTCTTTATAAGAGGTGATCTTATTGAGACACATTGGACCTTAAGGGGGGGAGCTTGACATTAGACCCCCTGAGGGGGGGTGGGAGCTTGACATTAGACCTGGTTGGGGGGAGGGGGGGTGCTTGACATTAGATCCTGAGAGGCGGGGAGCTTAACAGAGTGGATGCTGAGAGAATTTTTTCCCTTGTGGGAGAGAGCAGAACTAGGGGCACAGTTTAAACATTGGTCTCCCAATTAATGAGGACATGAGGAGATTTTTTTTTTATTTCTCTGAGGGTCACCAGTCTTTGGAACTGTGTTTGCCAGAGGCTGGGAGGTTGAATATTTTCAAGGCAGAGATAGAAATCTGACTGACAAGGGAGTTGTCAGGGGCAGGCAGGATGCTGGCATTGAAGCCACAATCAGATCAGTCACCGGGAAGGCGATGGCCTCGTGGTACTATCGCTAGATCATTAATCCAGAAACTCTGGGGACCTGGGTTCGAATCCCACCACGGCAGATAGTGGAATTTGAATTCGATATAAAATACTTGGAATTAAGAATCGACTGGTGATTGTCGGAAAAACTCATCTGGTTCACTAATGTCCTTTAGGGAAGGAAATCTGCCTTCCTTACCCAGTCTGGCCTACGTGTGACTCCAGAGACACAGCAATGTGGTTGATTCTCAACTGCCCTCGGGCAACTAGGGATGGGCAATAAATGCTGGCCCAGCCAGCGATGCCCATGTCCTAGCAAAGAATGAGAATAGTGGAGCAGGCACGAGGGGCCGAATGGCCTTGTCTTGCTCCGAATTTGTACGTTTGAATGTTGTGCACTTGCCTTGTTTAGGCCTCAGCCCTCAGGCAAAAAATAGATTAAATAAGTGTGTACGTTCTGTAATACCCCATGGGAGGGTGGCACAGTGGTTAGCACTGCTGCCTCACAGTGCTGGGGACCTGGGTTCAATTCCAGCCTTGGGTCACTGTCTGTGTGGAGTTTGCATGTTCTCCTCGTGTCTGCTTGGGTTTCCTCCGGTTTCCTCCCACACTCCAGAGATGTGTAGGTTACGTGGATTAGGTGTGCTAAATTCCCCCTTTAGTGTCAAAAGGACTAGCTAGGGTAAATGCAAAGGGTTATGGGGATAGGGTCTGGGTGGGATTGTGCTCGGTGCAGACTTGATGGGCTGAATGGCCTCCTTCTGCACTGTAGGGAATGTATAGAATGGGTCATTGGTGCATCAAACCACTTTCATTTCTCACTGAATCATATGACCCTGCTGCCTCTCGTTGTTGCTGTTCCCAAAGTACAGAGATTGCCAACAGCGAGGATATGTCCAGTTTGGAGGCTGTCCTGGGTGTCAGTACTACAATGTGAAGACCTTAGAAGCTGTAAGCAAGGCATGACTTTCAATTGCAAGTAGCTTAAATCCTGCTCTACTTAAGTATAGCTGTGGATTGATTTAATTTATTATTGCCACATATATTGGGATACAGTGAAAAGTATTGTTTCTTGTGCGCTATACAGACAAAGCATATCGTTCATTGAGGAGAAAAGGAGAGAGTGCAGAATGTAATGCTCCAGTCATAGCTAGGGGTGTAGAGAAAGATCAACTTAGTGCGAGGTAGGTCCATTCAAAAGTCTGACAGCAGCAGGGAAGAAGCTGTTCTTGAGTCGGTTGGTACGAGACCTCAGACTTTTGTATCTTTTTCCTGATGGAAGAAGGTGGAAGAGGGAATGACCGGGGTGTGTGAGGTCCTTAATTATGCTGGCTGCTTTTCCCGAGGCAGCGGGAAGTGTAGACAGAGTCAATGGATGGGAAGCTGGTTTGTGTGATGGGATTGGGGCTACGTTCGTGACCTTTTGGAGTTCCTTGTGGTCTTGGACAGAGCAGGAGCCCAGACCAATCTGTGATATACCCAGAAAGAATGCTTTCTATGGGGCATCTGTAAAAGTTGGTGACATGCCAGATTTCCTTAGTCTCCTGAAACAATGATCAACTTTTTAGGTTTGAACGAGTGCTAAAATGCGGTGTACCCAAATAAGTGGTGGAGTGCGGCAACTAGGGGATTTTCACAGTAATTTTATTGCAGTGTTAACGTAAGCCTTACTGGTGATGAATAAATAAACTTTTAACTTTAACTTTGTTCTGTATAGCCTTGGGCCAAGTGGTATTGCGTTGCCAGGTTCCTTAACATGTGCCATCTGTGGATTCTGTTGAGTCTGACTACCACCTCCTGAGGCATTGCCGCCTTCTTGAGAAGTGTGGCAAACAAGACCATCCTCTGTGCTTCTACCTTAGGCAGTGGCGTACCCACTTTGCCATCCAACAATTTTTGACCTTTGCCATCTTTGTAGCTTTTAAGCTTATGCAGCTCTGATGACTCTGTATAAAGCAGCACAGTGGTTAGCAGTGCCGCTTCACAGCGCCAGGGACCTGGGTTCGATTCCGGCTTGGGTCACCATATGTGTGGAATCTACACATTCTCCCCGTGTCTGTGTGGGTTTCCTCTGGGTGCTCCGATTTCCTCCCACATTCTGGAAGATGTGCTGGTTAGGGTGCGATGACCCCAAACAAGCGCCAGACTGTGGCGACTCGGGGAATTTCACAGTAACTTCATTGCAGTGTTAGTGTAAGCCTTACTTGTTACTAATAAATAAACTTCACGTTACCCAGGAAGAGTGAGATTTGAGACTTACCCTCTCACGATGTAGTCAGACCAGCTCACCCCGTGTGTGATTTGAGCCTCGTGTGATCCCCTCTCGAGTCGGGAATAGCTGAGAATCTCTGAAGAAATCTACAATTCTTCTTTTTATCAAAGATTTCAACTGGTGTGCGCAAATGGGCAGTTTTCAAAAAAATTAACCGTTTTAAGTTGTGGATTTTTACGGTGCAAAAAGACACTCCAAGCATTTGTATGCTGAAATACCATTCAGCCATGTTGGGCACAGCAAGATCCCATCAGTCACATCGTGACGTTGGTCGAGGGAGGAATGTTGAGCCGGGACCCTGGGGGAACTCTTCTTCCAACGGTGCCGTGGGATCCTTCACAACACGAGAAAGAATATGGCGCATCTTCGCTGATGTGAAGAGGCTAATCCTCCAAGCGCTGGGCCTGAAGCCACAAGGGGCAATCTTACCATTTTCATCCCCCCCACCCCCCACCGGCCTCCTCACGGGCGCCTGAATGGCGTCCGGTTCCTGTGGCGAGGCCAAGTTGACTGCTCCTGGTCTATTTGCTAGGTTGTGAACTTAAATTATAAAGCAAAGCCTTGGTGTGAGTCACGAACCAACTTCCATTGGACCCAGAGGTGGGTTGCATTGTCCATGGCTACCTACGCCCACGTGTGAGCCCTCTCTCCGAGCCAGGGCTCCCAAACGCATCCAAATTCTCTCCCAAACGGCCTGCCCACATTGATCTACTGACTTGGGCAGAGCAGGAGCCCGTACCAAGGAGCAAAATGGGAACAGAAGCAGCTCATTTGCTCTTTCCTCCTTGAGAGATTCCGAACCCGCACTTGCGTTGTACCCCGATTCCTATCTCAACTGGTGTGGCCAAGATTATACTCACCATGTGGCCATTTGAGGGTGCCAGTGCCAAGTGGCAAGGTTGTGCATGCTTACTTCCCTGGCACAAGAAACTGGAGAAGAATGAAGAAGAGGGTGGGGGGAAGGAAATGAGCTGGGCACAAGAAATGACATTTCTGGGAAAGTAAGAAGGTCTTAATAATTTCTCGGTGGGTTCCGAGGCAGGGGGGGTGCCAGCGAGAGATTAGATGGTAAAGGTCGCCAGGATCATTGCTTGTGGACCCACTCTCCATTCAGCGGGCACAAGTCTGACCCTCAGTCTCTTCACTGGATGAGTTGCAGTGTGTACATTGCCATCTAACCCTTTCCTCCAGCAATGTGCCTGGTTTGTCCCTGGGTTCATAATGCCATGAGCTCGCAGCCCACTTATGCCCTGGCTGGGTGAGCAGTGCCAGTCAGAGAGACCAGTTCTTCCCTTTAACGTGAGTCAAGTTACCCTCCAATTAAAGGAGGAATCTCTCCTGCATTCTCATTCCAGGTTGTCCACTCCTGAAATTGTATTTACTTGTGTTTTTTTTTTACCCCTTCTATATAGCGATCCTGTCAAGATCTACATTCAGGCACATCCTGGCTGGTACTGGGCTTCGTAGTAAGTGTGAATTCATAATGTCCCAATTCCTATGTTGTTAATGTGTGTGTGTGTGTGTGTGTACATGTGCCAACGTGTATTTATCGACACATGTAGCCATTTTATGAGGGAAGAAGTATGGTTTCCAGAGCACATTTATAAGGTGTTGTAATGGAGAATTTCTTGTTTCCCGAGCTGTGATTGTAAAACTTAACAAAGTTTGCTTTTTCAAATATCAACTAGTTTTTATTACCACAAGACTGCATGCAGTATATGGCCAAATCTTGCAAACAGAGAGCAGTCAGTACTAACTGCTGATTCTATCCAACTACAAGGATCAATTCAAAAATTCTACCTTTTTCTTATCAGCTTATGTGACTTTAGTAACACAAGCAGTGGTACGTCGAACAAAACCAATTCTGTGACCTTGGTTCTGTGACTCTTTCATCCCCGACCTTATCTAATGTCTTGTATGTTATCTCACAGTATATGGAGTCAACCTTGATCAGACAGGCTTTCCTGGTGTTAATCATGTCTCACTTACACTGTGCAAAGTCAACCTTATCAAGACAGACTGAGGCCAAGTGTTTGGTCTTCTCTGGTTGTGGTCATTTCTTTGTTCAGAGTCAGTTTTACAGGGGTCTGGCATTTTGAAATGGCTTGGTCTGCTGTCCTTATTTCATACGAAATACTTGACTATTTCTCCCATCATGCCACTGCTTCATTTGTACACTAGCACAGAGAAAGCTAGCAAAGTCCTGTTATGGTTCAGGTTAGAACTCCAAAGTGTTTTCTGGAGCCTGTGTAAAGTTTTTGCATCTTGAATTTGGCTAAGCATGATGTTTCACTTCAAATGTGATCCAAGTGACCCACTAGGGGGGCTCTTAGCAAACAAAGTTTGTTTAAGAATATAGCTAACATGTATAATAAAAAAAATTAGCAGAACTTTTCTCAATTACAAACAATTTTGCTCCTCCCATAATGACATCACCTAAGACTGTGAGCTGAGAAACACTGACTTTGACAGCTGCAGAGATCATGATTTTAAAAAAAATACTTCTTAAAGGGGCATTAACATTACGATACACAAAGTGGAAGAATAACACCAGTAATGTGAGATGGGAGCCATGATGGGAGTTGTCAGCATTGGTGGGCACAGTAAGAAGTCTCACAACACCAGGTTAAAGCCCAACAGGTTTATTTGGAATCACGAGCTTTCGGAGCTTCGTTCCTTCTTTGGGTGAGTGAAGCAGTGCTCCGAAAGCTTGTGATTCCAAATAAACCTTGTTGGACTTTAACCTGGCGTTGTGAGGCTTCTTAACATGAGATAGGAAGGAGCTTGTGTGGACTCTGAATGTTACCGGTTGGGTGAGTGGCCTGTGTCTGTGCTGTTAACACTGTCACTTCAATCACTTTAACATCTCTTTTCTGATCCACAGTGCTGTCTTCTTTGTGACCTATATGACCCTGGCCTGCTGCCCTGGACCAAGGTAACTATTTTTCAGCAGAAATGAAACTATACACTCCACTGTCAATTATTTAACTTAATTAAGTATTAAAATCAACGGTTTAGGAAGACCTTATGGTGCCGTGGGTAGTGTCCTTGCCCTGTGAGCCAGAAGTTCTGGGTTCAAGTCTCACCGTAGAACTTGACCACAGAAGGTGCGTTGGTAACGTCTGAATCCTTGCAATGTATTGAGAAGAGGAAAGTTTGAATATTTTTCCTAACCTCTTTATGCTATGTTTTCTCCTCCATGTTTGAGATCATTCACGATGTGTTCACTCATAAAATGCTGGTGAGGTCACAGTTGGAGTCTTGCGCACAGTTCTGGTCACCACATTACAGAATTGCTCTGGAGAGAGTGCAGAGGAGATCCCCAAGAAGGTTGCCAGGGCTGGAAAATTGCAGCTAAGGGGAGGGGTTGGGTAGGCCAGGCTTGTTTTCCTTAGAAGAGAGGAGGCGAAGGAATGACCTAATTGAGGCGTTCAAAATGATGGGGCCCTAGATAGGGTAGGGAGGAAAGATTTGTTTCCCCCAGCCGAGGGGGCAATTATCAAGGGGCAGAGAGTTAAGGTAATTGGTTCGAGGTGATATGAGGGAAAACTTTTTCACTGAGGGTGTTGAATTCGTAGAAACATAGAAGACAGGAGCAGGAGGAGGCCGTTCGGCTCTTCAAGCCTGTCCGCCATTCATCACCATCATGGCTGATTGTCCAACTCAATAGCCTAATCCTGCTTTCTCCCTGTAACCTTTGATCGCATTCGCCCCAAGTGCTCTATCCAGCCGCCTCTTGAATATGTTCAGTGTTTTGGTATCAACTACTTCCCGTGGGAATGAATTCCACAGGCTCACCATTCTCTGGGTGAAAAATTCACTGCCCAAATTGGTGAAATATTGAGGCTGAAACATTCAGCTTATTTAAAAAGAACCTGGATCTGCAAGGTTTAGGAGCAGGTGATGGAAAATGGGATTAAAATGAGCGATTTGCTTCTTTATTCTCCAGCTAGTGCCATCATGATGGGCTGAATGGCCTCTTTTCCCATCCAAACTTTCCGATGGTTCTGTGGTCCTAAATTGACCATCTGATTGTGAAAGGAAAGACTGCCCTGGAGAAATCCGTCCTGTAGAAATGAAAAGTGGTGCAGTGGTTAGTGTGCTTGGCCACTGCCAGAAGCTCTGGGTTTGAGCCCCATCTCAGGACTTGATGGTCAACAGAAGGTGAATTCATACCATGGTCAAACAGGTTAATTATTTGCCTGTAACTTCATCCAACGCACACTAGAGTCAGAGTTTTACAGCATGGAAACAGGCCCTTCGGCCCAACTTGTCCATGCCTGCCCAGTTTTTAAGCACTAAGCTAGTCCCCATTGCCTGCATTTGGCCCATATCCTTCTTTACCCATGTAACTGTCTAAATGCTTTTTGAAAGACAAAATTGTACCCACCTTTACTATTACCTCTGGCAGCTTGTTCCATACACTCATCACTCTCTGTGTGAAAGAATTGCCCCTCTGGACCCTTTTGTATCTCTCCCCTCTCATCTTAAACCAATTATCTCTAATTTTAGACTCCCCTACCTTTGGGAAAAGATATTGACTATTTAGCTGATCTGTGTCTCTCACTATTTTATAGACCTCTATAAGATCACCCCTCAGCCTTCTATGTTCCAGAGGAAAAAAATCTACCCAGCCTCCCTTTATAATTCAATCCATCAAGTCCCGGTAGCATCCTAGTAAATCTTTCCTGCTTTCTTTCTAGTTTAATAATATCCTTTCTATAATAGGGTGACCAGAACTGTACACAGCATTCCAAGTGTGGCCTTACCAATGTCTTTACAATGGGTGGCATAGTGGCACAGTGGTTGGCACTGCTGCCTCACAGTGCTAGAGACCTGGGTTCGATTCCAGGCATGGGTCACTGTCTGTGTGGAGTCTGCACATTCTCCTCGTGTCTGCGTGGGTTTCCTCCGGGTGCTCCGATTTCCTCCCGCAGTCTGAAAGACGTGCTGATTAGGTGCATTGGCCATGCTAAATTCTCCCTCAGTGAACCTGAACAGGAGTGTGGCAACTAAGGGATTTTCACAGTAACTTCATTGCAGTGTTAATGTGAGCCGACTCCTGACTAATAAATAAACTAATAAACTTCAACAATAAGTTCCCAACTCTTGTATTCGATGTTCTAACAAATGAAACCAAGCATGCCGAATGCCTTCTTCACCACTCTGTCCACCTGTGACTCCGATTTCAAGGAGCTATGAACCTGACCCCTAGATCTTTTTTTTTTTTATTAAGCAACACAGCACGGGAAACAGGCCCTTCGGCCCAACGAGCCCGCGCCACCATAATACCAAATACATTATCCTATTTTAATATTCCTATATAATAATATATATATTAATCCTAATTTGGAAAATTTTCACCATAGGGACAATTTGTTACCCAATCAGCCTAAGAGCGAATTTTTGGGTTGTGGGAGGAAACCGGAGTGCCCGGAGAAAACCCACGCAACCACGGGGAGAACGCGCAAACTCCCGCAGACACCGGCCCAATTCCAAGTGTCTGCACAGCCACATCGATAGTCTCTGAGCTGTCATGGTGCCCTTCAGGTGGTCCACATAAAGCACTCATATACGACATGAGGTACCAGGCAACCCATGAATCAACATCCAAGAGCTGTACCCGCACCACCTGCCGAATGCGTGCTCAAATTATGGACCGAATTACCTGTGGAAAAAAGCCGTAGTTAAACAGTCCTAATATATCCCTCTATCTGCATACCGCTCATGTGGCTGTCCAAGAGACCCTTAAACAGCCCCAGCGTGCCTGCTCCCACCACCTTACTCGGCAGTGCATTCCACACCCCCACTACCCTTTGTGTGAAAAACTGCCCTCTAATATTCGTCCTATACATAGCCCCCCTCACCCTATGGCCATGACCTCTCGTCCTATCCATTTCTAAAGGTGGAAAAAGTTTACCTCCATTTACTCTATCTATACCCCTTATAATCTTATACACCTCTATGAGATCCCCTCTAAGCCGACGTCTTTCAAGGGAAAACAACCCCAGTCTATCTAATCGTTCCTCATAGGACAGTCCTTCCATACCAGGCAGCATCCTGGTAAACCTCCTCTGCACTCTCTCCAAGGACTCCACATCCTTCCGATAGTACGGAGACCAGAACTGGGCGCAGTATTCCAAGTGAGGCCTAACCAAAGTTGTATACAACTGCAACATCAAACTCCTACTCTTATATTCTATACCCTTTTCTATGAAAGCTAACATACTATACGCCTTCTTTGTCACCTTCTCCACCTGTGAGGACACCTTCAGAGACTTGTGAACCTGCACCCCCAAGTCTCTCTGCGTCTCTATGCTCCTTATAGTTTTACCTTTTATCCTATAATTCTCTTCTACATTTTTCCGGCCAAAATGCATCACCTCGCATTTTTCCGGATTAAATTCCATTTGCCATCTATCTTTATTCTATAATTCTCCCCAACGCCCCACCATTAGCTGAGTAGATTCGATCGACCAAAGTGCATCACCTCGCATTGATCTAAATTAAGCTCCAGGATTCCTAGTCAACCATATGATGGGGAAAAAAAAGTTGAAGCTTTTACCAGCACTATCCATTATTCCAGACTTTTGTAGACCTCATGAAGCTAGGGATGGAGAGGCGTACAAAGTGTGGAATCAGTCGCTAAAAGGAGACTTCTTGCTTGTTCACCCTTGCCCACGGCAAGTCTCACCCCTCCCTGTCAAGGCCACTTGCTTGTTTCATTTGGGTCGAGTGGTAGCTGTCAGTCGAGAGCGCAATAAGAAGTCTCCCAACGCCAGGGTTGAAGTAGAGAGGATCTCCAAGCCTTTAACCTGGTGTTGTGAGAGTTCTCACTGTGCCCACCCCAGTCTGACGCTGGCACCTCCATCACTCGAGAGTGCGGGATTGGTGAACTTGTCCTGTTTTTGCGGGAGGGTTTTCCTGCGTTATTGAATTTGTGGAGGATGCAAGGCA
This sequence comes from Sphyrna mokarran, assembly GCA_024679065.1. Taxonomy (NCBI): domain Eukaryota; kingdom Metazoa; phylum Chordata; class Chondrichthyes; order Carcharhiniformes; family Carcharhinidae; genus Sphyrna; species Sphyrna mokarran. The sequence continues at coordinate 3,770,161 of JAGIQG010000038.1, forward strand.
TTTGAAGTTGGGGAAGCCATACCAAATAGAGAAGGAATCTCATCTTTAATGCTTGCCATGTTCTTCAATAGCGAATCATAGAATCCCTGCATTGCAGAAAGAGGCCAGTCGGCCCATCGAGCCTGCAATTTAGCATGGCCAATCCACCTAACCTACACATCTTTGGACACTAAGGGGCAATTTAGCACGGTTAATCCACCTAACCTGCACATTTTTGGACATTAAGTGGTAATTTAGCACTCTTTGACGTGAAAGTTTGTTACTTTACAAATTTGCAGAGCAGTGGGGAGGGATTGGGGGGTGTAGCATTTTCTTTAGGAATTTCCAGGAAACAATTGGCAAGTTGTGATAGATAATACCAAACAATGTTTTTGTGTATCACAGGAGGCATTTTCCATGGAACCTGATCCTCCTGAGCATTTTTGTAAGTATAATGACTCGAAGGACGGAAGAATCCTTTGTTTCTGCGCCTCCTGCAGTAATTGTGCTCTGTATTACCGATGTCCTGCTAAATGTTACTAAATGTACCAATACACTGCACATTGGCATGGTTTTATGAAGAGAAGGTCATGCTTGACAAACTAGTTTGGGTTCTTTGAAGATGTAACCAGCAAGGTGGATACTGGGGAACCTGTGGATGTGGTATATCTAGACTTGCAGAAGGTGTTTGACAAGGTGTCGTATAAAAGACTGATCCAGAAGGTGAGATTGCAGGGGATTGGGGATAGAGTACTGGATTGGATTGAGGATTGGCTGACCGACAGAAAGCAGAGGGTCTGGATAAATGGATCCTGCTCTGGCTGGTGAAATGTAACCGGCGGGGTGCCACAGGGTCAGTCCTCGGATCTCAATTGCTTACAATCTATATAAATGATTTGCAAAAGCAGGGACAGAATGTAACACAGCAAAATTTGTGGATGATGCTAAAGTAGGTGGGAAAGCAGGCAGTGAAGAGGATATAAAGGTTCTACAGACAGGTTAGGAGAATGGGCCAAAATTTGGCAGATGGAGTTTAATGTGGAGAAGTGCGAGGTTATCCATTTTGGCAGGAAAAAAAATCATAAGGCAAATTATTACCTGAATGGAAAGCAAATTCAAAATGGGTCTGGGCAGAGGGATCTGGGTGTCCTAGCTCATGAATCTCAAAGTCAGTATGCAGGTACAGCGTGTAATTAAAAAATGCAAATAGGATGTTGGCATTTATTGCAAAGAGACTGGAGTATAAAAGTAGGAGAAATATTGTTGCAATTGTACAGGGTGTTGGTGAGACCACATCTGGAGTATTGTGTCCGGTTTTGGCCTCATTTGAGGAGGGATGTGGGAGTCGGTTCAGAGGAGGTTCCCCAGATTGATTCCGGGGATGAAAGGGTTGATGTACGAGGAGAGATTAAACAGTTTGGGATTGTACTCATTGGAGTTTTGAAGGGTGTCGGGGATCTGATCGAGGTAGATAAAATTTTACAAGAAATTGTTAAAGTAAACGTAAACCAAATGTTTTCGCTTATGGGGCGATTTTTGAAGGAGAAGCCACAGATACGGGTTGCGAGGCGGTAGGTTTAAAACAGAGATGGGGAGGATCTCCTTCTAGTGGGCGGTGGGGGGGGGGGGGTTGAATTTGTGGAACTCGCTGCTCCATAGCGCGGTGGAATCTGAATCATTAACTGGTTTCAAGGAGGTAGATACATTTCTAATTTTAAAAAAAAAGGGATATGGGAACAGGTGGGAAGGTGGATTTGAGATCAGGGAGAGATCAGCCATGATCGGATTGAGTGGCGGAGCAGGCTCGAAGGGCCAGGTTTGCCGATTTCTGCTCCGAATTCCGATGTTCCTACTGCTTCCTGGGCCATTTCGGAGGGTATTTAAGAGAGAGCCACGTTGCTGTGGGTCTGCAGGCCAGACCAGGTAAGGATGGCAGATTTCCTTCTTGGAAGAATCAAATGGGTTTTTATGACAATTGATAGTCTCATGGTCACCATTACTGAAATTGTATTCCAGATCTGTAAATTGAATTTAAATTCCACCAGTGGGATTTGAACCAGTGGCTCCACAACAATCATTCAGGCCTCTGGATTACTAGTCCAGTAGCATTAGCATGATGTTACTCATGGTCATTGCTATCTCTCGCCAATATATCAGGACTAATATGGTGTTGTTTCATTCCCCATCCAAGCTGAGCTAATTGAGGTGTTTGTGACTAACGCAAAAACAGAAAAACTCAACAGAGCGGCACGGTGGCACAGTGGTTAGCACTGCTGCTTCACAGCGCCAAGAACCTGGGTTCAATTCCGGCCTCGGGTCACTGACTGTGTGGAGTTTGCACATTCTCCCCATGTCTATGTGGGTTTCCTCCGGGTGCTCTGGTTTCCTCCCACAGTCCAAAGATCTGCATGTTAGGTGGATTGGCCATGCTAAATTGCCCCTTAGTGTCAAGGGGACTAGCTAGAGTAAATACATGGGGTCATGGGAATAAGGCCTGGGTGGGATTGTGGTCAGTGCAGACTCAATGGGCAGAATGGCCTCCTTCTGCACTGTAGGGATTCTATGATTCCAGATCTGGAAAGAATTAAGTCTTCTCCAGAGTTTAAAGTTTATTAGTGTCACAAGTAGGCTCACATTAACACCACAATGAAGTTACTGTGAAAATCTCCTACTCACCACACTCCTGTTTGGATACATTGAGGGAAAATTTAGTAAGGCTGGTGCATCCAAGCAGCACTGTGGGAGAAAACCGGAACATCCGGAGAAAACCCACATGGGGAGAACATGCAAACTCCACACAGACAGTGACCCAAGCCAGGCTTCAGACCTGGGTCCCTGGCACTGTGAGGCAGCAGTGCTAACCACTGTGTCGCCCATATTGGGGGAAAGATACAAATGCGACGGGTTTTATGCAGTGGAGCAGGAGGAACAGAATAGAAGGTCAGGCATAGGTTGGTCAGGGGCGATTTGACAAAGATGTCATTGTCACTGCCTTTGTCTTGTGCCCGTGCTAAAGACTAAGGCAGGTGTTAATAGCAGAATAAAGGTCAACTAGCATTAACTAATGATGTTTCTAATCACTCTCTGCAGACTCTGGCCTTGTCTTACATGACGGGAATGATGTCAAGGTATTGCAGTAATTAGCCACACCACCCATTTCATTTTGTGTGTCTTGTTATTAATTGCTTTCCTTTTGTGTTTAACCTTTCTAAAGACCAGCAGTTTTGCATGCATGCTTGGATTTATTTCAAGGTATTGTTATCTTTTTTGAACTGATTCTTGCTTTGACGTGTTGGTGAGGCTTCTTTTGCTCCCACCCTGCCTTGGCTTGACTAGCTATAAAATGAGTGCGGGCGGAATGACTAATGTTGGTGCCGCTCAGTTAGGAGTGGTCAGAAATGTGAAATGGATCAAGCTGGAGGATCCGTAGCAGAAATGTAACCCTTTCTTAAAGGGGCCATGCATCACCACAGCTTTCAGAACGGGTAGCGCTGTGGTTAATATGTTGAACTTTGAACTCGATTTGGAACCTTTGATGCGTTCCCCAAAGCAGCATTGAAGAATATTCCTCAAAGGGAATAAATCAGGCCAATTTCCACTGGTTATTTGAGGTGATGCTGAAAAGCATTGATTTAAAATCATCACCAAAATGATGAAACAAGAGACTGAGACTTTTAGGGTTGATAGAATGGATATTTGACATTGGCTCCCATAGTCCAAAGTGCAGGTTAGTTGGATTGGCCATGCTAAATTGCCCCTTAGTGTCCAAAGATGTGCAGGTTAGGTGGATTGGCCATGCTAAATTGCCCCTTAGTGTCCAAAGATGTGTAGGTTAGGTGGATTGGCCATGCTAAATTGCCTCTTACTATCAACGGAATTAGCTTGGGTAAATGCATGGGGAGAGGTCCTGGGCGGGATTGTGGTGGGTGCAGACTTGATGGACCGAATGGCCTCTTTCTGCACTGTTGGGATTCTAAAACCCACCCCATTGAATTGAAAACCCTTATCCCTGTCTTTAAATCCTTCCACGGCTTTGCTTGGTCTTGTTCATACTGTCTCTGACCCCACCTCTCATCCCCAGTACACTGTTCTTCTGGCTGTTTCTGCACCGTAAGAAGTCTCACAACACCAGTTCAAAGTCCAACAAGTTTATTTGGTAGCAAACACCACAAGCTTTCAGAATGTCTGTTGCTCCTTTGTCAGGTGAATGGGAGTTCTAGTCACAAACAGGACATATAAAGACACAAACTCAATTTACTAAATAATGATTAGAATGTGAGTCTTTACAGGTAATCGAGTCTTAAAGATACAAACAATGTGAGTGGAGAGAGGGTTAAACACAGGTTAAAGAGATGTGTATTGTCTCCAGACAGGACAGTTAGTGAGATTTTGCAAGCCCAGGCAAGTCATGGGGGTTACACATAGTGGGACATGAATCCAAAATCCCGGTTGGGTCCGTTCTCGTGTGCGGAACTTGGCTATCAGTTTCTGCTCAGCGGCTCTGCACTGTTGTGTGTCATGAATCCGTCTTAGAGAATGCTTACCCGAAGATCAGAGGCCGAATGCCCGTGACCGCTGAAGTGTTCCCCAACGGGAAGAGAACAGTTTTGCCTGGTGATTGTCAAGCGATGTTCATTCATCCATTGTCATAGCATCTGCATGGTTTCCCCAATGTACCAGGCCTCGGGATGTCCTTTCCTGCAGTGTATCAGGTAGACAACATTGGCCGGGTTGCAAGAGTATGTACCGTGTACCTGGTGGATGGTGTTCTCACATGAGATGATGGCATCCATGTCGTTGATCCGGCATGTCTTGCAGAGGTTGCTGTGGCAGGGTTGTGTGGTATCGTGGTCACTGTTCTCCTGAAGGTTGGGTAGTTTGCTGCGAACAATGATCTGTTTGAGGTTGTGCGGTTGTTTGAAGGCAAGAAGTGGGGGTGTGGGGATGGCCTTGGCGTCTTCAATGATGTGTTGAAGAATCCAGAGAAGACATTGAAGCGTGTCTGCTCCGGGGAAGTACTGGACGAAAGAGGGTACTGTTGTCCAAAGGAAGAAAATGTCATTGATGTATCTAGTGTATGGCATCGGTTGAAGATCCCGTGCGGTGAAGAAGCCTTGTTCAAATCTGTGCATGAAGATATTGGTATATTGAGGTGTGAATTTGGTCCCTGTGACTGTTCCGTGTGTCTGGATGAAGAACTGGTTGTTGAAGGTGAAGACATTGTGGTCCAAGATGAAGCGGATGAGTTGTAAAATTGCATCTGGAGACTGGCAGTTGTTAGCATTGAGTACTGACGAAGTTGCAGCAATACCATCATCGTGGGGGATGTTGGTGTAGAGCGCCGAGACATCCATTGTGACAAGGAATGTCCCTGGTTCAACTGCTCCATGCGTGCTGAGTTTCTGTAGGAAGTCCGTAGTGTTAAGACAAAAGCTGGGGGTTCTTTGTACGATGGGTTTCAGGATGCCCTCGACATAGCCAGAGAGGTTCTCACACAGGGTCCCATTGCCCGATATGATGGGACAGCCGGGTATGTTTGCCTTGTGTATCTTTGGGAGGCAGTAGAGATCTCCAACGCGGGGAGTACGTGGAATGAGAGCCCGGAGGGTGTTCTGAAGGTCCAGTAAAAAGGTCTTATCAGAGTGTTGAGTTGATGGGTGTGTTCTTTTGTCGGATCTGCAGGTAACTGTCTGTAGTGTTCCCCATTGTTCAGTTGTCAGTACACTTCTTTGCAGTAATCCGTTCTGTTCAGTATGACGATGGCCCCTCCTTTGTCTGCTGGCTTGATGACAATGTTGCAGTCGGTCTTTAGAGTGTGGATGGCGTTGTGTTTGTGATTGGGTGATGTTCAGGGCTGTCTTGAGTGTAGCTGATGAATTTGGTGTTGATGAACGCTCACCAAGGCCATCCCCACACCCCCACTTCTTGCCTTCAAACAACCGCACAACCTCAAACAGATCACTGTCCGCAGCAAATTACCCAGCCTTCAGGAGAACAGTGACCACGGTACCACACAACCCTGCCACAGCAACCTCTGTAAGATGTACTGGATCATCTCACATGAGAACACCATCCTCACGTTGGAGGTACACATTACATACTCTTGCAACCTGGCCAACGTTGTCTACCTGATACACTGCAGGAAAGGATGTCCCGAGGCATGGTCCATTGGGGAAACCATGCAGATGGTATGACAACGGATGAATGAACACCGCTCGATAATCATCAGGCAAGACTGTTCTCTTCCTGTTGATGAACACTTCCGCAGTCATGGGCATTCGGCCTCTGATCTTCAGGTAAGCATTCTCCTCCAAGGGGGCCTTCACGACACACAACAGCGCAGAATGGCTGAGCAGAGACTGATAGCCAAGTTCCGCACACATGAGGATGGTCTCAACTGGGATCTTGGGTTCATGTCACACTGTGTAACCCCCATGACTTGCCTGGGCTTGCAAAATCTCACTAACTGTCCTATCTGGAGACAATACACATCTCTTTAACCTCTGCTTAACCCTCTCTCCACTCACATTGTCTGTATCTTTAAGATTTGATTAGCTGTAAAGACTCTCATTCTAATCAATATTCTGTAAACTGAGTGTGTGCCTTTATATGCCCTGTTTGTGAAAAGATCTCCCACTCACCTGACGAAGGAGCAGCGCTCCGAAAGCTAGTGGCGTTTGCTACGAAATAAACCTGTTGGACATTAACCTGGTGTTGCGAGACTCCTTACTGTGTTTACCCCAGTCCAACACTGGCATCTCCATATCATGTTTCTGCACTCCCAGGAAACATTCTTCTGGAGAATGTAGGAAATAGTGGTGGGCCATTCGGCCCCTCGAACCTGCTTTGCCATTTAGTAAGATCGTGGCTGTTCTGATTGTGGCTTTGGTTCCACGTTGTTCCCAGCACTCCCATAACCCTTGACTCTCTCTTGTCAAAGACTCTGTCTAACTCAGCCCTGCAAACATTCAGTGCCTCAGTCTTGATTGCTCTCTGGGGGAGAGAATTTCTAAGATTAACAATCTTCTGTGCGAATAAATTCCTCGTTGCCATCTTAAATGGGAGAAGGCCCCTTTATTTCTAAACTGCACCCCCTAGTGCTAGTCTCTCCCACGAGGGGGAGCATTCTTTTCACACTCGTTCTTTTGAGCTCCCTCAGTATCTTACGATTCAATAAGATCGCCTCTCATTTGTTTAAATGCCAATGGGTAAAGGTCCAAATAAGTGGGCCCCTTCAATCCAGAAATAATACCCAGTGAACCTTCCTCCAGGTACTCAAGATTCTTCCCACAGTCCAAAGATGTGGGGGTTAGGTTGATTGGCCATGCTAAAATTGCCCCTTAGTGTAGGTTAGAAGGATTAGTGGGTAAAATATATAGGCATGGGGGGGGTAGGGCCTGGGTGGGATTGTAATCAGTGCAGATCTGAATGGGCCGAAGGGCCTCTATCCACACTGTAGGGTTCTCTATGATTTCTATGAATCTTGTCCCCTTAATCCTTGTACCATCAGCCAATAAGAACAGCTTTCCTTATCTAACCTAATCTTGTCCGCCCCGATCAAATTTCCCCTCGATCCCCTTCGCTCCAAGGGGAGCAACCCCAGCCTCTCCAACCCTTGGAGCTAAACTGTATTTCGTTCATCATCTTGGAGTTAGGTAATGGGCAGAGTTCCCTTTCAGGGTCTGTTTTGCCGTTAGTTTGAGTTCTCAAGGGCTGCTTGAGTGCTGCAGACAGATTTGAACCCTACGGGTCTTATGGCCAAATTCTGGTGACAGCAGCTCTGGGGGAATTGTGACGATAACGCCCACGGCGCTACTTCTTGTGGGGTTTCCAACCCTTTCTCCTGTTCTCACTATTAACTCCTTGGACTGGCTTTCCGGGACGTCTTAATGAGTCCGGAGCAACAAGAGATGCCAAGTGAATCCCACGTGGTGGGTGAGGCAGCACCCAGGTCCGGCCCACCTCCATCTCCCAATTTTCCCTACTCCCCCCTCCCCCCCCCCCCCCCCTTTCGCCCCAGCAAGTGGCCCCTACTCCTACCCCCACCCCCAGTCCCGATCACTGGCCTCCCTCCCACCCAAATGTAGAGTGACAGTGGGCCACCACCACCCCCACACCCACCAATTATGACCCCCCGCCCACACCCAAATCAGACCCTGCTTCATGCCTGATGAGTAAGTAGTGCCACGATACCCCCTGGGCATTAACGCTCCATTTCAGAGGGGTGGGTGGTAAACGTGTCCTAGTCTCATGTAATTTTCACATGCACACGCAAGCACATATGCTCCAGCTACCCCTCGCCTTGCTGCCACTGAACCTCGTGTGGCCTATTTTCCATCCCCCTTTCCTTCGCTAGAGCCTTTGTCTTTTAATTCGGTTTCAATTTCGGAAAGGGAAGGGCATTGAACATAAGAACTAGGGGCAGGATTAGGCCATCAGATCCCTTGAGCCTGCTCCTGCCATTCAATAAGATCAGGGCCGATCTTTTCATGGACTCAGCTCCACTTACCCACCCTTAATTCCTTTACTGTTCAAAAATCTATCTATCCTTGCCTTAAACATTCAATGAGGGAGCCTCAACCGGACAGGGAATTCCACAGATTCACAACCCTTTGTGTGAAGAAGTTCCTCCTCAACTCAGTCCTAAATCTGCTTCGCCTTTATTTTGAGGCCATGCCCCCTAGTTCTAGTTTCACCCACCAGTGGAAACAACTTCCTTGCTTCTATCTTATCGATTCCCTTCATAATCTTAGAGTAGAGAGATTAGTGCAAAGGCTATTGACTCAGGCAGTGGACAAACCACATGTACAGTTCTGGTCACCCTATGATAGAAACGATATTCTTAAACTAGAAAGGATATTATTAAACTAGAAAGAGTGTAGAAAAGATTTACTAGGATGCTACCGGGACTTGATGGTTTGAGTTATAAGGAGAGGCTGGATAGACTGGGACTTTTTTCTCTGGAGCGTAGGAGGCTGAGGGGTGATCTTATAGAGGCCTATAAAATAATGAGGGGCACAGATCAGCTAGATAGTCAATATCTTTTCCCAAAGGTAGGGGAGTCTAAAACTAGAGGGCATTGGTTTAAGGTGAGAGGGGAGAGATACAAAAGTGTCCACGGGCAATTTTTTCACACAGAGGGTGGTGAGTGTCTGGAACAAGCTGCCAGAGGTAGTTGTAGAGGCGGGTACAATTTTGTCTTTTGAAAAGCATTTAGACAATTACATGGGTAAGATGGGTATAGGAGGATATGGGCCAAATGTGGGCAATTGGGACTAGCTTAGGGGTTAAAAACTGGGCAGCACGGACAAGTTGGGCTGAAGGGCCTTTTCCGTGCTGTAAACCTCTATGTTGAAAATACAAAATGAGAGTCATTGTTATTTTGAAACCAAGAAGAGAATCTATATTACTTTTAATCTTTTATTTTCCAGCTTCTACAACACCAAATCTGTCCTGCTTTGCTTTGCCATCACGGCACTGGTGTGTTTTGCCATTACCATATTCAGTTTTCAAACTAAGGTAAGCTGACCAGGAAACTTCCCAATGATCAGTCCACCCCCCCCCCCTCCCCCCCCCGACCTCCGCAATGTCCTGAGGGAGAATGAATGAGTGAGACATTGGCCCTGATTCTCACTGGGGTGGCATTTCCAAATGGGAAGGTGGGGGAGGGGGTGCTAGGATTCTGGGAAAGTGTTAACTCCATTTTTTCTAACACGTCCCCTACTTGACTTCCTATCAGGCAAAGGACATTGCAGAATGTTGCCCAAGAGCAGGTTCTTCTCCGATAAAGATAGCCAATGGGCTGCACAGTGGCGCAGTGGTTGGCACTGTTGCCTCGCAGCGCCACGGACCTGGGTTCGATTCCCAGCTTGGGTCATTGTCTGTGTGGAGTCTGCACGTTCGATCCGTGTCTGCGTGGGTTTCCTCCAGGTACCACGGTTTCCTCCCACAGTTCAAAGATGCACGGGTTAGGTGAATTGGCCATGCTAAAATTGCCCATTGGTGTCTGGGGATTAGTAGGGTAAAATGTGGGGTTATGGAAATAGGGCCTGGGTGGGATTGTTGTCAGTGCAGACTCAATGGGCCAAATGGCTTCTTCCTGCATTGTAGGGATTCTATGATTCTCTGCATCACCTCATTCAAGCAAGTTCTTGTGCGTACCCATTATATGTGGCAAGTCCAACAGAAACCCTTGATATTGGATAAATCCATATAATCCCATATTTTACCTCACTAATCCCTCTACCCAATGCATTTCAGACACAAGGGGATAATTTAGCATGGCCAATCCACCAAACTTGCACATCTTTGGACACTAAGGGGCAATTTAGCATGGCCAATCCACCCTAACCTACACATCTTGGGACTGTGGGAGGAAACTGGAGCACCCGGAGGAAACCCACGCAGACACGGGAAGAATGTGCAGATTCCACACAGACAGTGACCCAAGCTGGGAATTGAACCCGGGTCCCTGGCACTGTGAAGCAGCAGCACTAACCACTGTGCCACCGTGCCACCCACAGTATTCTCGGGATGGGGGGGAATCGAATTTAGATTTTTTTAAAAACGTCTCTACCGAAAGTTAATTTAAATTTGTTCTGATCCTAACCACCGATCTGCTAATTGAGATATTCTCTCCCTCTCTTGCAGTTTGACTTTACCTCCTGCCACGGGGTTCTGTTTGTGTTGCTGATCGTGCTTTGCATCAGTGGCTTGGTTTTGGCGATTGTGTTACCGTTTCACTATGTACGTAAACCCCTTCACCTTTCCACCTAAATGGACACAGCTCATTATGCAGTGCCTTTGAAACGAGGCCCCATGAAGCACTCCACATTCCACTCTGTCTAAGCCTCACAGAACAACATATATAGTGGCACACTCAGGCAGACTGTTTCCATAGCTAGGTGTTCCCAGAACCAGTTGCTAGTCTGTCACCGAGGGCTTAAAACTTGAGGGGCGCCACTCCACATCCAGCACAGCTGACGAGGAATGCCCCCCACTCTTACTGCCAGCCATTGCCATGTCAGAAGGAAATTCTAGGTTGGCATTTGACCTGTTTGATCGTGTTACGAATGCATCTTCCTTGGCCATCGAGTCCTGGGGCTGGGCTTGAACCTGAAGGCTCCTGGCTCAGAGGCAGGGACGCTGCCCACTGCGCCATAGAACCTCCACGGGATTTGAGGGATTATTAACCCTCTGCGTTGCACGGGGTCTAAGCTTGCAACTTTGCAGTTGTGATGCCCGTTGATAAGATGGACCGATGGCAGAGAAAAAAATCATTCGGCAGGACTTTACACCCTCCATCATCCATAAAATCCCGCCCCGGGTCAACGGACCTTCCCGAAGTCCGCCCTCGCCCACTCCGATTCCCGTGGTGGGCAGGACGGTACAATTCTAGCCGTTGACACCAGGGACAATGACAACTTGACAATTCATGTAAATAGAAACATACGTAGAAACTAGAAGCAGGAACAAACAAAGAACAAAACAGCACGGGAAACAGGCCCTTCAGCCCAACGAGCCTGCGCCACCACCCCGATGTTCCCACCTCTATCCGTGATCCCTGTCCATGTTTATAGATCTATGGATTAAAAACCAAATTTGAGACAATTTGGCAAAACATTCTCCCTAATCAGCCTAAGAGCACATCTTTGGCATGTGGGAGGAAACCAGAGCGCCCGGAGAATGCGCAAATTCCCACAGACACAGGCCCAAATCCATGTATCTGCACAGCACAGCGATAGTCACTGAGCTGTCATGTTGCCCATCAAATGGTCCAGGTCAAGCATACACTAACGACGTGAAGCACGAGGATACTCTCAAAAAAAAATCCAAGAGCAGCCCTCTCACAACCCATGGCTGATCATCAAATTCAATATCCTGATTCCCCCCCTGCCTCCGATCCCTTTAACCTCAACAGAAACCAGGCCAATTGGTGTTCCTAAGATTGATAGAGTAAGCCAATAGCAGAGAACAATGTTGCAGACTATTGTAGCAGCGAAGGGAGCCTGACTGATGATGCTTTGTTTTGTCTTCCAGGTTCCCTGGCTTCATGCTATTTACGCAGTGCTTGGCGCTGTCATTTTTACAATGGTGAGTGATTCGCGGGGAACTTTTCCTTTGCAGTTGAACCCCTATCCTTCATCCCCTCCCCAGCCTGTCCCTCCACCCTTCCCTACCATCGCTCGGCGCTGTTTCCAACTGGAAATTTGACGAGGTGCCCACACAATGTGCGTCTGCGATTCTGCTGGAAGAAGGTAAGTGTTTGTGTGTCTCTCGCTGTAACTGATGGCCTCTGTGTGTGTTGCTGGCCGGCTGCGGTTTTTTTTTTTAAAAGGCTCTACTGGTGTCTTTTTCAACGGCACGGTGCCAGTTTTGAGTGTTACTACAGGTGTACATGCCACCCATCCGTTCCGGGCACCTAAGCACAAATCGAAGCTCACGCTGCCAGTGCAGTACTAGTGGTGGTGCTGCACTGTTGGAGGTGCTGTCTCTCGGATGTGATGCCAAAGCCCTCTCAACTAGATTGTAAAGACCTTGCAGCGCTTCTTTTAATAAGAGCTTGGTTTATCCATTAGTCACAAGTAGGCTTACATTAACGTTGCGATGAAGTTACTGTGAAAATTCCCCCCCCCCACCCCCTCCTCAGTCACCACACTCCCCTTCGGATACGCCAAGGGAGAACTTAGCACAGCTAATGCACCCTAACCAGCACGTCTTTGGGAGGAAACCCACGCAGACATGGGGAGAATGTGCAGTCTATACACAGACAGCGACCCAAGCTGGGAATCGAACCCGGGTCCCTGGCGCTGTGAGGCAGCAGTGCCAACCCACTGTGCCACCCGTGTCTTAGCTGACAGGTATTCCTCAAACCAGAGCTTAAAAACAGATTGGCTGTTTTATCACGTTGCTATTCGCGGGAGCTTGCGCAAATTGGTGGCCGCTTTTCCCACACTGTAGTGGTGGCTTCATTCCAAAAATACGTCACGGGCTGTAAAAACCCTTTCGCGTAGCAGGAAATGCACTGACCGGAATTTTACCATCCCGCCCGCCACGGGAATCGGTGGGGGGGTGGGGGTGGACCACGGGAAGGTCCATTGACCTCGGGTGGGGATGTTCCGGTTTCGGGATGAGCGGGGCCGTGAAAGGGCCCTCCTGATACCTCTGATCGGATCTGCATGCAAAGCTGTAATGAGCACCACAGAAAGGGACGACTCAAAAAGCACGTGCGTTCTGCTTCTTCCTCCCCAGTTCCTGGCCTTTGACACGCAGCTGCTGATAGGGAATCGCCGGTACACAATCAGCCCTGAGGAGTACATCTTCGGGGCGCTGAATATCTACCTGGATATCATTTACATCTTCACCTTCATGCTGCAGATTTTTGGCACCAATAGGGAATGAGTCGCTCGGAGTGAACGGTCTGTGCTCAGCAGAGGCCACTGGACGTTAAGCGTACCTGCCACAGCAACAGCCGGAGTTACAGCAAGTGGAGTGACTGAGAGAATGCATTCGCTCCAGCTGATTATTGGAATAATTTTGTGTTAACGTACTGTGAATCTAGTACAAGGTGGAACACGCTTTTAGGTAGCAGCATGACCACAGAACGTGTGCATTTCTGGGCTTTTTCTGTGCTTCCAAGTGGCAATATTGAGTACCACATTGCTGCCCTCTCTGCTCATTCCTTCTAGCGAGTCACTGCTCCAAGTCCCACTTCCTGCTTATCTCCAATTTGTATCCATTTTTAATTACCAATATCTTTGGGGGGGGGGGGGGGGGGGGGGGGAGTCAGCTGGGTGCTTAATATGTGGATTAGATTAACACCAAGAATATAGGGTTCAATTCCCTGTTCTGGTTGAGATAGACACGGTGGCACAATGGTTGGCACTGCTGCCTCAGTGCCAGGGACCCGGGTTCGATTCCATGCTCGGGTCATGGTCTGTGTGCAGTTTATATGTTCTCCCTATCTCTGCATGGGTTTCTTCCCACAGTCCATGCTAAATTGTCCCTTAGGCTTCAAAGATGTATAGGTTAGGTGGATTGGCCATGCTAAATTGCTCCTTTAGTGTCAGGGAAATTAGCAGGGCGAATGCATGGGGTTATGGGAATGGGGCCTGGGTGAAATTGTCTTGATGGGCCGAATAGTCTCCTTCCGCACTGTAGCGATTCTGTGGCTTGGGACTTGCCTCCTCGCTGTATCGATCGTAACGGGGGGAAAAAAATGGCATTTTGCTGTGGTTAGGCCGGTAATCACCAAGGGCCTGGCTTTGGGCAGAGAACATTTTAGGGAGGAGTTTCCAGACAGTGTTTGTTTGAGTGGACTGCACATTTTAAGCCTGCTACCCAGACCTATCTCTGGTCACTCAGCGCGCTGTGGCTTCTGGAGGTTGAACAGACCTCTCTTTTTAAACTCTCCACAGCGTTGACAGAAAGGGAAACGTTGGCCAGAATTTTACCGAGCTGTCCGCCTCGGGAATCGGAACGGAGGGGGGGGGAGCAGACCTCGGAAAGGCCCATTGACCTCGGGCAGGTTTTGGGACAGACCGTAAAGCTCCTCGTGTCTCCTGTCGAATCTGTATGCAAACCTTAGCGCTAAAGAAAGGAACAACTCAAATAGCACGCGCATTCTGCTTCTTCCTCCCCACTTCCTGGTCTTTTTGCCGATAGGGAATTGTCGGTACACAATCCGCTCTGAGGAATCTCGACCTGGATATCATTGTATGTATCAGTGGCGGCTCATTGGGTAGCACTCTCACCTCTGAATCAGGAGGTTTAAGATCATATCCAGAAACTTGGGCCTAAAATCCAGGCTGACGAGCCCAGCACAGTAAAAAGTTTATTTATTAGCGTCACAAGTAATGCTGACATTAACGCTGCAGTGAAGTTACTGAGAAAAATCCCCAGGCTGCCACACTCCTGTTGTGCGACAGGATATGTAGGCCAAGTGGATTAGCCATGCTAAATTGTCCCTTAGTGTCAGGGGGACTGGCTAGGGTAGATGGATGGGGTTATGGGGATAGGGCCTGGGTGGGATTGTGGTTGGCGCAGGCTTGATGGGCCAAATGGCCTCCCTCTGCACTGTAGGAATCTGTTCGGGGACACAGAGAGAATTTAGCACGGCTGACGCACCCTAACCAGCACGTTTTTTGGAGTGTGGGAGGAAACTCACGCAGACATGGGGAGAATGTGCAAACTCCACACAGATAGTGACTCGAGCTGGGAATCGAACCCAGGTTCCTGGGGCCGTGAGGCAGCAGTGCCTACTGAGGGAAGGCTGCACTAGTTTTGGCGTTGACCATCTTTTTTGGGGGTGCTTGGAAACGCAGGCCCCCAAACGGGGGATAATCCCAGCGTGCTGGTGAGCTCGCCTTTGACCCGACTCTGAAGGCCCATTAGCAGATCGCTCCTTCCACTTGCTCCGTGTGGGAGTTTCCTTGTGCGCAAATTAGCTGCTGCAAACACTGCCACAACAACGGGTGATGGCAGTTGAAAAATGATGAGGCGAGGCATTCGGGAAGAATGCGGAAGGCGTTATTTTCTTTACCAGTCTGTGCTGTAGCTTCTAAGGTTCCGTTGCAAAGCGTTGAGCTGCGTTCTGCAAACCTGCACCAACAATTCAGAAGAAAAAGGCCGGCAAAAGTCAGTGGAATGCTAATGTGGTGCCCACATTGCTGAACCCCTAACCCAGAGGTTCAGACTAACAATCTGAACTAACAAAGACGTGAGTTCAAATCCCATCGGGGCAGCAGGATTTTTTAAATTCCGTTAAATGATCTGGAATTAACCTGTCAGTAGTGGAAACACAGGATTGTTGTTCATACAGTAGAATCCCCACAGTGCAGAAGGAGCCATTTGGCCCATCGAGTCTGTACCAGCCACAATACCACTCAGGTCCTATCCCCATAACCCCCTGACACTGGGGTCATTTTAGCACGGCCAATCCACCTAATCAGCAAATCTTTCGGACTGTGGGAGGAAACCGGAGCACTCGGAGGAAACCCACGCAGACACGGAGAGAATGTGCAAACTCCACACACAGACCCAGGCTGGGAATCGAACCCGGGTCTCTGGCGGTGTGAGGCAGCAGTGCTAACCACTGTGCCGCCCCGTGGCTCATTTGAGACCCCTCGGAAGGAAACCTGCCATCCTTGCCTACTCGTGACTCCAGACTGACGGCAATGCACCTCTGATCCCAGCAAGACGCTCGGTTCACCACCATCTTTGGGAGTTGAGAATGGGCAATAAATGATGGCCTTGCCAGCGATTTTCCCCAATCCTGCCAGTTATTCCTTGTAAAATCCAGACCAGTGTTATTGATGCTGCTCGTTGCAAGAATCCAGTGCATCCAAAGAAAAGAGGAGGGGAATATTAGGAATCATCGGATAATTCCAAATCCCAAAATCACGCTAAGACACTTGGCCCAGGAATGAATATGAGCGCAAAAGAAAGCGTGTGGGATTGGAGGGCAGGAATTGATTGGGGCAGTATGAGTAAACATGTCCCCCAATCCCCTGCCTGCAGCCATGTTCAAATCCAAGGCCACTTGGGGGGGGGGGGGAAGAACAACCTGGACAATTCCTCCCTGACGTCCTTGGCCAATGGGAAGCAGTCAAGGAGTTCCCATGGATTCAATGCTTTCAAAATTAGGCCAAACAAGCAACAGAAGAGACACTGGCCGGAATTTTACCGCCTTCTGGGCTGGGCACAGCTCACGGAACGGCATTCCCCATTGGCATCATAGAACCCTTACAGTGCAGAAGGAGACCATTCAGCCCAGTGGGTCTGCACCAACCACAATCCCACCCAGGCCCTATCCCTATAACCCCATGCATTTACCTCGGCTAATCCCCCTGACACTAAGAGGCAATTTAGCATGGCCAATCCACCTAACCTACACATCTTTGGACACTAAGGAGCAATGTAGCATTGCCAATCCCCCTAATCCATATATCTTTGGATACTAAGGAGCAATTATTTAGCATGGCCAATCCACCTAACCTGTACACCTTTGGGCATTAAGGGGCAATTTACCATGGCTAATTCACGTAACCTGCGCATCTTTCGGGCTGTGAGAGGAAACCGGAGCACCCAGAGGAAACCCACGCAAACACGGGGACAAAGTGCAAACTCCACACAGTCAGTGACCCAAGGCTGGGAATCGAACCCAGGTCTCTGGTGCTGTGAGGCAGCGGTGCTAACCACTATGCCACCCTCACGTGGGATCTTACAAGTGGGCAAGGCGGTAAAAGTGCGGCAAATGTCATTTTATTTAGAGAACAGGGGTGAAACCGAGATGATAGAAGAAAGTTTGCAATGAGATTTGGCACAAAGCATGCTGGTCAGAATCAGGGCGGTAGATAATTGGGCCCACTTGTGATATGTCAAATCAAAATGCTGGGATGGAGACAAAGCGTAGAATTCTCTGACTGCTCATGGCCCGCCAGCGAGGACGGAGAATTTGGAGGGGGGCAGCGAGGGTGGGGGGGGGGGAGATGAGTGGGGAAGAGGGGGAGTCCCACTGCCACTCTGCAGAGGGTTTAGTGAAGGAAGGAGGGAGGCCAGTGATTTGGGGCTGGCCATTGGGGGATGAGTGGAAGGATGGACGGGGGGGGGGGGGAGGCAGGGCCTCCTGTTGAGGGGGTTGGTCAGGACTGCATTAGGGGTGGGGAATCGAGAGATTGGGGCTGCAGGGGTGGAGGTTGTCTATGGATGCCATTGGTGTTGGAACTTCTGCTTTTTAGTACATTGAAAAAGTTAAATAATGATACAACGCTAAGCATGATAACCGTGTGTGTGTGGCCTGAAACTGTGCGAATCCAGTGATAAATATCACAGAAAGACGCAGAGAGTGAGAAATCGAGAGGACCTTTTAGAAGTAATTTAAGAATGATCTGGGACATGACTGTATTATTTTCTTTGGAATATAACTTAGGAGGATCAACAAATACACTGGCTGGGATTCTCCTAAGAAAGATTCTAAGTTTCCAACATGCGGGAAGGCAAGAGTAAATCCTGCTGGGTTTTTTTTTTAGTGTGATTTTCTGAATGAATCTCCAACACTCTGAGCATTGCAGTGTGCCTCAGCGGGATCCATTAGGGAGTGGGGCCTACTCCCGCGGGAGAGGCCAACAGCATAGTGCTGAGCAGGCTACTGCACACATGCCAATCAGTGCAGAGATTGCGCAGTGTCCCCCCACCACTGCCCATTGCCCGCCTTCAGATCGCTGGCCAGCCCCACTAACCCCCTATTGCTGGCCTTCCGACCCCCACCAGTCCCCAATCGCTGGCCTTCCAGATTATCTCTCCCCCCTCCTCCCCCTGATGGCCAGCCCCAATTGCCCGCACTGTCTGGTGGGCAGTGCCAGGCTGGCATCAGGCTGGTGTGACCCCAAGGGACATCCCCCTTACAGCAAACCTCACCCGCCGTGGGGGTGGGGTCTCTCAGTGGTCTCTGTTCCCCATGCATGGGAAAGAGTCGGAAATAGTGCTGGAGTGAGTCACTCCCAGCGGGAGTGGTAGACACTCGCGGATCTGGGGAATGTCTAATCGTATGGAAATATCAATTTCCATGATCTGATCTCCGACCTCTGGCACAGAGCTGATGACAGAGGCTGTGGCACCTAGTGTGAATCCCACAAAATGGCTGCCGCCAGTGTCTCCCTGCCGCTGCACTACTTGAGCAGCGCAACGGGCTGGGTTGACTTTCCTTGATGCTGGTATTATTTTCCCTCACTGAGTATATTGCAATGCCCGCCGGATTAAATATTTCGTGTTGAGACAAGAGAATGCGTGCCAGCTAACAGTTCAGAAAAGGGCCACTGTCTCTTTAAGAATTGTTCATAGCATTGAATCAGTTGAATTTAGTCTTAAAGGGCACTACTTTCATGCAAGAGTGCTTCAAGAATCTGCTGTTATTTGTTGGCAAACACAACACAAGCACATGATTAATATTGAATGACCAATATCATTCTGAGTTTGCATCAGATGTAATGGGACTGGGTTCACTGTACCCTGTCTCCTCAGCATCTTTTCTGGTCTCGGATTGCAGTGGGATCTTGATCAGTTGGGCCAGTGGGCTGACGAATGGCAGATAGAGTTTAATTTAGAAAAGTGCAAAGTGATACTTTTTTTGGTAGATTGAACCAGCGTAGGACTTACTCCGTGAATAATAAGGCGTCGGGGAGAGTTACAGATCACAGAGATCACAGGGGACAGGTTCATAGCTCCTTAAAAGTGGAGTCACAGGTGGACAGAGTGGTGAAGAAGGCATTCGGCATGCTTGGTTTCATTGGTCAGAACATTGAATACAGGAGTTGGGAGTTGAAGTTGTACAAGTCATTGGTAAGGCCACACTTGGAATACTGTGTACAGTTCTGGTCACCCTATTGTAGAAAGTATTAAACTAGAAAGAGTGCAGAAAATATTTACTACCGGGACTTGATGGTTTGAGTTATAAGGAGAGGCTGGATAGTCTGGGACTTTTTTCTCTGGAGCATAGGAGGCTGAGGGGTGATCTTATAGAGGTCTATAAAATAATGAGGGGCGTGCATTAGCTATACAGTCAATATCTTTTCCCAAAGGTAGGGCAGCCTAAAACTAGAGGGCATTGGTTTAAGGTGAGAGGGGAGAGATACAAAAATGTCCAGAGGGGCAGTTTTTTCCCACAGAAGGTGGTGAATGTCTGGAATGAGTTGTCAGAGGTAGTAGTAGAGGCGGGTACAATTTTGTCTTTTAAAAAGCATTTAGACAGTTACATGGGTAAGATGGGTATAGAGAGATGTGGGTCAAATGTTGGAAACTGGGATTAGCTTAGGGTGTTTAAAAAAAAAGGCGGCATGGACAAGTTGGGCCAAAGGGCCTGTTTCCATGCTGTAAACCTCGATGACTCTAAGATGGGACATCAGGATTATATTTGGAGTGAGGGAATGAATCACAATTGCCCTGGCTAAGGGACTGGATTATGGGGGGAATTTTACCGGCACGTCCGCCCGTGGTTTGTACATCCCGCCCAATGAAGAATGCTGTTCTCCGAGCCTCGCTCACACCTGGAATCGGGCTGGGGTGTGTTGTTAACCTACAGCGTAATCTGAAGAGTAAAAACCTTCCCTGATTAACTGGAAAAGGTTCAGTTCGGGCTGGGATTTGTTAGTGCAGATGCTAAATCATCTTCAGCTATAACTCCTTGTGAGATATGTCTGTCACACATCAGATGTGACATTTAGTTACGTGAGCACGATACTGAGAGTATCGTTAACCAAGTGGAGCTGAGTGGTAGTGAAGAGGACAGAGACAGGTAGGTGGAGTGGTGGACATGTGGTAGGTGAAATTTGATGTAGAACCATGAGAGATAGAAAGACATGAGGAGAAGCATGATAAAAGGTATGATTCTAAAGGGGATACAGGAGCAGAGGGACCATGTGCATTGAAAGTAGCAAAAAAGGTTGAGAATGTGATTAATAAAGCACACTGGATTCTGTTCATTATAAATAGAGGCAGAGGCAAGGAAGTTATGATATTTCTTAATGAAACACTGCTTCATTACTGTTGCTCGGCATCACTGTTGGGAAGGATGTGAAGACTTCTAAGGGGCGGCACAGTGGGTTAGCACTGCTGTCTCACAGTGCCAGGGGCTCGGGTTCAATTCCCGGCTTGGGTCACTGTCTGTGTGGAGTTTGCACATTCTCCCCGTGTCTGCGTGGGTTTCCTCTCACCATTGGCCATGCTAAATTGCCCCCTCGTGTCCTAGGATGTGTAGGTTGGGGGATTGGCCATGCTAAATTGCCCCTTAGTGCCCAAAGATGTGCAGGTTAGGGTGGATTGGCCATGCTAAATTGCCCCTTAGTGCCCAAAGATGTGTAGGTTAGGGTGGATTGGCCATGGTAAATTGCCCCTTAATGTCCAAAGATGTGCAGGTAGATTGAAGCAAGGGTTACTCCCCTCAGAAGAGGAGGTTAGGAGGAGATTTGATAAAGTTTCCAAAAAATCATGGGGTCCTGGGACAGAGTTGGTGGGAGAAACTGTTTCTGTTGACAGAAAAGTTAAGAACAGGAGGAAACCAATTTAAAGTGATTGGCAAAAGACAGGCGAGAGGCAGAACGTTTTCTTTAAACGGAGCGAGTGATTAGGATCGGGAATGTGCTGCCTGAGAGTGTGGTAGCTTTTTTTTTGTTGTAGTTTCTACATTCTCTCTTCTCAGTTCTGACAAAGAGTCGAAAATGTTAAAAGCAAAATACTGTGGGTGCTGGAATCTGAAAGAGAAACAGAAAATGCTGGAAAATCTCAGCAGGTCTGACAGCATCTATGGGGAGAGAACAGAGCCAACATTTCAAGTCTGGATGACCCTTTGTCAGAATTGCTCTGACGAAGGGTCATCCAGACTGGAAACGTTGGCTCTATTCTCTCTCTACAGATGCTGTCAGACCTGGTGAGATTTTCCAGCATTTTCTGTTTACGAGTCTCAAATGTTAACTGTTTCTCTCCTGATCACTGCTGTCAGACCTGATGAGATCTTCCAGTCCCCTCTGTTCATATTTCAGATTCCAGTATCTGCAGCATTTTGTCGATTCAGTCCTGGTAGGCAGCTCTGAGGTGGACACGGGGCGATTCAAGTGGGGTAACTGCAGCAGCCGCAGTAAAGGGTAACAATTGTACTTCCAGCCCCCACACGCTGAAAAGGTCACTGCATGGCTGAGGCTAAGCACCCAGCATCATTGCCATGCAGATTTCGGTCAGAGAAATGAAATCACTCGATACCTGTACTTCCACGCACCTCTAGTTTTGCATTGGACAGTATAACTCTGGTCCAGTGCTGTGAAGGAATGCTACTTGACCGGCCTAAACTTAGGACGGAGCCTGGAACAGAATGAGAAAGCAGACACACACTCTCTAAACATTAACAAATGATCTTAATTTGGAGAGTAGGGCTTTTGAGTTTGCCATTGTGCTTGCAATTACGCTGCAGCATAACTGGTGGATGCAATACAACAGCGAAAGAAAGTTCTCCTCCTCTGTTAGAATCTATTTCTGTTTAAAACGACACTGGCTTATTTCCTACACAGGTTCCCCAGTTTATTGGACACACAGCTTGCACACCAAAAAAAAAACTCGATATTAAAACACACTGACCACAGGATGGGAAAAATAGTTGCAGTAGATTAACGCTTTAGATGGAACCAATGCACTAATCCATTTTTCCCACATTAACTGCATTCGCCCATGTCGAATTTCTTCTCGGGTCCATTTGTTCTGTCCACTAAACTGGCATCTTTTTCTGCCCACCTATTCCGTGATTCCCCTTGGCCGAAAACACTTCCCCTGACCTTGCTCCAAAGCTGTGGCTGAGTTGGTAGCAAACCTTGCCTGAGCCGAGGGCTCGAGTTCCTCTCTTTGAGATCCGGGTGCACAGCTGGAGGCTGGCACTCCAGTGGCCCGCAGCAGAGGTGCTACACTGTCTGAGGCACCATCTGACACAACGTCATGGCTGGAGCTGGTCCTCTTGTGAAGAAGAGCTGGTAAGTTCTCCCCACTGCCCTGGCCAGTATTTCTCCCTCCCTCAATCCATGTCACAAAATGGACCTGGGATCTTGCTGTGCACACATTGGTTGCCACATTTTCCTATGTTGCAATGCACTGCGCAAGTACTTAATTGGCACCACAGAAATGCAATTTCTTAATTTATAATTCCTCTTGATCTCTTAATTTTTAACAGAATAGAATCCCTACAGTGTAGAAGTAGGCTATTCAGCCCATCAAGCCTGCACTGATCAGAATCCTACCCAGGCACTATCCTTGTAACCCCATGTATTTACTCTCATTCACCCCCACGCTAAGCAGAAATTTACCCTGGCCAATCCACCTAACCTGCACATCTTTGGCGTGTGGGAAGAAACTGGAGCACTTGGAGAAAACCCACTCAGACACAGGGAGAACATGCAGACTTTGTATAGACGGTGCTGGGAATTGATCCTGGGTCTCTGGCGTTGTGAGGCTGCAATGCTAACCACAGTGCCGCCCCCAATCATTCTTAATTTTTAACCTGAGTTCTTTGATATTTGATTTTTTTCTCTCTTTCGAGGAGTGCCACAGTGGTTAGCACTGCTGCCTCACAGCGTCAAGCACCTGGGTTTGATTCTGGCCTCGGATCACTGTCTGTGTGGAGCTTGCACATTCTCCCCATATCTTTGTGGGTTTCCTCTCACAGTCCAAAGAAGGTTAGGTTGATTGGCTGTGATAAATTGACACGTGTCAGGGGGATAAGTAGGGTTACAGGAAAAGGGTGGGATTGTTGTCAGCGCAGGCTCGATAGGCCAAATGGCCTCCTTCTGCACTGTAGGGATTCTATGATTGTACGATTCTAAGTCCCAGAGTGTAGCAGCAAATCTTTATCTAGAAGGGCAATTTTGTGGCCCAGGAGACTGTTCTGAATTATGAAGAGGTGTACAGGTTATATTTTTCTGTAGTAAAATGCTGCGATGTCATTTGCTTTTTTGACCGTGTACTTTACGTCACTCGGCTTGAATGTTGCGTGCGGCTTGTTTGTAGTAGACTTTGTATTTCCATATTGCAAATAAATAATCAAACTAAACCCATCAGAGAACTGGCTTTTTTTTTGTATCATGATCATAGCACGTTCAACATAGGAGCAGAATTAGGCCACTCAGCCCATTGAGTCTGTCGCGCCATTTAATCATGGCTGATATTTTTCACATCGTCATTCTCAGTCTTTTCCCCGTTATCCCTGATCCCCTTATTAATCAAGAATCTCTGTCTTAAAGACACTCAATGACCCGGCCTCCTCCTGCGGCAAAGAGTTCCACAGATTCCCCACTCTCTGGCTGGGGAAATTCCTCCTGATCTTTGTTTTAAAGGATTGTCCCTTTAGCCTGAGGTTGTGCCCTCTGGTTCTACTAGTGGAAATATCTTCTCCACATCCACTCTATCCTTGTTATTTTTGGGTTGTGGGATGGGCAAGAACTTGGGAGACTTTGTGCTGATCAAAATGAGGTGTGTGCCTCAGCTGTTAAAGTTTATTAGCCACAAGTAAGGCTTACATTAACACTGCAATGAAGTTACTGCGAAATTCCCCTAGTCATCACACTCCTGCACCCTAACCCAGCACGTCTTTCAGACTGTGGGAGGAAACCCACACAGACACAGGGAGAACGTGCAAACTCCACACAGACAGTGACCCAAGCTGGCAGTCGAACCCAGGTCCCTGATGCTGTGAGGCAGCAGTGCTAACCACTGTGCCACCCTGCTGCCCAACACATTCATTTCCAGGTCAGGAGGTTTGAGTTCCCCCTTCCACGACCGAGCATCAAAATCAAGGCTGGTGTCGGAGTGTGGAGGGGGTGCCGCATGGTTGGAGGTGCTGGCTGAAATGTTAAACGGAAGCCCCCATCTGCCCGCCTCGGGTGGATATAAAAGATCCCCTGGCAGTGTTTCGAAGGGGGAGTCCTGGCCAACATTTATCCCTCAATCAACATCACAAAAACAGATCATCTGATCATCACGTTGCTGTTTGTGGGAGATTGCTGTGCGCAAAATGGCTGCTGCTTTCTCGACAGTGCCCGCACTGCAGAAGCATGCCCTTGGCCCTAAAGCATTTGCGATGGCTGGTGGTGGTGAAAAGATGCTAAGCTTTCCTTTTTTCCTCCCATCTGATTTGCCAGCTCAATAGGACCACACCCCTTTCACTGCCATTCAGTGACATGACCATTGCTGAGTCCACACCCCCCTCCCCAATCAACATTCTGGGATTAAACTGTGTAAATATGTAAATACTGTGACTACAGAGCAGTGATGTGGAGATGCCAGCTGGGGAGACTGGGGTAAACACAGTAAGAAGTCTCACAACACCAGGTTAAAGTCCAGCAGGTTTATTTGGTAGTAAACACCACTAGCTTTTGGAGCACTGCTCCTTCACCTGACAAAGCAGCAGCGCTCTGAAAGCTAGTGGCATTTACTACCAAATAAACCTGCTGGACTTTAACCTGGTGTTGTGAGACTTCTTACTGTGACCACCAGAGCAGGTCAGAGGCTGAGAATCCTGCAGTGAGTAACTCACCTCCTGACTCCCCAAAGCCTGTCCACCATCTACAAGGCACAAGTCAGGATTGTGATGGAATACTCCCCACTTGCCTAGATGGGAACAGCTTCAACAACATTCAAGAAGCTCAACACCATCCAGGATAAAGCAGCCCCACTTGATTGCCCCCCCCCCCCCCCCATCCACAAACATTCACTCCCTCCACCGCCAACGCGCTCAGTAGCAGCAGTGTGTACCATCTACAAGATGCACTGCAGCAATTCACTAAATCTCTTCAGGCAACACTTAGCAAACATTCAACCTCAGCCACCAAGGACAAGGGCAGCAGGGAACACCACCAAACCATTCACCATCCTGACTTGGAAATATATCAGCGTTACTTCACTGTCACTGGGTCAAAATCCTGGAACTTCCTTCCTAACAGCACTGTGGGTGTACCTACACCACATGGACTGACTGATGTCCAATAACAATCCTGGAACTCCCTCCCTAACAGCACTGTGGGTGTACCTACACCACACAGACTGACTGATATCCAATAACAATCCTGATACTCCCTCCCTAACGGCACCATGGGTGTACCTACACCACATGGACTGACTGATGTCCAATAACAATCCTAGAATTCCCTCCCTAACAGCACCATAGGTGTACCTGCACCACGCGGACTAACTGATGTCCAATAACAATCCTGGAACTCACTCCCTAACAGCACTGTGGGTGTACCTACACCACATGGACTGATTGGTGTCCAATAACAATCCTGGAACTCCCTCCCTAACAGCACTGTGGATGTACCTACACCACACGGACTGACTGATGTCCAATAACAATCCTGGAACTCCCTCCCGAACAGCACTGTGGGTGTACCTACACACGTGGACTGACTGATGTCCAATAACAATCCTGGAACTCCCTCCCTAACAGCACTGTGGGTGTACCTACACCACACGGACTGACTGATGTCCAATAACAATCCTGGAACTCCCTCCCTAACAGCACTGTGGGTGTACCTACACCACACGGACTGACTGATGTCCAATAACAATCCTGGAACTCCCTCCCTAACAGCACTGTGGGTGTACCTACACCACACGGACTGACTGATGTCCAATAACAATCCTGGAACTCCCTCCCTAACAGCACTGTGGGTGTACCTACACCACACGGACTGACTGATGTCCAATAACAATCCTGGAACTCCCTCCCTAACAGCACTGTGGGTGTACCTACACCACACGGACTGACTGATGTCCAATAACAATCCTGGAACTCCCTCCCTAACAGCACTGTGGGTGTACCTACACCACGCGGACTGACTGATGTCCAATAACAATCCTGGAACTCCCTCCCTAACAGCACTGTGGGTGTACCTACACCACACGGACTGACTGATGTCCAATAACAATCCTGGAACTCCCTCCCTAACAGCACTGTGGGTGTACCTACACCACACGGACTGACTGATGTCCAATAACAATCCTGGAACTCCCTCCCTAACAGCACTGTGGGTGTACCTACACCACACGGACTGACTGATGTCCAATAACAATCCTGGAACTCCCTCCCTAACAGCACTGTGGGTGTACCTACACCACACGGACTGACTGATGTCCAATAACAATTCTGGAACTCCCTCCCTAACAGCACTGTGGTGGACTTCAATGGTTCAAGAAGGCATCTTCACAAGGGACAATTAGGGATGGGCAATCAATGCAGCTTAGCCAAAGAAGCTTACATCCCATGAATGAAAGTGACAGCCAGTAATTATTGTTGATACTGTCCATCAGCAGATAGAAGGTCTGCAGCATGGCGGTACAGTGGTTAGCACTGCTGCCTCACAGCACCAGGGACGCAGGTTCAATCCCAGCCTTGGGTCACTGTCTGTGTGGAGTCTACATGTTCTCCCCATGTCTGCATGGGTTTCCTCCGGTTTCCTCCCACAGTCCGAAAGATGTGCTGAATTCTCGCTCAGTGTACCCAAACAGGAGTGTGGCAACTGGAGGATTTTCACAGTAACTTCATTGCAGTGTTAATGTAAGCCTACTTGTGACACTAATGAAAAAAACTTTAAAACTGGATTAATTCTGAGGGTGACTGTTTCCCCTCCGTTTTGGGAGCTGCCTCTTTTTTTATTTGATCCTGGTTGAATTTGAGTTGGGCTCACTTGGTTGGCCCAAAAAAAGGGAGAGGGTGGCTGTTTAGGCATTTGTAATTATGGAAACGCTTTCACTTTAAGTTTCTAAACCGAAAGAGGAAATTTAATCACTTCTTTTGGGAGAAATCTGATGGATAAAATTTAGGATTAAACGCTTTCCGTATTGTATCAGAGTACAGCCGGAACCTTCCGCCTTGACTATGCCGGTGGGGGAGCATCTTTTGTGTCGGACGAGCAATGGCGGCCCCCGTGTGTGAGGTGAAGCCTGAATCCATGGAGACGGAAAATGAGCAGTGTGAGTCCGGAGCGGCGCCTTACGGCAATTTTATTAACTATTATCGTTTTAATCCTCCAGGGGAACGGTTACGACTGATTCCGGCCGCAGATTTAATGGAAGTGTTCCCGGCAGGAAGGACAGTGGCACTGGACGTGGGCTGTAACTGTGGGGTAGGCCTGAGACTTCGTTTCATTTATTTATTAATGTCACAAGTAGGTTTATATTAACACTGCAATGAAGTTACTGTGCAAATTCCCCAGTTGCCACACTCTTGTTCGGGTGCACTGAGGAAGAATTTAGCAATGACCAATCCATTTAACCTGCACGTCTTTTAGACTGTGGGAGGAAACCCACACAGACATGGGGAGAATGTCTGTGTGTAGTCTGCACAATGACCCAAGCTGGGAATCGAACCCGGGTTCCTGGCTTTGTGAGATAACCCTGCTTACCACTGTGCTGCTCTAGTTAGAATTGGCCGTCACCAGCCAGCAACGAATCTAAAAGCTCTCAAAACTGCTGCTTCTGTGAACTTCCATATAACGTGGAGGCAGTTTTACTTAAAGTAATTTTGATGGTTTAAATGTCATTGTTTTTGCCACAATTGCACATCTTCCTGATGTAAGCAGCCATAGTGATATTTTCAGTATGTCTTACTGTTTGGCCTTTACTGTGCTGTTGCTGGATTTAGTATGCCAAAAATTATATCCCGTAATGTTTTAGCATTATTGATCACAAATTGCTTTTCATTTACAACGATTAGCACGGCTGTGTCAGTGCCAGGCACCTGTGTTTGATTCCTGGTTTGGGTCAATGTCTGTGTAAAGAGTGTATGTCTACCTGTAAAACTGAAAATCAAAGCACTCCTATCAATCATTCTTCCCCTTAACAATGCACAAGGTTGTAAAATCCTGGACACTGTATTAGGCCCAGAGTAAAAATAAACAAAACCTCATTGAAATAGCAATAAAAGGCTTCTAAGCAGACAGTTTGGCAACAATGAAAAAAACCTGCTTGCAAAATACACAGAATATGATTTAAAATAATTTTTTTTCATGGTGCACTAGCATCACGGATAGAACTATCTTTGTCTGGTTCTGTCCTTGTCTATTCTCCTGTAGCCAAGGAATCGCGGCAGTTTCTGTTTCTATTCCTGCACTGTTGACTCATGTCCCCAAGAATCTATCCTTGGAGTTTCTCCCGTTTCTCAGCTACATGCTGCCACATGACCACATCTGAGAACATCATGTTGGGTTTTCAGATACTGAAAACGCCCAGATCTAAACCCTTACCCCCCCCAACCACCCCCACACCCCCTACCACCAACCTCTCTCAACCTATCCACTTTCTCGGATTAGTCTTGCCGCTAGGCCAGGAAATGTTCTCCCAATTTCAATATTGGGAAGTCCAAAACTATTGTCTTGGTCCTCGCCACAAATTCTGTTCTTGCTTCAAAATCCCTCCCTGACCTTGTCCCTCCCAACATGCTAACCTTGTATTCAAAAGGCGGCTGGATATAGCACTTGGGGCGAATGGGATCAAAGTTATGGGGAGAAAGCAGGATTAGGCTATTGAGTTGGACGATCACTCGTTATTGTAATGACTGGTGGAGCAGGCTCGAAGGACTGAATGGCCTCCTCCTGCTGCTATCTTCTATGTTTACTGCTGCAACCTTTCCAGGTTTCTGCGCTCCTCTATTCCGGCATCTTGCAGGTCTCCCCTGATTTCAATTGTTCCACAATTAATGGCTGTCTCTTCAGCTACCTGCTCCTTATGCTGTCGTTCTCTCCCTAAACCTCTCCTTTCTGAAGCATTAACCAAACATTTGGTCAGTCCTGTCTTGTATTTCTATATGCCATGGTGTCAAACATTGTTTGGTAACTGCCCCTGTGATGTGTCTTGCAGCAGATCTTAAGACCATAAGATACAGGAGCAGAATTAGGCCACACGGCCCATCGATTCTGCTCCGCCATTCAATCGTGTTGATATGATTCTCATCCCCATTCTCCTGTTTTTTTTCCCCATAATTCATGATCCCTGTCTTGATCAGGAACACGTTTATCTCTGTCTTAAAGACACTCAGTAACCTGGCCTCCTCTGCGGCAAAGAGTTCCACACATTCACCACTCTCTCTGACTGAAGAAATTCCTCTTCATCTCTGTTTTAAAGGATTGTCCCTTTAGCCTGAGGTTGTGCCCTCTGGTTCTAGTTTTTCCTACTAGTGGAAACATCCTCTCCATGTCCATTCTATCTAGACCTCTCAGTATTTTGTTAGTTTCAATTAGATCCTCCCTCATCCTTCTAAACACCAACAAATATAGGCCCAAACTCCTCAACCGCCCCTCCAGGGATCATTCTTGTGAATCCCCTCTGGACCCTTTCCAAGGCCAGCACATCCTTCCTTAGATATGGAGCCCAAAACTGCTCTCAAAACTCCAAATGGGTCTGACCAGTGCTTGCTTGTCATGTGACATGCCAAGTTAACTGGAACTTAATTTGCTCATGAGCCATAAACTCTGTCTTTGATTTTGATCTTCTTGTAAGTTGTTCTTGACACTGTTTCAAAACTGTCAATGTCTTCCTCAGGATTTCAGCGTTGCCATGTATAAGCACCTTTGCGATTTGCAAGAAAACCTGACGTGGATTTCCCCAGGTGTGGTGGACCTGAAGCTACTTGGTTGTGACATCGACGCTGATCTGATTCAAAGGGCCGTTGAATCCAATTCCTTTCCTAAATCCATTTCGTACGTTACTTTGGATATCATGGACCCTGCTTCCCGAGAGGCTGTGTTAAAGCCTTACTTGGAGAAATTCAATCGCACTGCTTTTGACATTTGCTTTTGTATGTCTGTGACGATGTGGATCCATCTCAATCACGGTGACCAGGGCCTATTGGATTTCCTGCTCTGCATA
Source organism: Sphyrna mokarran (assembly GCA_024679065.1). NCBI lineage: Eukaryota > Metazoa > Chordata > Chondrichthyes > Carcharhiniformes > Carcharhinidae > Sphyrna > Sphyrna mokarran. The sequence continues at coordinate 3,800,530 of JAGIQG010000038.1, forward strand.
TCGGGACTTTGCCAGGCCTTGCTTATTGAACCACAGCCCTGGAAGTGTTACCGAGCTGCAGCCCGCAGACTGCGCAAGCTGGGCAAAAGCAAGTTTGACCACTTCAAAACCCTCGCTATCAAAGGGGATGTGACCCAGAAGATTCAGCAGTTCCTGATAACTGACTGCAAGATGGAACTAGTTCGCTGTTTTGGAAGCACCAGTTGGGACAGGCGTTTACTGCTTTTTAAAAAATGTTCCTTGAACTAAGACTGAATGAGCCAAGCATTTCAAGCAGCTGCATTCAATCACAAGAACACTTTATTTTGCGTTTCATATTAAAACCTTTTTTTAAAACCACACTAAGGTCATTTTTTTTTATTGAGACTCAACTGTAGCGTGGCATGGTGGCACAGTGATTAGCACTGTTGTCTCACAGTGCCAGAGACCTGAGTTCAATTCCTGCCTTGGTTCACTGTGCAGAGTCTGCACGTTCTCTCTGTGCCTGAGTGGGTTTCACCGTGGTTAGCATTGTGGCCTCACAGCACCAGGGACCCTGGTTCAATTCCTAGCTTGGGTCACTGTCTGGTGCTCCGGGTGCTCTGGTTTCCGCCCACAGATGTAGAGATGCCGGCGTTGGACTGGGGTAAACACAGTAAGAGGTCTGACGACACCAGGTTTAAATCCAACTGATTTATTACTCGCAAGCCTTCGACTCTATGGTCTTCACCTGACGAAGACCATAGAGTCAAAAGCTTGTAAGTTTACTATCAAATAAATCGGTTGGATTTAAACCTAGTGTTCTGAGACTTCTTACTGTGTTTACCCCAGTCCAATGCCGGCATCTCTACATCATGACTACTATCGAGAATGCTGCAACCAGTGCTTACCACAAGATGTCACCAACGTGCCAATTCTATCTCAAAAGATGTGCACCAGCTCAGTAGAGTCTTCCACCAAACCAGCCTGTCAGATGTGACAGGATTGAAAAAGTGCTGACGAAATGCAATCCTGTCTCGGCTATTAGTGCGGGGAAAGATCAATGATGGAGCGTCCTCCTTTTGAATTGGATTCAAAGTTCCATTTGCTCTTGTTTCTGGTTTCCTCTGGTTGCCGCCCTTACTTTGTCAGCTCGTTTCTCTGCTCGGTCTGCGGTAGCTTCTTTTATCCTCACTACAGGCGACACCTTTTTGTTGATTATTAAAACAGGTGTGCAGCTTCAGCCGCTGCGGATAAGACCATTGTTTCTTGTGCACTCCATACAGACAAAGCATACCATTCATAGAGTACACAGGATAGAAGGAAAGGAGAGAATGCAGTGTTACAGCTAGGGTGTAGAGGAAGATCAACTTAACATTTGATTTATTATTGTCACATGTATTGGGATACAGTGAAAAGTATTGTTTCTTGCACACTGTACAGATGAAGCATGCCGTTCATAGAGAAGGAAAGAGTGCAGAATGTAGTGTTACAGTCACAGCTGGGGTGTCGATAAATATTGCATTGTTAGAGACTTTAAAAGAGGTAGAATAGAGTCCGGGGAGCGTAGAACGAGAGGAAAAGATAGAATTCGAGGGGATGCTGGGGATAGCTCTCACTCAGGTGCCATCTTGAATCTCTGGTAGTTGTACGCCTGTGAGGTCTAAATGAGGATGAGAATTTTGAATCAAAGGCATTGGTTGATAGGAAACTTCCCCACTGGTCGTAAGCCTTCACTATCCAGACTCTAAACTCTAAAATTCTCTCCCTCAATCCTTTTATTCCTCTACCGCATTGTTAAAAGGCAGAGACTTGCATCTATTTGGCACCATTTGTGACCACAAGTTCTCCCACAGCACATTTTAATGTATTTCAATTACAGGATACAATGCAATGTACACTTTGTGTCAAACACAACAGCCTCTTGGTGGATTGTGGCAGGCAAGCCTTGGACAGTGGCCTTTCCCTGTTCAGCCTCTGAGGCAGCAACCGTAAGCTTTAGTGCATCCCTCTGCAGAGTGCTAGATGTCGGAAGGTAAAATTAAAACTTGAAAAGTGAAGGAATTCTGGGGTTTTTAACTTCCTGGGTTGCTGTCCATGAGAAATGATTAGTGCTCCTCTGCAACATTCCATCATCGACAGCTCTTCTGCACTCGAGCAACAGGTTTTGGGCAGAACAAAGGCTGTCTTTCACCGAGTGGATATTCCTCCGGCTACAGTTGAGTTAAACTTGTGCATTCATGGGAACAGCCTGTCGTGCACAGGAGTCCTGCATTACAGAGCTGCTAGGGATGAAACCTCGCCGAATACCACCCCACCCATGTTGGGTGGCACATTGGTGCCTCACAGTGCCAGAGAGCCGGGTTCAATTCCGGCTGTGGGTCACCGTCTGTTTGGAGTTTACACGTTCTCCCCGTGTCTGTGTGGGTTTCCTCTGGGTGCGCCGGTTTCCTCCCATACTCCAACAATGTATAGGTTAGGTGGATTGGCCATGCTAAATTGCCCCTTTGTGTCCAAAGATGTGTTGGTTAGGGGGATTGGCCATGCTAAATTGCCCCTTAGTGTCTAAAGATATGTAGGTTAGGTGGATTGGCCATGCTAAATTGTCCCTTACTGTCCAAAGATGTGTTGGTTTGGGGGATTGGCCATGCTAAATTGTCCCTTACTGTCCAAAGATGTGTTGGTTTGGGGGATTGGCCATGCTAAATTGCCCCTTACTGTCCAAAGATGTGTAGGTTAGGTGGATTATATGGGGTTATGGGAATAAGGCTGGGGTGGAATGCTTTGTCGGTGCAGTCTTGATGGGCCAAATGACCTCCTCCTGCGCTATTGGGATTCTATGAGCACTACCTGAATATGTGCAGGAGTGGCACAAGAGGCTAGACTGAGCCAAGGGTAACAGCAAGTCTTCACTGGCATTCAGTGGCGAGTTCTTTGTGATATTTGGTTGGTGATGCGCTGTGAACCAGAGCAGCTTTTCTGCAATCTTCACTCAGCTGGCTTTATCCACGTGCTCCTAGCTCAGGTCTGAATGTAGAGCAGAGTTACTGAATTCTGTTCCAATAGCATTCCTGGATTCCAAACTCGGGGGAACGCTTTGCATTGTATCAATGTGAAACTTGAGGCAATGTACATGGTCCCAGCCATTGATCGGGACAATAATCAGCTTTGAGTTTGTATGATAGCTGTTGTTTAGGCACAGATCAAACTGCGAGGAGCAATTGTTGCGGTGATTCAAGCTATGATTAATGTGCAATCAGTGTCAGGAATTTTCATGATCCCTTTTAATTACACAGAGAAAGGAAATATAAATTAAAGCGGATTTGCAACAGGAGACACAGAGGAAATGAGGCGGCACGGTGGTACCCTGGTTAGCACTGCTGTCTCACAGTGCCAGGGACCTGGGTTCAATTCCCAGCTTGGGTCACTGTCCGTGCAGAGCTTGCACATTCTCCCCAGGTATCCTCCCACATTTCACTGTATCCCAATACATGTGACAATAATGAATCAAAGCAAATCAAATCATTGAGATTTGAAGAATTGAGTTCAACAGGAGGTAAATATAAATAAAAAGTGATATGGAAGTCCCCGAGTTGTGAGGAGTAGATGATGAATGTTGGGGCCAATACAGATCGATTCCAGCAATTGATTCTTTGGTTCAGGTATTCAGTTTGGTCTGGGCTCCTGCTCTGCCCAAGACCGCAAGGAACTACAAAAGCTCGTGAATGTAGCCCAATCCATCACGCAAACCAGCCTCCCATCCACTGACTCTGTCTACACTTCCCGCTGCCTCGGAAAAAGCAGCCAGCATAATTAAGGACCCCACGCACCCCGGACATTCTCTCTTCCATCTTCTTCGGGAAAAGGGCACAAAAATCTGAGGTCACGCACCAACTGACTCAAGAACAGCTTCTTCCCTGCTGCTGTCAGACTTTTGAATGAACCGACCTCGTTGATCTTTCTCCACACCCTAGCTGTGACTGTAACACTCCATTCTGCACCCTCTCCTTTCCTTCTCTATGAATGGTATGCTTTGTCTGTATAATGCAGAAGAAACAATACTTTCCCCTCTACATCAACGATAAAGGCAGTAATGGATGAAATGAATGAAGCTGTAACACATCTGTTGTGAAATTGGAGAAACAATGGGTGCGGTCTGATAATAGAATCATCCAAAGTCAGCAATGTTTGCTGTCGCTTTTATTTGAAACCTTCAGACACAGCTAATACTACGTCAAGGGCTTGTCAGAAACCGTTTATTCTTAGTCTGCATCTTTGAAAGGTCACTTTGGAGAATGTATTCCTTTAGGGAATGGTGGAGCTAATGTGTGTCCCTGGGAGACTCACCTCTTCACTTGCGAGTCTGAGAACAAAGCAAAAAATCCACGAGTGTCAATTTCAGCAGCCAAGTGTTAATATTCCTTACGCAAGGTATATCTGTAAAATAGTTTCCTCATACCGGAATTCTTAATCTGTTAACAGGCCAGTAGCACAGTGGTAATGTTACTCAATTAGTAATCCCCAGGCTCCAATTAATGCTCTACTGACATAAACTCCGATCCCACTGCAGGAGAAATTTGGATTTGGTTCATTCCTAAAAACCTGGAACAAAATGCTTGTTTGAGAAACAAAAATCGGATTCAATAATGCCCTCTTAAAAGGCTGTTCTGCCTTTCCAGTCTTCAAGCCCAAAATGATGAGGTTGGTTTCTTAACTAGCCTCGAAAATGGCACTAACAAACCACTCAATTTGTGACGTCCTGTTGGTTTTTGAGAAAAAGATGTGGTTTGCACATGTAGATTAAAACAACAACAGATTTATTGAAGGAACTGTTGCGTGCACAAAGTGAAAGTAAAACAACAGCCTGTACAACACCCTAATGATGTTACCATCAAATCATGTGATCAGCTCTTAAAGCAACCTGCAAGCCTTTAAAATATATAACACAGTTGGAGACACCTTGTCACTGAAGGATGGGTAATATATGCTGGCCTTGGCTGTAGTAGCATTCACATTTAATAAAAAGTTTGGAACAGAGTCAAGTGAAGGGTCATTGACCTGAAGCGTTAACTCTGTTTGTCTCTCTCAACTGAGTCATTCCAGCATCTGCATGCAATGCTTTTGCTCTTCTGCAGAATCGGAATCAAAAAATCTTATAGTGCAGAAGGAGGCCGTTCAGCCCATCGAGGATGGGAAGGAGGCCATTCAATCTCACCCAGGCCCTAGCATCATAACCGTACGAACCACCTGACCCAAGGGTCAATTTAGCATGGCCAATCAACCTAACCCGCACATCTGTGGGAGGAAAGCGGAGCACCCAGAGGAAACCCATGCAGACAAGGGGAGAATGTGCAAACTCCATCCAGACAATGAGCCAAGCCGGGAATCGAACCCTGCCGCTGTGAGGCAGCAGTAATTCCCATACTCACCTTGGGGACTCAGCCGACCTCAACAGGCATCTCAAAGCAACGGGAGAAGTACAACCTGCAATGCCTTAGCAAGATCCTCCAAGTACAGTGGCAACAAAGGGGGTTCAACATCTGTGCCCTGTCCCAGGCCACCCTGCCCAGAATTGAGATACTAATCACTCGAAGCCAGCTCTGCTGGACCGGACACGTCATCGATATGCCTGACACCAGCAACAAATCCACTTGGAACTTGGTCACAGCAACAGACTCCCGGGAGGACAGCAGCAACACTTCAGGGATATCCGCAAAGCATCCCTGAGGATCTCAGACATCTTTGGTTTGATTTATTATTATCACGTGTATTGGGATACAGTGAAAAGTATTGTTTCTTGCGCACTATACAGACAAAGCAGACTGTTCATAGAGTATTCAGGGGAGAAGGAAAGGCGAGAGTGCAGAATGTAGTGTTACAGTCATAGCTAGGGTGTAGAGAAAGATCAGCTTAATATTTGATTTGATTTATTATTTTCACGTGTATTGGGATACAGTGAATCCTTAATGATTGTGTCCTGTGGTTAGAAAGTTCAGGTTCCAGTCACAGAGGGACGTGTCAAGCCGTAGAGTTTGGAGATGAGTTTTGTTGGAATAATCGTGTTGAAGGCTGAGCTGTGGTCAATAAATAGCACTCATGAGAGACCCCAGTTACTGATCTACTAAAACGGAGAAGGTTCCTTCAAGAAGGATACTCAGTGAGACTGTGGTGTTCTCGTGCATCAGACACTGAAAATAAGTGTGCAGGTACAGCAGGCAGTAAAGAAGGCAAATGGTTTGTTGGCCTTCATAGTGAGAGGATTTGAGTGTAGGGATAGGGATGTTTTACTGCAATTGTACAGGGCGTTGGGGAGGCCACACCTGGAGTATTGTGCGCAGTTTTGACATCCTTATCTGAGGAAGGATGTCCTTGCTATAGAGGGAGCACAGCGAAGGTTTACCAGGCTGATTCCTGGGATGGCAGGTCTGTCACATGAGGAAAGACTAAGTCGGTTAGGATTATATTCACTGGAGTTTAGAAGAGTGAGAGGGGATCTCAGAGAAACTTATAAAATTCCAGCAGGGTTAGACAGGGTAGATTCAGAAAGAATGTTCCCGATGGTGGGGGGAATCCAGAACTAGGGGTCAGAGTTTGAGGATGAGGTAAACCTTTTAGGACTGAGGTGAAGAGAAATTTCTTCACCCTGACGGTGGTGAATGTGTGGAATTCACTCCCACAGAAAGTAGTTGAGGCCAAAGTATTTGTGATTTCAAGAAGAAATTAGATATTGCTCTTGGGGCTAAAGGGATATGGGAGAAAGGGGGGATCAGGATACTGAATTTGATGATTAGCCATAATCAAAATGAGTGATGGAGTAGGCTCGAAGGGCCAAATGGACCTACTTTCTATGTTCTATGTTCTACGCATATAGCAATCAATCTTCAATTCTCAGAGACACCAGGCTCAAAGGACCTACTCCTGCTTCGAGCTTCTACAGAGGCGCTGAACATATCAAGAGACATTTTCGGGAACAGTCGGAAATAAAGGTGAGATGAGAGCACACGAGCCTCCAAAACACCTCGTCTACCCAACCCTTCAAGCACCAGCTGCCTGGCATGTGGCAGAGTCTGTAGATCAGCTGTCTCAGAACCCACTGAAGCCAGTGGAAGTATGGAGTGAGGCTAGAAAGTCTGTGCGACTGAAAACCTGGAGTCGGTGTCATCTGGATTTCGGCCCTGTTAGTGACCTTAGTTTAACAGAGAATACATGCCACAAGTTGATTGATACTGAGCAGCTTCAAGGGCTTGTCAGCAATAAAATAGGAATGTGTGGAAGAGCTTTAAGGTGTGTACGAGGCAAATATTTGAAAAGAAAGTGTCTTGTATCTGGAGCTATTGTTCGGCTGTCACTTTTAAAACAAAGCAAGTAGAATTCCATCTCAGTCAAGAAAAATACAAGTATTAAGATTACAACTCAACTCAGTTGGTAGCACTCTGCCTCTGGGCAAAACACTCGTGGGATCAGGTTTTTGGTTCAACCCAACCCGTCGGAGTAGTGCCAAGGCTTTGCTGTGGTGTTAAGGACGCCATCTTTCTTAACTAAATCCAAGCCGGTTGGTGAAGTCAAAACCAAAACCAGGCTTTTCTTTACTGAGAGCATTTATGGTACAGTGGCACAGCGGTTGGCACTGCTACCTCACGGCGCCAGGGACCCGGGTTCAATTTCTGGCTTGGGTCACTGTCAGTGTGGAGTCTGCACGTTCTCCCCGTGTCTGCATGGGTTTCCTCCCCTACCCTGGTGAGTAGGGGATTTTCACAGTAACTTCATTGCAGGGTTAATGTAAGCCGACTTGTGACGTTAATAAATAAACTTTAAAACATGTAGGCCAGATTGGGTAAGGACAGCAGATTTCCTTCCCTTAACTTATTGGCTTTGTTCAGTCTCATGGTGCTCCTTCCAACCCCCAGTGTCCCAGCTGTCACCTAGTTGTACTCTTATAGAATCCTTATAGTTCAGAAGGAAGCCATTCGGCCCATTGAATCTGTACCGACCACAAACCCAGCCAGGGCCTATTCTCGTAACCGTACATATTTACCCTGTTAATCCACCTGACACTAGGATCAATTTAGCATGGCCAATCAACCTGATCCGCAAATCTTTAGACTGTGGGAGGAAAATGGAGACCCAGAGGAAATCCATGCAGACACGGGGAGAATGTGCAGACTCCGCACAGACAGTGACCCTTATTAAAGATTAGATCGCAGAGTACTTGGAAGTGCATGATAATGTAGGACTGAGTCAACACGGCTTTGTCAAGGTGAGGTCATGTCTGACAAATCCGTTTGAGTTCTTTGAGGAGGTAACATGGAAGTTAGATAAAGGAGAACCAGTGGGTGGGATTTATTTAGATTTCCAGAAGGCCTTTGACAAGATGCCGCCTCGGAGACTGTTAAATAAGTTAAGTGTCCCTAGTGTTAAGAGTAAGATCCTGGCATGGATAGAGGATTGGCTGATTGGCAGAAGGCAGAGAGTGAGGATAAAGGGGTCTTTCTCAGGATGGCAGCCGGTGACTAGTGGTGTGACACAGGGGTTGGTGTCAGGACCACAACTTTTTACAATGTACATTAACGATTTGGAGGATGGAAATGAACGAACTGTTGCTAAGGTTGCAGATGATACAAAGATATGTAGAGGGACAGGTAGTGTCGAGGAGGGAGGGGAGTGGGTGTGCTATGGAAGAACTTAGGAGAGGGTTAGGAGAATGGGCAAAGAAATGGCAGATGGAAAAGTGTGAGGTTATGGAAGGAGGAATGGAAATATAGACTATTTTCTAAATGGGAAAACGCTCAGGAAATCAGAAACACAAAGAGACTTGGGAGTCCTTGTTCAAGATTCTCTGAAGGTTAACGTGCAGGTTCAGACAGCAGTTAGGAAGGCAAATGCAATGTTAGCCTTCATGTCGAGAGGGCTAGAATACAAGAGAGGGATGTACTTCTGAGGCTGTATAAGGCTCTGGTCTGACCCCATTTGGAGTATTGTGAGCAGTTTTGGGTCCCCATATCGACGGAAGGATGTGTTGGCCTTGGAAAGAGTCCAGAGGAGGTTCACAAGAATGATCCCTGGAATGAAGAACTTGTTGTATGAGGAACAGTTGAGGATTCTGGGTCTGTACTCGTTGGAGTTTAGAAGAATTAGGAGGTATCTTATCGAAACTTACAGGATACTGCGAGGACCTGGATAGAGTGGATGTGGAGAGGATGTTTCCACTGTTTAGTAGGAAAAACTAGAACCAGAGGGCACAACCTCAGGCTAAAGGGACAATCCTTTAAAACAGAGATAAAGAAGAATTTCTTCAACCAGAGAGTGGGGAATCTGTGGAACTCTTTGCCACAGGAGGAGGCCAGGTCATTGAGTGTCTTTAAGACAGAGATAGATAGGTTCTTGATTAATCAGGGGATCAGGGGTTATGGGGAAAAGGCAGGAGGATGGGGATGAGAAAAATATCAGCCATGATTGAATGGCGGAGCAGACTCGATGGGCCGATTGGCCTAATTCTGCTCCTATGTCTTATGGACCTGAGGCTGGAATTGAACCTGGATCACTGGCGCCATGAGGCAGCAGTGCCATCCACTGTGCCACTATGCCTACCAGCCCGTCTTCTTAATAACAGACTGCAGGAATTCTATGATTCTTTGTACAGGATGAATGTGCATCACATGGGCTTTGATTCACTACTTCCATCCAGAAGGACAAGGGCAGCAGATACCTGGCAACACCCCCACCTGCAAGTTCCCCTCCGAGCCACTCACCATCCTGACTCGGAAATAAAAGGGAGGAAACTGGAGGAAACCTATGGGGAGAATATGCATATTCCGCACAGACAGTTGTGTGTATGTGTGAGAGAGAGAACAAAGAACAAAATAGCACGGGAAACAGGCCCTTCGGCCCAACGAGCCCACGCCGCCACCCCGATGTTCCCACCTCTACCCGCGATCCCTGTCCATGTTTATAGATCTATGGATTAAAAACCAAATTTGAGACAATTTAGGGAGAATTTGTTTTGCCAATTAGCCTAAGAGCACATCTTTAGGATGTGGGAGGAAACCGGAGTTCCCGGAGAAAACCCACACAAGCACGGGGAGAATGCGCAAACTTCCACAGACACAGGCCCAAATCCATGTATCTGCACAGCACAGCGATAGTCACTGAGCTGTCGTGTTGCCCATCAGATGATCCAGGTCAAGCGTACACTAACGATGTGAAGCACTAGGATACTCTCAAAAAATCCAAGAGCAGCCCTCTCACGACCCATCACGTGTATGCCCCTCGTTAGACAACAAGGTGGACCAAAGCACCTGTAGGATAAAAACAAGTACATCAATATCATCATCTATTTACACACTTCCCAGGGACTCCCAAGGCTCATTATCCCTATTTTAAATCAGTTTTCTATACCCCTCCATTCCCATTCTGTTCATGTGCCCATCTAAGTATTTCGTAAATAACTCCAGAGTACCTGCCTCCACCACTTTACTTGGCAGCACATTCCATACCCCCACCACCCTCTGTGTGAAAAAACTCCCTCTAGCATCCAAATTATACCTTATCCCCCTCACCCTAAGCCCGTGACCCCTCGTGCTATTCAAGTCCATCCTAGGAAAAAGCTTAACCCTGTTTACTCTATCTATACCCTTCATAATCTTGTACACCTCTATTAGATCTCCTCTTAGTCTACGTCTTTCTAAGGAAAACAGCCCCAATTTGCCTAACCTCTCCTCATAACTCAGACCTTCCATACCAGGCAGCATCCTGGTAAACCTTCTCTGCACTCTCTCCAGAGTCTCCACGTCCTTCCGGTAGTAAGGCGACCAGAACTGGACATAGTATTCCAAATGAGGTCTAACCAGCGTTTTATACAACTGCAACATTAAAGGCCAGCTCTTGTACTCTATTCCCCTTCCTATAAAGGCTAGCATACCATATGCTTTCTTCACAACCTTCTCCACCAGCTCTGCCACCTTCAGAGACTTGTTCACCTGCACCCCCAGGTGCCTCTGCGTTTCTATACTCTTAATAGGTCTACCCTTTATCATTTACCTCCCCCCTACATTCTTTCTCCTGAAATGCATCACCTCACATTTATCAGGATTGAATTCCATCTGCCATCTGTCTGCCCAAGCTACCAGCCTATCTATGTCCTGCTGCATCTCCTGACAATGCTCCTCACTATCCGCAAGTCCAGCCATCTTTGTATCGTCTGCAAACTTGCTGATCACTCCACTTACTCCCTCTTCCGAGTCATTTATATATATTACAAATAGAAGAGGTCCCAGTACCGAGCCCTGCGGCACACCACTAGTGACCGGCCTCCAGCTAGAGAGAGAGTGTGTGTGTGTTTGTGTGAGAGTGTGTGTGTGTGAGAGAGAGAGTGTGTGTTTGTGTGGGAGAGTTTGTGTGTGTGGGAGAGAGAGTGTGTGTGTGAGAGAGAGAGTGTGTGTTTGTGTGGGAGAGTTTGTGTGTGTGGGAGAGAGTGTGTGTGGGAGAGAAAGTGTGTGTGTGGGAGAGTTTGTGTTTGTGAGAGTTTGTGTTTGTGTGAGAGAGAGAGAGAGTGTGTGAGTTTGTGTGAGAGAGAGAGTGTGTGAGTTTGTGTGTGTGTTTGTGTGAGAGAGAGAGTGTGTGTATTTGCGTGTGAGAGAGAGAGTGTGTGTGAGAGAGTGAATGAAGTTGCAATTTTAGATTGAGAGAGTGGAGTACTGCAGGCAAACTGAGGAGGGGAGGGGTGCTCAGTGAATTGCAGGGTGACACCTTGCCCTGTGGCCTGCTGCAAGAGGAGGGGTTTGAGTGAGTCTTAAACCAACTCTGTTCTCGGCAGGCAGCAAAGAATGTCCAGGTGTTCCTGCACAAGAAGGATGACTCCCCCTGGGTAGCTCCGATATCAGCAGGAGGCTAATCCATCCTGATTATAAATGGCAGGCCAGCCTGTCCCTTAGAGCAGGGAAGTGGCTGGGCAAATCTTGTGTAAAACTCAAAGCGAGCGCATCAGGAAAATGCTAACAAGTAGTTCTGTGTTCTGGGAGAGTGAGCCAGTTGAAAATACCTCCGAGCGAAATAGATTTATCATCAGTTAGTTTGTCAGAACAGATGTAAAAGCTTTCCTGTGTAAGCAATGGAGATCCTATTGTTTAACAGTGTGATTTCTGTCATTCTTGTCAGGGATTGGGCATTCCTTGAAGCTTTAAGAATGTGCTTGCTTTATAAATTGTACTGTAAAAAGAAGCTTTTAATAGCAGTTCACAGAGAATCATAGAATGCTTACACTGCTGACTACAATCTCACCCAGGTCCCATCCTTGTAGCCCCATGTAATCCCCTTGACACTAAGGGGCAATCCCACCCAGACCCGTAACTCCAAGTATTTACCCGCTAATCCCCCTAACCAACACATCTTTGGACGCTAAGGGGCAATTTAGCATGGCCAATCCACCTAACCTACACATCTTTGGACACTAAGGGACAATTTAGCATGGCCAATCCACCTAAACTGCACACCTTTGGACACTAAGGGGCAATTTAGCATGGCCAATCCACCTAACCTGCACATCTTTGGACACTAAGGGGCAATTTAGCATGGCCAATCCATCTAACCTACACATCTTTGGACACTAAGGGACAATTTAGCATGGCCAATCCACCTAACCTGCACATCTTTGGGACACTAAGGACAATTTAGCATGGCCAATCCACCTAACCTACACATCTTTGGACACTAAGGGACAATTTAGCATGGCCAATCCACCTAACCTACACATCTTTGGACACTAAGGGACAATTTAGCATGGTCAATCCTCCTAACCTACACATCTTGGGACACTAAGGGACAATTTAGCATGGACAATTTAGCATGGCCAATCACCAAACCTACACATCTTTGGACACTAAGGGACAATTTAGCATGGCTAATCCACCTAACCTACACATCTTTGGACACTAAGGGGCAATTTAGCATGGCCAATCCCCCTAACCTACCCATCTTTGGACACTAAGGGACAATTTAGCATGGCCAATCCACCTAACCTGCACATCTTTGGACACTAAGGGACAATTTATCATGGCCAATCCACCTAACCAACACATCGTTGGACACTAAGGAACAATTTAGCATGGCCAATCCACTTAAGTTACACATCTTTACACCAATTCAATGTGATGCGAAACTGGATTCAGTCATGGAAAGTGAAAATAATCTCAATAGGCAAAAAAAAAGTTTGTTTGCTTGACTGCATACTTTTCTGCCATAGATAGAAAACTTTTATTTTTAGCAGTTCTTTAACTGCTAGAGAATATAGTTAGGGTTAATCAGATGGCAAAGCCTCCAAATTAGTTGCTCGGCCATTTGCACTTTTACCCACTCGATAATTGTAGTGTTGTATCATTGATACTATAAAAATAATGCTTGTGAAAACATGTCCCCTTATTCACAAACTACTTTCCTTTTCAGAATGTGGTTACTATTATTAGGCAAGCAAGCAGTGCAGGTAGTGACATGAATAATCTGTTAATCTCTTTCTTCAGCTATTCTTTTTTTTGATAAAGGGAGAAGCATCGGCCAGGACATCAAGGGGAATTCTTGCTTTGTTTTGCGCAGTGCCATGGTATCTTCATAAACTAAAGGGATGGTTAGACATTCCCTCGATTTAATAGCACACCCAAAGAATGGCACCTACTGTGGCAACATTTTCTTTTTGATTTAGAGTCATAGAGGTTTACAGCAATGGAAACAGACCCTTCGGCCCAACCTGTCCATGCCGCCCCCTTTTTTAACCCTAAGCTGGTCCCAATTGCCCATGTTTGGCCCACAGCCCTCCATACCCATTGTACCCATGATTTGATTTGATTCGATTTATTGTTGTCACATGTATTGGGATACAGTGAAAAGTATTGTTTCTTGCGCGCCATACAGACAAAGCATACCGTTCGTAGAGAAGGAAAGGAGAGAGTGCAGAACGTGGTGTTACAGTCATCGTTAGGATGCAGAAAAAGATCAGCTTAATATTTGATTTGATTTATTATTGTCACATGTATTGGGATACAGTGAAAAGTATTGTTTCTTGTGTGCTATACAGGCATAACCCCAGTCATTTACCTTACGTAGTTCCCCTGACACTCAGGGACAATTTAGCATGGCCAATCCACCTAACCTACACATCTTTGGATTGTGGGAGGAAATCGGAGCACCCGCATGAAACCTACACAGACAAGGGGAAAATGTGCAAACTATACACAGATGGGAATTGAACCCGGGGTCCCTGGAGCTGTGAGGCAGCAGGGCTAACCACTGTGCTGCCCATGGGGTGAGCGCAGCCGGAGAATCCTGTCCTTCATGAGGTAAAATTCTCAGTTTATTTTCCAGGATTGATCTGAAGGTTACATATTGCTGCGGTTGATGAATTTTGGTGAATTGGGCCCTCCCTGCTTGACAACACTATAATTGAATACCACAGCAAATTCTTTCAGTGAAAGGAAATCTTAGGCCGCACCCTATACTCTACAGATGTCCCCAATGAATCATCAAGTGGCCTTGAACTGCAGCCTACAGAATATAGCAGACAAATGGCAATGCCTTCAAGTTCCCAGTCCAAACTTGGCTTCAAGATGCTGAAGTAAGTTTAGGTTTAAGTTTGAAGTTTATTTAATATTGTCACAAGTACGCTTACATTAAAATTGCAACGAAGTTACTATGAAAATCTCCAAGTCGCCACACTCCTGTTTGGGGACACTGAAAGAGAATTTAGCATGGCCAATCCACCTAACCCGCACATCTTTCGGCCTGTGGGAGGAAACCGGAGCATCTGGAGGAAACCCACGCAAACACGGGGACAACATGAGGACTCCGCACTCAGTGACCCAAGGCCTGGAATCAAACCCGGGTCCCTGGTGCTGTGAAGCAGCAGTGCTAACCACTGTGCCACCGTGAAACCCACACAGACACAGGGAGAATATGCAAACTCTGAACGGGCAGTGACCTAAGCGGGAATCGAACCCATGTCCCTGGTGCTGTGAAGAAGCAGTGCTAACCACTGTATAAAGTAGACCTCACACTGGCATTGTCTTAATAAGGGTAAAAACAAGATTTTTTTACTGCCCGTATTTAATTCCCAAAACTATCAGGTAATCAACTCCTAGCTGAGGCTGTTTGGTTTGAAAATTTGTCTAATCCTGCTCCCTTCTGGTTGTTTTATCATACACTGGGCCTGAAATCTTTGACTCACACCAAACTGGCAAAAACTGTCTGTCTGAGAGTAGAAGAGCAAGAAGAATTTGCAACTTCCCACAGTTATTGCAGGGCACTATCAGACAAAGCATGAGAATAAGTCTGTAGTAAGTCCTCGGAGGCAGAAGTCCCTTCACCAAAATCCCTTTATTTATAAGTCTGACTACAGCGTACAGAGTGTTTTCAGTTCACAGCCTATACTCAGAGCGCCAGAGGAACTGGCACGCCTGGTTAGGTACAAAGCAAGAGACTTCTTGATTGGCTCATCAATTTGGCCCTTAATTAGGGAGTTCATATTTCTAACAGGCCCACCTCAATTGCCCCGATTAAAGTCACTACACAGCCACAAGAGGAGATTCTCGGCCTTAAAGAAGGCAGTTTATTGTTTATTGAGACAGGGCCAAAGGCGAAGATGTGATTATTGATATCGGCTGACATGGGGACAGGGTGGTCAGCAATTTATTGAGAATTGGATCCAGAAAGCGTCATGTACAGCTTGTGGATTAGATGAGAGGGTGTGAGGAGAGATTGGAGTTCAGGGTCCAAATAGGGGAACCATTGTGGAAGCTTATCTTGGTGAACTTTGTGCTCTACAGACTCCTCCCAGGGACAGGGACTCTGTGCTCTACGGGCTGTTACCAGGGACGGGGACTCTGTGCTCTACGGGCTGTTCCCAGGGACGGGGACTCTGTGCTCTACGGGCTGTTCCCAGGGACGCAGGACTCTGTGCTCTATGGGCTGTTCCCAGGGATGGGGACTCTGTGCTCTACGGGCTGTTCTCAGGGACAGGGTCTCTGAGCTCTACGGGCTGTTCCCAGGGACGGGGACTCTCTGCTCTATGGGCTGTTCCCAGGGATGGGGACTCTGTGCTCTACGGGCTGTTCTCAGGGACAGGGTCTCTGTGCTCTACGGGGTGTTCCCAGGGACGCAGGAGTCTGTGCTCTACGGGCTGTTCCCAGGGACAGGGACTCTGTGCTCTACAGGCTGTTCACAGGGACTGGGACTCTGTGCTCTACGGGCCGTTCCCAGGGACGGGGACTCTGTGCTCTACGGGCTGTTGCCAGGGACAGGGACTCTGTGCTCTATGGGCTGTTCCCAGGGACGGGGACTCTGTGCTCTACGGGCTGTTCCTGGGGATGGGGACTCTGTGCTCTATGGGTTGTTCCCGGGGATGGGGACTCTGTGCTCTATGGACTGTTCCCAGGGACGGGGACTCTGTGCTCTACGGGCTGTTCCCAGGGACGGGGACTCTGTGCTCTATGGGCTGTTCCCAGGGACGGGGACTCTGTGCTCTACGGGCTGTTCCCAGGGTCGGGGACTCTGTGCTCTACGGGCTGTTCCCAGGGACGGGGATTCTGTGCTCTACGGGCTGGTCCCAGGGACGGGGACTCTGTGCTCTACAGGCCGTTCCCAGGGACGGGGAGTCTGTGCTCTATGGGCTGCTCACTGGCTCAAAGCCTCACAGTGCCAGGGACTTAGGTTTGATTGGGTCACTGGCTGTGTGAAATCTGCATATCCTCCCTGTGTCTGTGTGAGTTTCCTCCGGGTGCTCCAGTTTTCTCCCACAGCCTGAAAGACATACAGGTTAGGTGGATTGGCAATGCTAAATTGTCCCTTTGGGACAATTGTACGTTAGGGACTCAGGTTAAATTCCCGTGCTAAATTCTCCCTCAGTGTACTCGAACAGGCATATGGCGACTGGGGGGATTTTCACAGTGACTTCATTGCAATGTGAATGTAAGACACTAATAAATAAAACTTTAAAAAAAAGTCTAAAATTCAGCTCAGTTTCAGGGTAAATGTGTGAAACCACCATTCAGGGAACGACTTGGTTTTTACATTTCTTTTTACCTGGTTCTGGGCTGTTTTCAGCTGACATTGAAGTGTTGCCTTTTCTCTCATCCTTAGACAATGGCCAATTGATGAGTTTTTGCCTCTAGGGGAGTTTGGGTGCAAAGCTGCACACACCCTGTGAGGAAACATGCACTAAAGCAGTTATTGGCCACCCTTACTTGTTTGGGAGCATTCCTCGTAGTATTTATTTAGTGTTTTAATTACAAGACTTGGATTACTACATGAACAGACTGAGAACAAGATCTTCCCAACCCACTGGAACCTTTCAACATTTGTGATTTGCCCTGCAGAATCTCACCACGTTAATTTAGAAGAGGGGAGGGGGTTCCAGGTAGCAAGGACATAGCAGCTCACAATGTGTGTGTTTCGAATTATATTGTTTTGTGACTGTATCATTAAGCTCAAAATGTATTTATTACGAGGCTTTACAAAGAAGTTCAGAATATGTCTGCAATGCAAACATTTAATTTGTTATATTTTTGGGAAAAGATACTTTGAAACACACTGCAGTGATGTGGTGTATCTTGCTGCTGGTAGCATGAATACAATTTTTAGCCATTGTCAAAGTCTTGCAATTTATTTAAGCCAGCCTGTGTGCCTGTCAAGGCGAAGGACATTTTGTACAGCAGAATGGAACATTTTTGCACTTTGAGCATTTCAATTTCAGCTACATGGTAGCACAGTGGTTGGCACTGCTGCCTCACAGTGCCAGGGACCCGGGTTCGATTCCCGGCTTGGGTCACTGCCTGTGTGGAGGTCTGAATGTTCTCCCCGTGTCTGTGCGTGTTCCTCCGGTTGCTCCGGCCTCCTTCTGCACTGTAGGGTGCTATAACATGGTGGCACAGTGGTTACCACTACTGCTTCACAGCGCACGGACCCAGGTTCAATTCTGGCCTTGGGTCACTGTTGTATGAAGTCTGCACATTCTCCCTATGTCTGCGTGAGTTTCCTCTGGGGGTGAGACCTGGGTGGGATTGTTTTTGGTGCAGACTCAATGGGCTGAATGGCCTCCTTCGACACAGGGATCCTCTGAAAATATGTTTCACCCAGAGGCTGGTAGAAATTTTTTTTATTCATTTGTGGGACATGGGTGTCGCTGGCTGGGCCAGCATTTATTGCCCATCCCTAGTTGCCTTTGGAGGGCAGTTGAGAGTCAACCACATTGCTGTGGCTCTGGAGTCGCATGTAGGCCAGACCAGGTGAGGAGGGCAGATTTCCTTCCCTGAAGTAACCAGATGGGTTTTTCCGACAATGGTTTCATAGTTATCAGTAGATTCTTAATTCCAGATTTTTTTTATTGGCAGGATGGAATATGGAATGTGCTGCCTGAGAGGTTGGTGGAGGCTGGTACTCTCGCAATATTTAAGAAGCATCTGGGCAAGAACTTAAATCACCAACACATCGTAGGCTATGGTCCAAGCACTGGTACAAGGGATTAGTGTAGATTGGTATTTGGTGATGGGTGTAGAGATGGTGGGCCAAAGGGCCTGTTCCAATGCGGAATGACTCTCTGGCTGGAATCTTACTGCCCGCCATTGGAATTGGAACGGGTGAGGAACAGAACACGGAAAGCTCCGTTAACCTCGGGTGTGGGATCTTATGGTTTCGGGATGAGTGAGGCTGCAAAATCCCACCCTGTAGCCCTGATTTTACCGGCACGCTCACCCCAGAGCGGCATTCCCTGTTGGCCTCGGACACAATCTTATGAGTCTTGGGCAGGCGAGGCGGCAAATTTCTGGCCTCTGACTCTGTGATTTACCAGGATCAGCATCAGGTAGACTTAAACATGCTGTTCCAGCCCACATTCCCAAGAAAGAAAAAGTACTTTCCTTCATCTTATTGTTGCCATGTATCAAAGTCGTGTAACATCAGGGTTTGAGCTCACAATGCTGGCACAAAATTAATTCAGCAAAAGTTTAAATATTTCCACAAAAATTCATTCAGCAAAAGTTTAAGTATTTCCACAGAATACAGGGGGACAAATGCTAGATTTGCTGGAGGGAAAAAGTAACCTTTATTTATTAGAAAATCCCCTCGTCACCACACTTCTGTTCAGGGAGAATTTGGCGTGATCAATCCACCTAACCAGCACGTCTTTTGGACTGTGGGAGGAAACCCACACAGATACGGGGAGAATGTGCAGACAGTGACCCAAGCTGGGAATCGAACCCAGGTCCCTGGCATTGTGAGACAGCAATGTTAACCATTGTGCCACCTGAGGTAATAAAGGCATGAGCGAGGGTTTCAGCAGCAGATAAGCTGAGGCCATGTAGGGAATTGAAAATCAGCATGAGAAGATTAAAATGGGGGGATACTTGAACATGAACCACTGTAAGTCAGTGAGTATCAGGGAGCTGGATGAATGGCACTTGGTACAAGTTCCGACAGAGTTTTCCAGCAGAGTTTTGAATGACCTCAGCTTTGTGGAATGCAGAATTGGAAAGGTCAACCAGCAGTTCATTGCAATAGTCGAGTCTAAAGTTAAAGATTAAAGTTTATTTATTAGTCACAAACAAGCTTAACACGGCAATGAAGTTACTGTGAAAATCCCCTAATCGCCAGTTAATGTGGGAGCAAACCGGAGCACCCGGAGGAAACCCATGCAGACATGGGGAGAAGGTGCAAACTCTGCACAGACAGTGACCCGAACTGGGAATCGAACCCGGATCCCTGGCGCCGTGAGGCAGCAGTGTTAACCATTGTGCCACCAGAGGTAATAAAGGCATGAGCGAGGGTTTCAGCAGCAGATAAGCTGAGGCAGGGGCAAAGTTGGGCAATGTTACAGAGGTGGAAATAGGTTGTCTGAGGGATGTGGTCAGAAACTCACCCTGGGATCAAATGTGACTATAAAATTGTAAGCGACCTCAAACAGTTGTCAGATTTTTACTGAATTCCAATTTTCACTATCTGCCACAATTGGATTTGAACCTGACTCTCCAGATCTTTCCCCGGATTTCTGGGTTACTAATCCAGTGATAATACCACTACACCACTGCCATTGTCAGGGAAGGAGTAGATCATAGAGTCATAGAGGTTTACAGCATGAAAACAGGCCCTTCGGCCCGACTTGTCCATGCTGCCCAGCGAGGGAGCAGAATTTCCAAAGACGACGACTTCAGTCTTCCCAACGTTTAATTGCAGGAAATTCCTGCCTATCCAGCCCCAGATGTTGGATAAGCAGTCTGGTCATTTCGAGAGAGTGGAGGAGTTGAGAGAGGTGGCAGTAAGGTGGAACTGGGTGTCAACAGTGTACATTTGGAAACAAACAGATCATAGCCAAAAAATTCCAAGTCCCAAACGAATGTGAAAACAAGAAAGTTTCAGATCCATCTTTTCTCGGCGAGGCCAATCTTATGCCATTCTGTGAAAAAAAATGCAAAATCTGTTTCCTGCCAGCAAGGGGAGGGGGCGGGGCCTAAGCTCACTGGCAAGCTGGCAGCTCACAGTGGAGAGCACAATTGCACATGTGCTGATCTCTCTGTTCTGTGCTCTGTTGTGATCTGTCACTTCCTCCACCCCCCCTGTGAAAATTGCCCACCACTTCCCTCCCCCAACCATGATTGATGGCCTCTGCGGCCAATGGACAGCTGGCACAGCTCAGTTGACCATAGTCGATTGCCGGTTGCAGAGTGTGCAACATTCCCCTATGCGCTGCCCCCACCCAGGCCCGCCCTCCCTCCCAGAAAGCCCCTTCCCCTTAGGCCCTACTTTGATACTGCCTGGTGCCCGATGGGAACCGCCAGTATGGAAGGTTGGCAATACCATGGTGCCAGGCTGGCACTGCCCAGGACACTGCCCACTCCCTGCCTCAATAGCCTCCGGCCCTACTGGTGAGGCCATCACAACAGGCCCCTGTTAATGGGGACCACACGTTTCTCACCGGTAAGGACCTTCACCAGTGAGGCTGCAACGGCAAGTGAGCCCGGATGATAAGCGTGCCAGACTTAATAATAATATTTAAATCACATTTAAAATCCATTTAAATATTACAATCAGCCTCATGCCCTTTGCCGAGGCAGTGGGAAGTGTAGACAGAGTCAATGGATGGGAAGCTGGTTTGTGATGGACTGGGTTACATTCACGACCTTTTGTAGTTCTTTGCGGTCTTGGGCAGAGCAGGAGCCCACACCAAACTGTGATACAACCAGAAAGAATACTTTCTATGGTGCATCTGTAAAAGTTGGTGAGAGTCGTAGCAGACATGCTAAATTGCCCCTTAGTATCTAAAGATGTACAGGTTGGGTGGTTTGGCAATGTTAAATTGCCCCTTAGCATCCAAAGATATGTAGGTTAGGGGGATTGGCCATGCTAAATTGTCCTTTAGTGTTCAAAGATGTGCAGGTTAAGTGGATTGGCCGTTCTAAATTGTCCCTTAGTGTCCAAAGATGTGCAGGTTAGGTGGATTGGCCATGCTAAATTGCTTCTTAGCGTCAAGGGGACTAGCTCAGGTAAATGCACGGGGATAGGGGCTGGGTGGGATTGTAGTCGATGCAGACTCGATGGGCCAAATGACCTCCTTCTGCACTGTCGAGATTCTGTGGTGTTTCCTGCATTGTTGCAGTATTGTTTGTATGCCATCAGATGGCAGAATTGTACTGTGAAAATTGGTCTATTGCACACAAATTTCAGTGAAGCATGCAGTGCTATTGAACCTATCCCTGAACCGTGTTAAAGTTTGCTTATCAGTTGCGGAACTCCGCCTAGCAACCCAGGTGGGACATAGGCAAATTTTTTCCCATGAGACACTTGTCAATTTGCCTCCCAAACAAAACATCAGTTGCTTAAGCATGGTTTGAAATTTCAAAAGCTGCGATGACAGTTGCTGAATGGAGTGGCCTGTATATTTTCCAAATAATCCCCCGGTTTCTTTATTATTCCAAATTTAATGATACAAAGTAATTACCAAATGGAAGACATCTGTTAATAAGTTCCTTCTGGATTGGAGTCAAAGTTGCAGAGTTAACATGTTCTCATTAATTATTAGTTAAATGATGAGCTGTTTTGACGTTTCCAACTCCAACAGAAACTACCTTTGCTAAATAATCCCTCTGCTATAAGCACTTGCAAGCCTGATTTTCTTTTTAACTTGTTCCTTAGATCAATTGGACGAGAAAGTACAGTTACCAAAGCAGCGATAGGAAGAATTTCCCTTGCATGAGCTGGGAAGTAAATTACAATGAGAGCACTTAAAATAATGATGTTTCAGACATGCTAAATAATTCACTCAGAAAGTCAGACAATGCTCAGGGGGTCTGGCAGCTTTTGTGGAGAGAGAAACAGAATTTGTGGGGGTGATTCTGCGGTCTCACCGTGCCTGGCACAGATCACGCTGGTTCCGGAGAATAGTGGGCAAGCCTCAAAATTGGTTTTGCACCCAGTGCCAAACTGTTTGTGATTCTCTTGGCCCCTTTCTAATGCCATGAACCCGATCATACCCAGAGCGCGAGGCTACTTAGCTTGTTTAAGGTGGTCACATGGGGGGGGGGGGGGCTGGGGTGGGGGGGGAGGTCGGAGGCCTCCGGGTTGTTGGGGGCATGGCTGGGCAGTGCCCACCTAGCACACTGGTGGTGCCCACCAGACAGCCCTGCAGTGGCCACTGGACAGCCTGGCAATGCCAGTTAGGCACCAAGGAGTAGGCCCTGATTTGGAGGGGGGGGTGATGACAGGGGCACTATGCAGGGGCAGAATGGGGGGGCATCATGATGGGGGACCCATCAGAAAGGCCCTGATGCCAGCACTCAATGTCAGGGAGGGGGTGGGGGTTCATGCCACCAAAGAGGGTAGGGTCTCGAAGTCTGTGAGGGGAGGGAGGGGGTCTCCTCACACCCTGTGAGATAGGGAATTATGGTGTGGAGTGCGCTTGAGAGACCACCTAGGGTCACTCCATTATCGTTATCATCATGACTCTTAGAAATATTTTGGGAGATTCCACCTCAATCAGAACTGGCCTTGCACACTTGCCAGTATTTCATTGCTGTTTGTGGGAGATTGCTGTGCGCAAATTAACTAGTACATTTCATACTACACTTCCAAAAAAAAACCATCCCTCATTTAGCTATAAAGTGCTTTAGGACATCCTGGGGTTATGAAAGGTGTTATAGGAATGCAAGTTTGTTTTTTCTCTTCAATCGCGAAGAAGCCTGAGTCACTCTTCAACCTTTTGTTTGGAATCCTGTGAGATCCAGACGCATTTCTGTTCCCCATGCGGCGGCAATGGTTAGTTCTGCTGCCAAAGACCCAGGTTCAACTCCCAGCCTCAGATCACTGTCTGTGCGGAGACTGCACATTCTCCCCGTGTCTGCATGGGTTTCCTCCAGGTGTTCCGGTTTCCTCCAAGTCTGTAAGATGTGCTGCTTAGGGTGCAGTGACCCGAACAGGCGCCGGGGTGTGGCGACTGGAGGAATTTCACAGTGACTTCATTGCAGTGCCAATGTAAACCTTACTTGTGGCAGATAAAAAAAAACTTTATGTCCATGTTTCCTGATCCAGTCATGTGCCGCCTTCTAACTTTGCTCCGCCTTTCGACTCTCCATGCACAACTTAGCCAGTTAGGAAGCAAATTTGCTTTCAGAGCTTGATATTTAGAGCTATTTATGGCACATTGGCCATCTGTTGGCACATTACTTTTCCTTTTGAGGACTGTTCTGTGTAATCCAGGGTTAAGATTGTTCCATTTCAGGCCAACAAGCCTTGTTTCAGCCTCTGTGAATTTAACATTTGCAGCTCGATTCTCATTAAGTACTGGCTGAAATATTAATGCTCAGCATGTTAACTATTTAATTTACAGGCTCATACAGAAATACCATTCTGTTTATCATTAATCGGTATTAATATAGACAGCTTATATTGTTCAGACCATAAGACATAGGAGTAGAATTAGGCCACTCAGCCCATCGAGTCTGCCCCACCATTCAATCATGGCTGATATTTTTCTCATTCCCGTTCTCCTGCCTTTTCCACATAACCCCTGATCCCCTTATTAATCAAGAACCTATCTATCTCTGTAAAGAGATAGTCAAGATATCTTGTCCAATATCCGAACTGGAACAACATCTCATAGCATTATAGAATCCCTACAGTGCAGAAGGAGGCCATTCGGCCCATCAAGTCTGTACCAACCATAATCCAACCACGTCCCTTTTCCCGTAACCCTAACTTACCTGGCGAATCCACCTGACACTAGGGTTAACTTAGCATGGCCCATCAATCTAACCCACACACGTTTGGACTGTGGGAGGAAACCAGAGCACCCGGATGAAACCCACACAGACACGGGGAGAATGTGCAAACTCCACACAGACAGTGACCCAAGCTGGGAATTGAACCTGGGTCCCTGACACTGCGAGACAGCCAGTGCTAACCACTGTACCACCGTGCTACCTAATCTCATCAGGATTAAGGTGTTTACATAGATAGCACTGTTCGCAGCCTACATTTTATCAGTTGGCTATTTCTTGCTGCTGCCTGCCTTGGCTCCTTGTGTTTCATATTAAGTTTTGTCCAAGGGAAATATCTGCATGTTTTGTCATGCAGGAAATGCAGCAGCCCAATTTGCGCACAGCAAGATCCCATACACACCAGTGCGACCGTGATTGGATGATCTGCCTTTCTGATGTTTGATTGTGGGGCAAATATTGGCCAGGACACTGGGGTGGTGGGAGGGGCAGGGGGGGCATCTTTTATGTCCACCAGAGTGAGGAGACAGGGCCTCAGTTTAATACCACATCTGAAAAAAATGCCACCTCCGTCAGCGCAGCGCTCCCTCAGTACTGAGTGGACATGCCAGCCTGGGTCTTAGCAACCAGAGTGCTACCAGCTGAGGGCACGATTTTCTGGCCTCGCTCGCCCCAAAACTGGAAAATCCCGCCCGAGGTCAATGGACATTTCCATGCCCCTTCCATCGCCCACTCCGATTCCAGACATTATGTAGGGAACTGATGCTTTGTAGTAATCAGCTTCCCTCCATGAGGTGTAGCAGCAGAAGTAGGCCATTTGGCCCATCGAGTCTCCTCCTTCAATCAGTGAGATCATGACTGATCTGATGTGATAATCCTTAACTCCACTTTCCCACCTTATCCTCATAACCATTGAAAAAGTTAATCAGTCACAAGTAAGGCTTAGATTAACACTGCAGTGAAGTTACTGTGAAATTCCCCTCAATTCCTTTGCAGATTAAAAATCTGTCTATCTCAGCCTTGGATATACTTAACGACCCAGCCTCTACAGTGCTCTGTGGTAAAGAATTTAATAAAAGTGAAAGAAAAATTTATTTATCGGTCACAAGTAGGCTTACATTAACACTGTAATGAAGTTACAGTGAAAATCTCAGAGTCGCCACATTTCTGATTGCGTACATCGAGGGAGAATTTAACACCAATGCACCCAACCTGCATGTCAACTATGACTCTCACCAACTTTCACAGATGTATCATAGAAAGCATTCTTTCTGGGTGTATCACAGCTTGGAATGAGCTCCTGCTCTATCGAAGACTGCAAGAAATTACAGAAGTTTGTGAATGAAGCCCAATCCATCACTCAAACCAGCCTCCCATCCATTGACCCTGTCTACACTTCTCGCTGCCTCGGTAAAGCAGTCAGCATAATCAAGGACCCCACGCACCCTAGACAATTTTTCTCCCATCTTCTTCTGTCGGGAAAAAGACACAAAAGTCTGAGGTCACGAACCAACTGACTCAAGAACAGCTTCTTCCCTGCTGCTTTTGAACTTTTGGATGGACTTATCATGCATTAAGTTGATCTTTCTCTACACCCTAGCTATGACTATAACACTATATTCTGCACCATCTCCTTTCCTTCTCTATGAATGGTATGCTTTGTCTGTATAGCGCACAACAAACAATACTTTTCACTATATCCCAACACATGTGACAATAATAAATCATATCTCAGGATTGTGGGAGGAAACCCACGCAGACACAGGGAGAATGTGCAAACTCTACACTGACAGTGACCCAAGCCAGGAATCGAACCCGGGTTCCTGGTGCTGTAAGGCAGCAATGCTAACCACTGTACCACCGTGCCACAGGTTTGCTACCTACTTGCAATCCTATCAAATCACAGGGCAGTAAAAGAAAGTGAAAAGCCAAATCCAGAAGAGTTTTTTGGCTAGAGTTAGAGAGATGTTAACAGGCCACAGGATTTTGGAAATGAAAATCCAGAGGACAGGAGCAAAGCCACTGAAAGAATGACCAGCAGTGGTGGAGAAAGGACACTAATTCAGTGTGGAATATATGCAGTGCTGTGTGGCGGAAGGAAGACCGCTGGGGTTCGGAAATCGGGGGACAGCGGATGAAGGATGGAAGGAAGCAGAAGCTGTGCTGTGCACAGAGAGCAAAACCTCCCAGACGATTTCGGAGAAGACAGAGAAAAGGAAAGCCAGTTGCCAAATCCAAATCCTTCTAATGCATTTGGGCATCACTGAGATGTCATATTGTTCGTAAGTTCATCAGATATAGGAGCAGAATCAGGCCATTCAGCCCATCGAGTCTGCTCCGCCATGGCTGATATGCTCCTCATTCCCATTTTCCTGCCTTCTCCCCATAACCCTTCTCCCCATTAAAAATCTGTCTAACTCCTCCTTAAATGTACTCACTGTACCAGGATTGCACTTTGGGGTTGCAAATTCTTCAGATTCACAACCCTTTGGGAGAAGTAGTTTCTCCTTAACTGTGTTTTAAATTTGCTGCCCCTTATCCTAAGACCTCTCGTCCTAGAATCTCCCACAAGAGGAAGCATCTGCTCCAAGCCTACTTTATCATCTTGACCTTATTATCCAGACCTTTTATCATCTTGAACACCTCAATTTGATCTCCCCTCATCCTTCTAAATTCCCGTGCTGTGTATCACCGTGCCATGCTATGCTGTGCTACGCCACGTTGGTGCATGCCATGCCCTGACAGTTGAATTGGCTGCTGCCAGTCAATGGTGCCACCCCCCATCTTAACTTGGGGAAGAATATTGGTACACTTAGCTCCTCAATACTGACAGTAGACAAGCAACTCCTACCCAGGCTCCCTCCAAGATAGTGGCTAAAATGTCGCAACTGAGAGCTTGATGTGCAGATAAATGCTTCAATTAAGCTGGGAGAGTGCTCAAACATGCACTTACAAATGAACTGCCTGTTCAGCAAAAACAGACTTCTTGCCAGGGGCAGTTAGCAGGGCTTTGGGTGGAGTCTACTGGGACACAGGTAAATGTGACATTCATTATTTGTTCAAACAATCTGAATGGAAAGACACAAACTCGGTGGAGCCCTTGAGTGAAATGTCAAGCTTGCAAAGTGGTTGCTATTTTAATTAACTCCGTGCAGAATACCTAAGCTTTCGGTATGGCGGCAGAGTGGTCATACCAGTAAACTAGTAACCTAGTAACAAGCTTTGTGAAAATGGTTTCAAATCTCACCACACCAAATGGTGGGATTTATTTCCACAGAATCATAGAAACTCTACAATGCAGAAGGAGGCCATTTGGCCTGCTCTGATCACAAACCCAGCCAGACCCACCCGTAACCCTACCCTGCTAATCTCCCTAAGGGACAATTTCCCATGGCCAATCCACCTAACCTACACATCTTTAGACACTAAGGGGCAATTTACCATGGCCAATCCACCTAACCTACACATCTTTGGACACTAAGGAACAATTCAGCATGGCCAATCCACCTAACCTACACATCTTTGGATACTAAGGGACAATTTCCCATGGCCAATCCACCTAACCTACGCATCTTTGGATACTAAGGGACAATTTCCCATGGCCAATCCACCTAACCTACGCATCTTTGGATACTAAGGGACAATTTCCCATGGCCAATCCACCTAACCTACACATCTTTGGACACTAAGGGACAATTTAGCATGGCCAATCCACGTAACCTACACATCTTTGGACACTAAGGGACAATTTAGCATGGCCAATCCACCTAACCTGCACATCTTTGGATACTAAGGGACAATTTCCCATGGCCAATCCACCTAACCTACACATCTTTGGATACTAAGGGACAATTTCCCATGGCCAATCCACCCTAACCTACGCATCTTTGGATACTAAGGGACAATTTCCCATGGCCAATCCACCTAACCTACACATCTTTGGACACTAAGGGACAATTTAGCATGGCCAATCCACCTAACCTACACATCTTTGGACACTAAGGGGCAATTTAGCATGGCCAATCCACCTAATTTACACATCTTTGGATACTAAGAGACAATTTAGCTTGGCCAATCCACCTAACCTATACACCTGTGGACACTAAGGAGCAATTTAGCATGGCAAATCCACCTAACCCACACATCTTTGGAGTTGGCAGGAAAACGTAGCACCCAGAGGAAACCCACGCAGACATGGGGAGAATGTGCTGACTCCACACAGACAGTGACCCAAGCTAGGAATCGAACCTGTGTTCATGGCGCTGTGAGGCAGCAGTGCTAACCACTGTGCCACTGTGCTGCTCCTTTAATTAATAAATCTGAAATACAAAGCTGGATGGGGCGGCATGGTGCCACAGTGGTTAGCACTGCTGCCTCACAGCGCCAGGGACCCGGGTTCGATTTCCAGCTTGGGTCACTGTCTGTGTGGAGTCTGCACGTTCTCCCCATGTCTGCGTGGGTTTCTTCCGGGTACTCTGGTTCACTCCCACAAATCTGAAACACATGCCGGTTAAATGTATTGGCCACGCTAAATTCTCCCTCAGTGTAACTGAACAGGTGCCGGAGTGTGGCGAATTTCGCAGAAATTTCATTGCAGTGTTAATGTAAGCCTACTTGTTTCTAATAAATAAAAAAAATAGTTTTAGTAATGCTGACCATGAAACATTGAGAGAAAAACCCATCGGGGTCACTAATATCCTTCAGGGAAGGAAATCTGCCATCCTTACCCAGTCTGGCCTACACGTGACTCCAGAGTCACAGCAATGCAGTTGTCTCTGAATTACCCTCTGAAATGGAAGCCAGTCAGTTCACAGGCAGTTAGGGGTGGGTGGCAAATGCTGGCTTGCCAGCGATGCCCATTACAAGAAATAATTTTTAACAATTGACAAATTTCTCACAGCTATTGCAATTCATTTTGCGTAAAAGCATCACTGGGGTTGCTTTAATTCTATTAGCTCACTCGTTAAAAATCTTACAATTCAAAAGTTTAGCTGATAAGCAATATCTGCAGAATATCAACAGCTCTGTTAGGTTGCAGCTGTCATTTATTGCTCTGGCTAGCTCAGATCGCACCACTTTGGTATGTTTGTTCTTTTCTGTTCGCATAAATAGATAAGACAGTTCACTCTTGTGTCCTGCTGCTGTGGGGCCTTTTGTGATTCTGAGGCATTTTGAGCTAATACCTAATCTCACACTCAGAGTGACAGCCAGGGTCACTGTGATGTGAAGTTAGACAGATAAAGAAGGGAGATTTCTGGAAGGTTGAACTCGTCTGACTGTTAGCATTTTCTGTGGCAAAGCATTCTTTGTAATCACGGTGCTGGCCATCGCACTTAAAAAGAGTGAAAAGTATTGTTTCTTGCGTGCTATACAGACAAAGCATACCATTCATAGAGAAGGAAAGGAGAGGATGCAAAATGTAGTGTTACAGTCGTAGTTAGGGTGTAG
Organism: Sphyrna mokarran; assembly: GCA_024679065.1. Lineage (NCBI taxonomy): Eukaryota > Metazoa > Chordata > Chondrichthyes > Carcharhiniformes > Carcharhinidae > Sphyrna > Sphyrna mokarran. The sequence continues at coordinate 3,830,175 of JAGIQG010000038.1, forward strand.
AAAAAGATCAGCTTAATATTTGATTTGATTCATTATTGTCACATGTATTGGGATACAGTGAAAAGTATTGTTTCTTGCGCACTATACAAAGCATACCGTTCATAGAGTACTTGGGGAGCAGAACATAGAACATTACAGCGCAGAACAGGCCCTTCGGCCTTCGATGTTGCGCCGACCAATTAAGAAAAAGCAACGACCCTCTAACCTAAACCATTCCTTTTTCATCCATAAACTTATCTACTAACCTCTTAAACGCCACCAAACTTGACGCATCTACAACTGCAGCAGGCAGGGCATTCCATACCCTTACCACCCTCTTGGTAAAGAACCTACCTCTGACATCTGTCCTATAACTACCACCCCTTAATTTAAAGCTATGTGCTATTAGCTTTCCATCCTAGGAAAAAGGCTATCACTGTCCACCCTATCTAAACCTCTAATCATCTTATATGTTTCAATAAGGTCTCCTCTTAGCTGCCTTCTTTCTAACGAAAACAACCTCAAATTCCTCAGCCTCTCTTCATAAGACCTGCCCTCCATACCAGGCAACATCCTGGTAAACCTCCTCTGTACCCTCTCCAATGCCTCCACATCTTTCTTATAATGTGGGGACCAGAACTGTACACAATACTCCAAGTACGGCCAATACTCCAAGGAATGAAGAGGATGCAGAATATAGTGTTACGGGCATAGCTAGGGTGTAGAGAAAGATCAACTTAATATCTGATTTATTATTGTCACATGTATTAGTATACAGTGGAAAATATTGTTTCTTGTGCGCTATGAAGACAACACCAGGTTAAAGTCCAACAGTTTCATTTGATAGCATGAGCTTTCGGAGTGCTACCCCTTCATCAGATGAGTCACTCACCTCATGAAGGGAAAGCATTCCAAAAGCTCGTGCTATCAAACAAACCTGTTGGACTTCAAGCTGGTGTTGTGAGACTACTTACTGTGCTTACCCCAGTCCAACGCCAGCACCTCCACATCATGACTATTCAGAGAAAGAATACCGTACTTAAAGAAGGAAAGGAGAGAGTGCAGAATGCAGTGTTACAGTCATAGCTAAGGTGTAGAGAAAGATCAACTTAATATTTGATTTGATTTATTATTGTCACATGTATTGGGATACAGTGAAAAGTATTGTTTCTTACGCAGTATACAGACAAAGCATACTGTTCATAGAGAAGGAAAGGAGAGAGTGCAGAATGCAGTGTTACAGTCATAGCTAGAGTGTAGAGAAAGATCAGCTTAATGCAAAGTAGGTCCATTCAAAAGTCTGACGGCAGCAGGGAAGATTGGTATGTTACCTCAGACTTTTGTACCTTTTTCCTGATGGAAGAAGGTGGAAGAGAGAATTTCCAGGGTGCATGAGGTCTTTGGTTATGTTGGCTGCTTTTCCAAGGCAGCAGGAAGTGTAGACAGAGTCAATGGATGGGAGGCTGGTTTGCGTGATGGATTGGGCTACATTCATGACTCTTTGTAGTTCCTTGCGGTCTTGGACAGAGCAGGAGCCCATACCAAACTGTGATACAACCAGAAAGAATGCTTTCTATGGTGCATCTGTAACCGTTGTTGAGAGTCGTGGCAGGCATGCCAGATTTCTTTAGTCTCCTGAGAAAGAAGAGGTGTTGGTGGGCTTTCTTAACTAGAGTAGGCATAGAGGGGACTAGGACAATGCATTTGTAGATTTGCTACAGTGAGCCAGTGATAGAGATTTGATCTGATTTATTTTTGTCACGTACTGGGACACTGTGAAAAGTTTTGTTTCTTGCGTTATATGGACAAAGCATACCGTTCATAGAGAATTGTACAGTGCAGGAGGGATCATTCGGCCCAGGTTAGCTTACTTCGCACATATCCTTTTTTTTTGAACCCCTTTGTTGCCTCTCCTCATCCTATTTGGTTAGGGATACCAACCATGATTAAATATATCCCTGGAGATCTCATGACATAACTTGGCACCCACCCTCCAGCCATTAGTTGGCCAACACGGGCGTCACAGTGGCACAGTGGGTTAGCACTGCTGCCTCACAGCGCCAGGGACACAGGTTCGATTCCCAACTTGGGTCACTGTCTGTGTAGAGTTTGCACATTCTCCTCGTGTCTGCGTGGGTTTCCTCCGGGTGCTCCAGTTTCCTCCCACAGTCCAAAGATGTGCAGGTTAGGGTGGATTGGCCATGCTAAATTGTTCCTTAGTGTCCAAAGATGTAAAGGTTAGGTGGATTGGCCATGCTAAATTGCCCTTTAGTGTCCAAAGATGTGTAGGTTAGGTGGATTGGCCATGCTAAATTGCCCTTTAGTGTCCAAAGATGTGCAGGTTAGGTGGATTGGCCATGCTAAATTGTCCATTAGTGTCAAGGGAACTAGCTACGCTAAATGTGTGTGGTTATGGGGATCGGGCCTGGGTGGGATTGTGGTCAGTACAGACTCAATGGGCTGAATGGCCTCCTTTTGTGCTGTAGCAATTGTGTAATCTCTGAACACGTCCATCCTTGTGATGTACTGACCTCCCTACACCAATTGTGAGGCAACTGGATGATGTCTGACTGTCACCCAAACAGCCTTTAGTTCCCATTTTCAGTGGTTTTATAGCTGGTAAAGAGGTATGTTCAAAATTAATGGACGGAATTTTACTGGCCTGCCCACCACGGGAATCGGAGGGATGAGGAGCGGGCAATGGGAAGGTCCATTAACCTCGGGCAGGATTTTATGGTTTCGGGATGAGTGAGGCCATAAATACCGGCTCGTTGTTAAAAACCCCAAACCCCAATCCTTTTTAATCTCCTGATGATTTTTTTTCCAGGGTTGCGCACAGCAGTGTTTTGCAGATTAATTCTCACCCCTTGGAGACAATGGGCCAATTCTCTGGGAAACTCCCTCTCTCCTCCAGCCTCTGTACTGTGAGATACCTGTGCTCTTTGGTCTCTTGTGATTTTTTGGGGGCACGGCTTCAAAATAAGGGGGAGCAGATTTAAAAAACAAAGAACAAAACAGCACGGGAAACAGGCCCTTCGGCCCAATGAGCCCGCGCCGCCACCCCGATGTTCCCACCTCTACCCGTGATCCCTGTCTACGTTTATAGATCTGTGGATTAAAAACCAAATTTGAGACAATTTAGGGAGAACTTGTTTTGCCAATTAGCCTAACAGCACATCTTTGGGATGTGGGAGGAAACCGGAGCACCCGGAGAAAACCCATGCAAGCACGGGGAGAATGCGCAAACTCCCACAGACACCAAATCCATGTATCTGCACAGCACAGCGATAGTCACTGAGCTGTCGTGTTGCCCATCAAATGGTCCAGGTCAAGCATACACGAACGACGTGAAGCACTAGGATACTCTCGAAAAAAAATCCAAGAGCAGCCCTCTCACGACTCATCGCGTGTATGCTTCTTGTTAGATTTAGGGCTGAGTTGAGGAGGAACTTCTTCACACAAAGGATTGTGAATCTGTGGAATTCCCTGCCCAGTTGAGGCTCCCTCATTGAATGTTTTCAAGATAAGGATAGATAAATTAAGGGTTATGGTGAGCGGGTGGGTAAGTGGAGCTGAATTGAACCCGGGTCCCTGGCTTTGTGAGACAGCAGTGCTAATCGCTGTGCCACCGTGCTGCTGACGTAATATCGTGCATCAAAGTTACAGGCTGGTGGCTCGTGTTCTGCTTTTTGCTTGCTTTGTTACTGGGCCACTCTGTAATTGCGCCATTCTGTCTCCCCTGCCCCCACCCTGCCGACACCTCGGGCCTTCCTCACTGAATCTCAGTGGGAGCGAGTGGAGTCTTTTGCTCAGAGACATTGGCTAATTAACATGTTATCTCGCATTCCTGTTTATTTTGCTCTGTCTATATGCAGCACTTAATCCCTTCAAAATGAGTGTGTGAACAATAGCATTCGAACCTGTCACACAAACCATTAAGAGGTCTCACAACACCAGGTTAAAGTCCAACAGATTTATTTGATAGCAAAAGCCACCAGCTTTCGGAGCACTGCCCCTTCGTCAGGTGAGTGGACAGTGGAGAGAGAGCTCCCCACTCACCTGATGAAGGAGCAATGAGCGCTCTGAAAGCTAGTGACATTTGCTACCAAATAAACCTGTTGGACTTTAACCTGGTGTTGTGAGACTTCTTATTGTGTTTACCCCAGTCCAATACTGGCATCTCCACCTCACACAAACCATTTACCCAGAGCACTGAATGATTTGCTCTCGCTTCCCTGCACTGCACCCACTAAGATCCAGACAGCATATTGTATCTTCTACCATTCTGCCCCCTATCCCCACCCATTATCTCATCACCCTGTACGCCAAGAGATGTCCAAACAGTAACCCTTTTCCCAGCCTTCTCATTCTCCCTCCCTCCACTGCAGAGAATCAGGTACCTCCATCAGGCAAGCAGCAAAGCCAAGAATACAAGCCCAGCACGGCGAGGGCTGCAGGCAGCCTGAGTCCTGTCACAGTACGGCAGAACCTTCCCCTGGTGGCAGTGAGGAAGACTCAGCCATTTTACAGAAACATAGAACCCCTACTGTACAGAAGGAGTCCATTCGGCCCCTTCAGTTGGACCAACCACAATCCCACCGAGGCCCTATCCCCATAATCCGATGTATTTACCCTGGCTAATCCTGCTGACACAAAGGGGCAATTTAGCATGGCTAACCCACCTAACCTGCACATCTTTGGACACTAAGAGGCAATTTAGCATGGCCAATCCACCTAACCTGCACATCTTTGGACACTAAGGGACAATTTAGGCTGGCCAATCCACCCTAACCTACACATCTTTAGACACTAAGGTGCAATTTAGCATGGCCAATCTACCTAACCCGCACATCTTTGGACATTAAGGTGCAATTTAGCATGACTTCTTACTGTGCCAACCCCAGTCCAATACCAGCATTTCTACCTCAATAATTTTGGAACTTTTTGAGAGTTGAAACCTGTTGGTGTGAACAGTTTTTTTGGAAAACTTTCCCCCGTCACCTCAAAGCCAAGAATTCTGATTCATAAGGCAGAAGATCTGTAAATTTGGCACTCCAATTTAACTCGAGTGAAGGGCTTGCGATGAACCACGTGTCCAGTAGATGACAGTGCTGCCTAAGAAGCCTAGTTGATCTGTGGGGACTTGACAATGATCCCTTTGTGTTTACAGATGCAGCTACTCCCTGAACCTGATTAATATCCCTGTCAAGTAGAACTGTATCTGTCTGGCACTTTTACAGGTTTTGCTAAAGGAAACCTAACAATCTGTCACAATGTTGCCAATTTTCTAGAAACTGTGCAAGATCAGTTATGATAAGGTGCACACCGTGAGGTGTAAAGATGCATGTTTGTGTTACGGAGAAAGCAATCTGTTCTGTACATTTTACATGACTTTAAAAACTGCCTACACCTACATGCCTTTCAAGCGGGTTGCCACAGGCTAAACGTGGGTGTGGTGGATAATGACCCGTTCCCATGAAAAAAGACTTTTAAACAGGTCAGATCACTTTTTTTTTAAAATGGTGCGATGTTTGGTTCTGATCGAATTCTCAATGATACGGTTCGCTGTCTTTTAATCCTTGGTTGCCTTAAAGCAGCATCCACATGTATCACTTTTATACAGGGCAACAGCCAAGTGACACATGTAAAACGGGTGGCCCCATTCCTCCAGTGCCTGAAAGGGATGATGCCTCATAATACACACACTCCTTGCCTCCACCTGATGACCCTTGTACTGGGACCTAGCTGCTGTCCTTGAGCTGTCCATACATGTGCAAGCCTGAAGTGAGCTTTGGCTTGGCCTCAACTCAGGGTTAGGGAGACAGTAGGGAGGGTGTGTTTTTAGTTGGGGGATTGTGCAGCACGGTGGCACAGTGGTTAGCACTGCTGCCTCACACCGCCAGGGAACCGGGTTCAATTCTGACCTCGGGTCACTGTCTGTGTGGAGTCTGCGTGTTCTCCCCATGTCTGCGTGAGTTTCCTCCGGGTGCTCCAGTCTCTTCCCACAGTTCGAAAGATGTGCTGGTTAGGGTGGATTGGCCATGCTAAATTGTCCCTTAGTGTCCAAAGATGTGCAGGTTAGGTGGATTGGCCATGCTAAATTGTCCCTTAGTGTCCAAAGATGTGCAGGTTAGGGTGGATTGGCCATGCTAAATTGCCCTTAGTGTCCAAAGATGTGTAGGTTAGGGTGGATTGGCCATGCTAAATTGTCCCTTAGTGTCCAAAGATGTGCAGGTTAGGTGGATTGGCCATGCTAAATTGCTCCTTAGTGTCCAAAGATGTGTAGGTTAGGGTGGATTGGCCATGCTAAACTGCCCTTAGTGTCCAAAGATGTGCAGGTTAGGGGGATTGGCCATGCTAAATGTCCCTTAGTGTCCAAAGATGTGTAGGTTAGGGTGGATTGGCCATGCTAAATTGCTCCTTAGTGTCCAAAGATGTGTAGGTTAGGTGGATTGGCCATGCTAAATTGCTCCTTAGTGTCCAAAGATGTGTGGGTTAGGTGGATTGGGTGTGCTAAACTACATCTTAGTGTCCAAAGATGTGTAGGTTAGGTGGATTGGCCATGCTAAATTGCCCTTTAGTGTCCAAAGATGTGTAGGTTAGGTGGATTGGCCATGCTAAATTGCCCTTAGTGTCCAAAGATGTGTGGGTTAGGTGGATTGGGTGTGCTAAACTACCTCTTAGTGTCCAAAGATGTGTAGGTTAGGTGGATTGGCCATGCTAAATTGCCCCTTAGTGTCCAAAGATGTGCAGGTTAGGTGAATTGGCCATGCTAAATTGCCCCTTAATGTCCAAAGATGTGCAGGTTATGTGGATTGGCCATGCTAAATTGCTCCTTATTGTCCAAAGATGTGTAGGTTAGGTGGATTGGCCATGCTAAATTGCCCCTTAGTGTCCAAAGATGTGTAGGTTAGGTGGATTGACCATGCTAAATTGGAGACTAAGGGGCAATTTAGTATGGCCGATCCACTGAACCTCCACACCTTTCGACACTAAAGGGCAAGTTAGCTTAGCCAACCCATCTAACATACACGTCTTGGGACATTAAGAGACAATTTAGCATGGCCAATCCACCTAACTTGCACATCTTTGAACTGCGGGAGGAAACTGGTGCAGCCAGAGGAAACCCACGCAGACACAGGGAGAACGGCAGACTCCGTGCAGACAGCAGCCCAAGCTGGGAATGGTACTTGGAGTCCTTGGTGCTGCGAGGCAGCGGTGCTAACCACTGTGCCATCCCAAACCTTGCAATACAGAGCGTGCTGCCAAGTGAGCTGCAGTTGACGAAAATGCAACAGCGGGGAGGAGTTTGAACGCGATGCTAATCATACACAGGCTGGAAAACTCAATGACTGATTTCACTGAAACCCCATTGAGTGCACAGGGGGTCAGTGGGGTGATCTGTGGCATCTTCCTCCAGACAGGTTGGTATTTTGAGATGAGGATGTGGAGATAACCTTTAGGCTGCAGCCAAATATTTGCATGTTGACAATTCTTCAGAGCGTGACTCGAATGAGGCCATAACAAAAACATTTTCTGATATAGCAATGTCTAGATATTAATGGTTAAAAGATGCTATCCATAATAACAACACTCCAAAGAAAGATAAGCTCCACTCTTCCATGCCCTCAGGGCATACCCACCTCCCCCCCCAAAGCATTTTACAGCCAATGAAGTATTTGTGGAGGTATGGAATGAGATTTTTTTTAGTCACGCTGTGGGAAAATGCTATATGGTGGCACAGTGGTTAGCACTGCTACCTCACAGCGCCAGGGACCCAGCTTTGATTCCCGGCTTGGGTTCAATTCCTGCCTTGGGTCACTGCCTGTGCGGGGTCTGCACATTCTCCCTGTGTCTGCTTGGGTTTCCTCCAGTTTCCTCCCACAGTCCGACGTGCCGGTTAAGCCGTGCTAAATTCTCCCTCAGTGTTTCCAAACAGGAGTGTGGTGACTAGGGGATTTTCACAGGAACTTCGTTGGGGTGTTAATTTAAGCCTACTTGTCACACTAATAAACAAACTCCAATTTAACATTACTACCATCCAGTTGAATGGTGGAGCAGGCTCAAGGAACTAAATGGTCTTTTGACGGAAGTGTAAGACGCCAGAGATTTAATGGTTTATAAAGAAGTTCAGAGACAGGGAAAGGGGCGGCGGTGGGGGAAGGGTTGGGAACAGACAAATTGGGAAGTGTGTGACAGGGTGCGAGGAGAAATTAAAGGAGAAAAGGTGATAGTACAGCGACAAGTAAAGGAACAAGAGTAGGTGTGAATGGCAGCAACAGAATCATTATCAGCTCTTGCTGTCTGAGAAAATGGGAGCGACAAGGTTATATCGAAAGTTGTCTAATTCAGTGCTGAATAGCAGGGTATGCTGTACTGAAAGATAAGATGCTGTTCCTCAAATTTCCATTTGGGTACTTAGTTGACCTGCAAGTATAGAAAGCATTCTTTCTGGTTGTATCACAGCTTGGTATGGGCTCCTGCTTTGCCCAAGACCGCAAGAAATTACAAAGGGTTGTGAATGTAGCCCAATCCATCATGCAAACCAGTCTCCCATCCATCGACTCTGTCTACACTTCTCACTGCCACAGGAAATGCAGCCGGCATAATTAAGGACCCCACACACCCTGGACATTCTCTCTTCCACCTTTTTCCATCGGGAAAAAGATACAAAAATCTGAGGTCACGTACCGACCGACTCAAGAACAGCTTCTTCCCTGCTGCTGTCAGACTTTTGAATGGACCTACCTCGCATTAAATTGATCTTTCTCTACACCCCTAGCTATGACTGTAACACCATATTCTGCACCATCTCCTTTCCTTCTCTATGAATGGTATGCTTTGTCTGTATAGCGCGCAAGAAACAATACTTTTCACTATCCCAATACATATGGCAATAATAAATCAAATGTTAAGTTGATCTTTCTCTACACCCTAGCTATGACTGTAATGCTACATCCTGCATTCTCTCCTTTCCTTCTCTATGAACAGCATGCTTTGTCTGTACAGCACGTCAGAAACAATACTTTTCACTGTATCCCAATACATGTCATAGAATCATAGAACCCTACAGTGTAGAAAGAGGCCTTTTGACCCATTGAGTCTGCACCAAACACAATCCCACTGAGGCCCTACCCCCATATCCCTACATATTATCCCTCTAACCTACACACTAAGGGACAATTTCTTAGCATGGCCAATCAATCTAACCCGCACATCTTTGGACTGTGGGAGGAAACAGGAGCACTTGGAGGAAACCCACATAGACATGGGGAGAATATGCAAACTTCACGCAGATAGTGACCCAAGCCAGGAATCAAACCCAGGACTCTGGAGCTGTGAAATAGCAGTGCTAACCACTGTGCTACCCATAATGTGGCAATAATAAATCAAATATTAAGCTGATCTTTCTCTACACCCTAGCTATGACTGTAACACTACATTCTGCACCCTCTCTTTTCCTTCTCTATGAATAGTATGCTTTGTCTGTAAAGCACGCAAGAAACAATACTTTTCACTGTATCCCAGTACATGTGACAATAATAAATCAAATCAAACCACCAAGAACTGGATTGACAATGCTCTCTCTCACACTAAGCATTCCACACAGGAGGCAGAGAGGAAATTGTTCACCCCCATCAGGTTTGGAGAGTTACAGAACAGCCTCTGCGCTATCCGGTGCTCAGGTTCACTCATGAACACATTTCTTATTCATTGAGATAATTTTTGAAGGAATAGCCCTCCCTGCTATTGAAGTAATTTGATAAAAATGATAGATGTGAGGAAAGGAATGTCAGACAGTGGCTGATCTCAGCCTGCAGGGTAATGAGTAAAGTGAGGTGTTAATCAGTGGTAGAGGTCCAGGGAAGGTGGGGGGTCAAGTGCTCAGGAAAGCACAATGGGCGTACTCCAATAAATCACTGAAGCCTACAACTCTGCTGTGTGGCTGACAGCTAAAGAGCTTGAATGAACCAGTTCTGACAAGTTCTATTTTAAGATTCCTTCAAGATGAAAAGGGCGCAGTTATTTTACCGAGGAGCCTGTGGGATTTCTTTCCCCTGTGAATTCTAGCCTGGTACTGAGATCCTAAGATCAGGCAGTTTTCACAGTCCCTGCCCAATCTCTGTTGGGTTCCCTGTCTTGATGTAGAGATGCTGGCATTGGACTGGGGTAAGCACAGTAAGAAGTCTGCAACACCAGTTTTAAATCCGACCGATTTATTTCATTCGCTTGACAAAGGCTATAAAGCTGAAAGCTTGCGAGTTTACTATCAAATAAATCGATTGGATTTAAAACTGGTGTTGCAGACTTCTTACTGTGCTTCCCTGTCTTAACCAGAGGAACAGTTTGAATGCCAGCTTCAGGAAAACAAAAACTTGCCAGAATCCACACTCCCCAGGGTGGCACGGTGACACAGTGGTTAAAACTGGTGCCTCACTTAGCCAGGGATCGGGGTTCAATTTCTGGCTCAGGTCATTGTGTGTGTGGAGTCTGCATGTTCTCCCCATATCTGCATGGGTTTCCTCCAGGTGCTCCGGTTTCCTCACATGGTCCAAAGATGTGCAGGTTAGGTGGATTGGCCATGCTAAATTGACCCTAAGTGTCCAAAGATGTGTAGGTTAGGTGGATTGGTCATGCTAAATTCCCCCTCAGTGCCTCAAGATGAGCAGGTTATGTGGATTGGCCATGGTAAGTTGCCCCTTAGTGTCCAAAGATGTGCAGGTTAGGTGGATTGGCCATGGTAAATTGCCTCTTAGTGTCCAAAGGTGTGCAAGTTAGGTGGATAGGCCGTGCTAAATTATCCCTTAGTATCCAAAGATGTGCAGGTTAGGTGGATTGGTCATGCTAAATTGTCCCTTAGTGTCCAAAGGTGTGTAGATTAAGTGGATTAGCCATGCTAAATTGCCCCTTAGTGTCCAAAATGTGTAGGTTAGATGCATTGACCATACTAAATGCTCCTTAGTGTCCAAAGATGTGCGGATTAGGTGGATTGCCCGTACTAAATTGCACCTTAGTGTCCAAAGATGTGCGGGTTAGATGGATTGGTCGTGCTAAATTGCACCTTAGTGTCCAAAGATGTGCAGGTTAGGTGGATTGGCCATGCTAAATTGCTCCTTAGTGTCCAAAGATGTGTAGGTTAGGTGGATTGGCCATGCTAAATTGCTCCTTAGTGTCCAAAGATGTGTAGGTTAGGTGGATTGGCCATAGTAAATTGCCCCTTAGTGTCCAAAGATTTGCAGATTAGATGGATTAGCAGTTAATCCTATGAATAGTGGATGCTCCTTTTGTGCAGGCTCAATGGCCAAATGCCCTCCTTCTGCACTGTAGGGATTCTATGACCATATTGGCCGGAGGTTTACTGCCCTGCCTTCCATGGGAATCAGAACGGGCGAGGGGCGGACAATGGAAAGGTCTGTTGACCGCAGGCGGGATTTTATGATTTTTGGACGAACGAAGCCGGAAAAACCCACCCATTATATCCAATGGCTCTTGTCGGAAATTATATGGACACTGGAGATGAACCAGATTATCGCTAGACTATTAATCCAGAAACTCAGCGAACGCCCTGGGGAATTCCACCACAGCAGGCGGAGAATTGTGAATTCAATAAAACACATCTGGAATTAAGAATCTGTTGATGACTATGAAACCATTGTTGGAAAAACCCATCTGGTTTACCAATGCCCTTTAGGGAAGGAAATCTGCCGTCCTTACCCAGTCTGTCCTACACGTGACTCCAGACCCACCGCAATGTGGTTGACTCTCAACTGCCCTCCGGCAACTAGAGATGGGCAATAAATGCTGGCCCAGCCAGTGACACCCATGTCCCATGAATAAATAAAAAAAGCTGTAGGTGACTTGGAGGAATTGCAAAGTTTTGAAACAGAAGTAATTTAGCCAATCCACCTAACCTACACATCTTTGGACACTAAGGGGCAATTTAGCATGGCCAATCCACCTAACCTACACATCTTTGGACACTAAGGGGCAATTTAGCGTGGCCAATCCACCTAATCTGCACATCTTTGGACACTAAGGTGCGAATTAGCATGGCCAATCCCCCTAACCTGCATATCTTTGGACACTAAGGGACAATTTAGCATGGCCAATCCCCCTAACCTGCATATCTTTGGACACTAAGGGACAATTTAGCATGGCCAATCCCCCTAACCTGCATATCTTTGGACACCAAGGGGCAATTTACCATGATCACTGCACCTAATTTGCACAGCTTTGGAAACTGAGGGACAATTTAGCATGCCCAATGTACCTAAACTACACATCGTTGGACACTAAGGGGCAATTTAGCATGGCCAATCCACCTAACCTTGACATCTTTGGACACTAAGGAGCAATTTAGCACGGCCAATCCACCCTAACCTTGACATCTTTGGACACTAAGGGGCAATTTAGCAAGGCCAATCCACCTAACCTACACATCTTTGGACACTAAGGGGCAATTTAGCAAGGCCAATCCACCTAACCTTGACATCTTTGGACACTAAGGAGCAATTTAGCATGGCCAACCCACCGAAGCCGCACATCTTTGAACATTAAGGGGCAATTTGCCATGGCTAATCCACAACTTGGCCTATGCTTTTGCAGTTTAAGACATAACTTGAGCCTGTCAATTAGAATCTTGTAACGTGCTCCAACCCAGAAAAAGCACCAGATCTATTGGGCGTAATGGTGCCACTATTGTGCCAGACACAATCCATGTGAATTCATTTTAATCTCATAATATAATCGCTCAAGGCAAGAGAGTGACATCGTGGTAATGTGACTGGACCACGAATCCAGAGGCTCAAGATAATGTTCTGGAGACATGGGTTCAAATCCCACAGCGGCAGTTGGTGGAATTTAAATTTAATTCCTAAATGTGGAATTGAAAGCCAATGTCAGCAATGGTGACCATGAAACTTTCATGGATTGTTGTAAAAGGAATAACCCAATCTGATTCACTGATGTCTTTTGGGGAAGGAAATCTGCTGTCCTTACTTGGCCTGGACTACGTGTGATTCCAGATCGACGGCAGTTTGGTTGACTCTTAACCTCTCTCTAAAATGGCCAAATAAATCATAGGCCGGAATTTTACCACCTGCCCGCCATGGGAATCGGACTGGACAAACCATAGCACAGTCCGTTGACCTCGGGCGGGATTTTACAGTTTTTTTGTGACGAGTGATTATTTGGGATTGGGTAACAAATGCTGGCCTTGCCAATGACAGCCATATCCCATGAAAGAATTATAGAATCTCTATAGTGCAGAAGGAGGCCATTCAGCCCATCGAGTCTGTGCTGATAACAATCCCACCCAGACCCTATTCCCACAACCTGACATATTTACCCTAGCTAATCCCCTGACACTAGGGGCAACTTAGCATGGCCAGTCCACCTAACCTGCACATCTTTGGAGGAAACCAGAGCACCTGGACAAAATCCACGCAGACATGGGAAGAATGATACGGTAGCACAGTGGTTAGCACTGCTATTCCACATCTCCAGGGACCCGGGTTCGATTCCCAGTCTTGGGTCACTGTCTATGTGGAGTTTGTACATTCTCCTCGTGTCTGCATGGGTTTCCTCCGGGTGCTCTGGTTTCCTCCCACAGTCCAAAGATGTGCGGGTTAGGTTAGATTGATTGACCATGCTAAATTGCCCCTTAGTGTCCTGAGATATGTAGTTTAGAGGGATTAGCAAGTAAATATATAGGGATATGGGGGGAGGGCCTGGATGGGATTGTGGTTGGTGCACACTCGATGGGTTGAATGGCCTCCTTCTGCACTGTAGAGTTTCTATGATTTTAACTTGCAGACTCCACACAGACAGTGACCTGAGGCCAGGAATCGAACCTGGCTCCCCTGGCGCTGTGAGGCAGCAGCGCTAACCATCATGCCACCCCAGACAAGAAATAAAGAAAGAAAATACGCAGTTCTTGTGTGATTTTGCACATTTACATATAGTTGCTGACTATAATCGCTGCTATGTGCTCTGACTTGTTTCTCTTGAGATCTTATCTATGCTTGGGATGGCAGAATTTATAATCCCATAATAGCACAATTTCATAAATTGTGTAACGCATCTTATCATCTTACGTTGGAGGGGAAAAGCACTTGAATACAAAGAACATTAAAACAAAATGGGACAATGGCTGATATAAATATATAGTTACCACTTGCCTAAGTATGATTTTAAACATTAATGAGAAACTAATGCTGTAATTATAATGGACCCCACATCCCCTGCCTCCGGCGATTAATTTTCTATCACACATGTTCCAGCAGTATCTCCAGCATCCTTAGACAAGCCTCACAAATTGAATTTAATCTTTTCTAAACTGTGAGGTTAATTTACATCGGATGGGAGGAGATTGGCTGTTCCTGGTTATCTTCCACGACGCTTAAAACATGAGCATTCTGCTGGCTAATTGGAGTATGGAGAATGGATGCAGTGTTGTGTGCAACGATATCCATTAGAATTGGTGGAATTCATAGGAATGAAAGGAGGTCAGCCTCTCGAGCTTATTCCACCCTGCAGTGAGATCCTGGTTGTTTGGATTTTAACTCCATCTCTCAGCCTTCTCCAACTAAATTCTATCAATCCCAATTGTGACATTTTCAGCTGAGTCAGTTTCAATTCTTGTGGGACAGAAAATTTCTTAAGATTCACAACTTTAGAACTGCAAACAGAGACCATTCAGCCCACCTGCACCATTTTATCCCACATTCTAGCACCTGGGTTGTAGGCTTTGAGTGAAGATACTTTTCCTCACCTCAGTCCAAAATGGCTGACCCCTTATCCTGGTGTCTCCAGCACAGCCTCTTTCAACAACCAATTCTTCATCAGACACATGGAACAGCCATGGGGACAAAATTCGCATTTCAATATGCCAACATGCACAGGTTCAAACAAAACTTCTTCACCACACAGAACCTTCAACTGATGCTATACACTCAATACATCGATAACATTTTCTTCCTTTGGACTCATGGTGAACAATTATTGAAACAACTGTATGACGACATCAACAAGTTCCATCCCATCATCAGACTCACCATGGACTACTCTCCGGAATCGGTTACATTCTTGCACACACGCATCTCCATCAAGGACAGTCACCTCAGCACCTCACTCTACAGCAAGCCCACAGATAACCTCACGATGCTCCACTTCTCCAGCTTCCACCCTAAACACGTTAAAGAGGCCATCCCCTACGGACAAGCTCTCCGTATACACAGGATCTGCTCAGATGAGGAGGATTGCAACAGACACCTCCAGACGCTGAAAGATGCCCTCATAAGGATAGGAGACGGCGCACTCATCAATTGACAGTTCTGACGCACCACAGTGAAAAACCGCACTGACCTTCTCAGAAGAGGACAGTGCTGGCCAAAAAAACCTGTTGGACTTGAACCTAGTGTTGTGAGACTTCTTCCAGCACAACGTAAGAATGTCCTATATCGGCTAGCATTGGGGAATGGGAAGGCAATCAACTGATGTTGATATTGCATTTGGTCAATTGTGCCTCTACTTCTCCTTTGTTTAAATTTTAAAGTTTATTTAGTATTACAAGTAGACTTACATTAACACTGCAATGAAGTTGCTCTTTTGGCAGCGAAAGAAGGGCACTTTAAGGCACAAAAGATGTTTTATAAACTCAGAGGATCAAACTTTTTCTTCAGCAGTTGACTAATCAAGAATGTACTTGAGAAAGGATATACTGGCACTGGAGGGGGCACGGAGGAGATTCACTCGGTTGATTCCGGAGTTGAGAGGGTTGGCTTATGACGACAGACTGAGCAGACTGGGGCTACACTCATTGGAATTCAATCAAATGAGCAGAGATCTTATAGAAACATATAAGATTATGAATGGAATAGATAAGATAGAAGCAGGGAAATTGTTTCCATTGGCAGGTTAAGCTAGAGCTAGGGGGCAATACAGGGGAAGCAGATTTAGGACTGAGTTGAGGAGGAACTTCTTCACACAAAGGGTTGTGAATCTGTGGAATTCCCTGCCCAGTTGAGGCTACCTACTGAATGCTTTTAAGGCAAAGATACATAGATTTTCGAACAGTAAAGGAATTAAGGGTTATGGTGAGCAGGTGGGGAAGTGGAGCTGAGTCCACCAAAAGATCAGCCCTGATCTTATTGAATGGCGGAGCAGGCTCGAGGGGTCTGATGGCCTAGTTTTTATGAATGAAATATCAGACGCTGAGGCTGGAATTTTACTATCCCGCCCATTAGGGAAATTGGAGCGGGCAAGGGGCGGACCATGGAAATGTCTGTTTGCCTCGGGCGGGATTTTACTGTTGCAGAGTGAGCGAGGCTGTAAAATCCAACCCGGTGTGTGACCACTGGTCAATCCAATACTGTCTGAATTACTCCACTGCCCAAGATCATTTTCTAGCCCTCAATTCTTCTTTCGTTTACTGCCGTACTGTACTTTTTAGAAACCTACAGTGCAGAAGGAGGCCTATCGAGTCTGCACTGACCACAATCCCATCCAGACTCTATCCCCATAACCCCATGCATTTATCCTAGCTAATCCTCCTAACACTCAGGGGCAATTTAAGTTTATTTACTAGTGTCACAAGTAGGCTTTTACATTAACACTGCAATGAAGTTACTGTGAAAATCCCCTAGTCAGTACACTGAAGGAGAATTTAGCATGGCCAATGTACCTAACCAGCACGTCTTTGGGACTGTGGGAGGAAACTGGAGCACCAAGAGGAAGCCCACACAGACATGGGGAGAATGTACAAACTCCACATGGACAGTCACCCAAGATGTGAATTGAACCCGGGTCCCTACCGCTGTGAGGCAGCGATGCTAACCACTGTGTTACTTTGACACCAGGTAAAGATTTCTTACCCCTTAAGAAAGTCTGCTCCTATTACAAATCTTGTGAGTATTCACAAGAACCCTCTTCAAAGCCTCAGGCAACTTTCCATCACTGAATACAGATTATAATCACAGATGCCCCTTGCCTTCAGACAAGAAAGGAATTATATTCATTGACTCCAGTCAATGGTATAAGGTGTTTAACTACTCCCTAGGTAAGATTTTTTACAAACTCACTTCTGGTATTTTGTAACCCATATTTAATGTGGTGCGCTGACATTTATAATGAGTTGCTTTCTCTCACCCTTTCTGCTGCCACTGCTTGGTAGCTGATAGACACTATTTAGGGAGTGAAGTCTGCCATCCTTGCCCGCTGTGACCTAGTCTCAGCATGACACCAGTTCCCTCGCCTGTCTGGTGCCCTCTGAAGTGATATCATGCTTCTCCAATCAGCATGACCAGGGATAGGCAATCCAATGCCCGTCTCGCCAGCGACATCCACACGCTGAAAAAAGAATACAGGCTAGCAGCACTGCCCAGGGCACTGTGCCAACCTGGCGCTCTTACATATATGAGTCAGTTTCACTGAGGGTGCTTTGTATCTTCTAAACTTTTGAACCTTAACTGAATGAAGAACTCCCCCTGTGTTTCCATAGCCCGTAGAGCACAGAGTCCCCGTCCCTGGGAACAGCCCCTCGAGCACAGAGTTCCCGTTCGTGGGAACAGCCCGTAGAGCACAGAGTCCCCGTCCCTGGGAACAGCCCCTGGAGCACAGAGTTCCCGTTCGTGGGAACAGCCCGTAGAGCACAGAGTTCCCGTTCGTGGGAACAGCCCGTAGAGCACAGAGTTCCCGTTCGTGGGAACAGCCCGTAGAGCACAGAGTCCCCGTCCCTGGGAACAGCCCGTAGAGCACAGAGTCCTGCGTCCCTGGGCACAGCCCGTAGAGCACAGAGTCCTGCGTCCCTGGGAACTGCCCGTAGAGCACAGAGTCCTGCGTCCCTGGGAACAGCCCGTAGAGCACAGAGTCCTGCGTCCCTGGGAACAGCCCGTAGAGCACAGAGTCCTGCGACCCTGGGCACAGCCCGTAGAGCACAGAGTCGCAGTCCCCAGGAACAGCCCATAGAGCACAGAGTCCTGCGTCCCTGGGAACAGTCCGTAGAGCACAGAGTCCTCATCCATGGGAACAGCCCGTAGAGCACAGAGTCCCGTCCCTGGGAACAGCCCGTAGAGCACAGAGTCCCCGTCCCTGGGAACAGCCCGTAGAGCACAGAGTCCCCGTCCCTGGGAACAGCCCGTAGAGCACAGAGTCCCCGTCCCTGGGAACAGCCTGTAGAGCACAGAGTCCCTGTCCCTGGGAACAGCCTGTAGAGCACAGAGTCCCTGACCCTGGGAACAGCCCGTAGAGCACAGAGTCTGTCCCTGGGAACAGCCCGTAGAGCACAGAGACCCTGTCCCTGGGAACAGCCCGTAGAGCACAGAGTCCCCATCCCTGGGAACATCCCATAGAGCAGAGAGTCCCTGTCCCTGGGAACAGCCCGTAGAGCTCGAGACCCTGTCCCTGAGAACAGCCCGTAGAGCACAGAGTCCCCATCCATGGGAACAGCCCGTAGAGCACAGAGTCCCCGTCCCTGGACAGCCCGTAGAGCACAGAGTCCGCGTCCCTGGGCATAGTCCGTAGAGCACAGAGTCCCCATCCCTGGGAACATCCCATAGAGCAGAGAGTCCCTGTCCCTGGGAACAGCCCGTAGAGCTCAGAGACCCTGTCCCTGAGAACAGCCCGTAGAGCACAGAGTCCCCATCCCTGGGAACAGCCCGTAGAGCACAGAGTCCCCATCCCTGGGAACAGCTCGTAGAGCACAGAGTCCCTGTCCCTGGGAACAGCCCATAGAGCGCAGAGTCCTGCGTCCCTGGGAACAGCCCGTAGAGCACAGAGTCCCTGTCCCAGGGCACAGCCCGTAGAGCACAGAGTCCCAGTCCCTGTGAACAACCTGTAGAGCACAGAGTCCCCGTCCCTGGGCACAGCCCGTAGAGCACAGAGTCCCAGTCCCTGGGAACAGCCTGTAGAGCACAGAGTCCCCGTCCCTGGGCACGCCCGTAGAGCACAGAGTCCCGTCCTGGGAACAGCCCGTAGAGCACAGAGTCCCCGTCCCTGGGAACAGCCCGTAGAGCACAGAGTCCCCGTCCCTGGGAACAGCCCGTAGAGCACAGAGTCCCCGTCCCTGGGAACAGCCCGTAGAGCACAGAGTCCCCGTCCCTGGGAACAGCCCGTAGAGCACAGAGTCCCCATCCCTGGGAACAGCCCGTAGAGCACAGAGTCCCCGTCCCTGGGAACAGCCCGTAGAGCTCAGAGACCCTGTCCCTGAGACAGCCCGTAGAGCACAGAGTCCCCGTCCCTGGGAACAGCCTGTAGAGCACAGAGTCCCCATCCCTGGGAACAGCCCGTAGAGCTCAGAGTCCCCTCCCTGGGAACAGCCCGTAGAGCACAGAGTCCCCATCCCTGGGAACAGCCCGTAGAGCACAGAGTCCCCCTCCCTGGGAACAGCCCGTAGAGCACAGAGTCCCCATCCCTGGGAACAGCCCGTAGAGCACAGAGTCCCCATCCCTGGGAACAGCCCGTAGAGCACAGAGTCCCCGTCCCTGAGAACAGCCCGTAGAGCACAGAGTCCTCGGCCCTGGGTACAGCTCATAGAGCACAGAGTCCCCGTCCCTGGTAACAGCCCGTAGAGCACAGAGCCCCCGTCCCTGGTAACAGCCCGTAGAGCACAGAGTCCCCTTCCCTGAGAACAGCCTGTAGAGCACAGAGTTCCCATCCCTGGGAACAGCCCGTAGAGCACAGAGTCCCCGTCCCTGGGAACAGCCCATAGAGCACAGAGTCCCTGTCCCTGGCAACAGCCCGTAGAGCACAGAGTCCCCGTCCCTGGGAACGGCCCGTAGAGCACAGAGTCCCAGTCCCTGTGAACAGCCTGTAGAGCACAGAGTCCCTGTCCCTGGGAACAGCCCGTAGAGCACAGACTCCTGCGTCCCTGGGAACACCCCGTAGAGCTCAGAGACCCTGTCCCTGAGAACAGCCCGTAGAGCACAGAGTCCCCATCCCTGGGAACAGCCCATAGAGCAGAGAGTCCCCGTCCCTGGGAACAGCCCGTAGAGCTCAGAGACCCTGTCCCTGAGAACAGCCCGTAGAGCACAGAGTCCCCATCCCTGGGAACAGCCCATAGAGCACAGAGTCCTGCGTCCCTGGGAACAGCCCGTAGAGCACAGAGTCCCCGTCCCTGGGAACAGCCCGTAGAGCACAGAGTCCCCGTCCCTGGGAACAGCCCGTAGAGCACAGAGTCCCCGTCCCTGGGAACAGCCCGTAGAGCACAGAGTCCCCGTCCCTGGGAACAGCCCGTAGAGCACAGAGTCCCCGTCCCTGGGAACAGCCCGTAGAGCACAGAGTCCTCGTCCCTGGGAACAGCCCATAGAGCACAGAGTCCCCGTCCCTGGGAACAGCCCGTAGAGCACAGAGTCCCCGTCCCTGGAACAGCCCAGAGAGCACAGAGTCCCCGCCTGGGAACAGCCCGTAGAGCACAGAGTCCCCGTCCTGACAGCCCGTAGAGCACAGAGTCCCGTCCCTGGGAAACCCGTAGAGCCAGAGACCCTGTCCCTGAGAACAGCCCGTAGAGCACAGAGTCCTCGTCCCTGGGAACAGCCCTAGAGCACAGAGTCCCTGTCCCTGGGAACAGCCCGTAGAGCACAGAGTCCCCGTCCCTGGGAACAGCCCGTAGAGCACAGAGTCCCGTCCCTGGGAACAGCCCTAGAGCACAGAGTCCTGCTCCCTGGGAACAGCCCGTAGAGCACAGAGTCCCCGTCCCTGGGAACAGCCCGTAGAGCACAGAGTCCCCGTCCCTGGGAACAGCCCGTAGAGCACAGAGTCCCCGTCCCTGGGAACAGCCCATAGAGCACAGAGTCCCCGTCCCTGGGAACAGCCCGTAGAGCACAGAGTCCCCGTCCCTGGGAACAGCCCATAGAGCACAGAGTCCCCGTCCCTGGGAACAGCCCGTAGAGCACAGAGTCCCCGTCCCTGGGAACAGCCCGTAGAGCACAGAGTCCCCGTCCCTGGGAACAGCCCGTAGAGCACAGAGTCCCCGTCCCTGGGAACAGCCCGTAGAGCACAGAGTCCCCGTCCCTGGGAACAGCCCGTAGAGCACAGAGTCCCCGTCCCTGGGAACAGCCCGTAGAGCACAGAGTCCCCGTCCCTGGGAACAGCCCGTAGAGCACAGAGTCCCCGTCCCTGGGAACAGCCCGTAGAGCACAGAGACCCCGTCCCTGGGAACAGCCCGTAGAGCACAGAGACCCTGTCCCTGGGAACAGCCCGTCGAGCACAGAGTCCCTGTCCCTGGGAACAGCCCGTAGAGCACAGAGTCCCCGTCCCTGGGAACAGCCCGTAGAGCACAGAGACCCTGTCCCTCGGAGCAGCCCGTAGAGCACAGAGAACCTGTCTCTGGGAACAGCCTGTCGAGCACAGAGACCCCGTCCCTGGGAATAGCCCGTAGAGCACAGAGTCCCCGTCCCTGGGAATAGCCCGTAGAGCACAGAGTCCCCGTCCCTGGGAACAGCCGTAGAGCACAGTGTCCCCGTCCCTGGGAACAGCCCGTAGAGCACAGAGTCCCTGTCCCTGGGAACAGCCCGTAGAGCACAGAGTCCCTGTCCCTGGGAACAGCCCATAGAGCACAGAGTCCCCGTCCCTGGGAACAGCCCGTAGAGCACAGAGTCCCCGTCCCTGGGAACAGCCCGTAGAGCACAGAGTCCCCGTCCCTGGGAACAGCCCGTAGAGCACAGAGTCCCCGTCCCTGGGAACAGCCCGTAGAGCACAGAGTCCTTCCCTGGGAACAGCCCGTAGAGCACAGAGTCCCCGTCCCTGGGAACAGCCCGTAGAGCACAGAGTCCCCGTCCCTGGGAACAGCCCGTAGAGCACAGAGACCCCGTCCCTGGGAACAGCCCGTAGAGCACAGAGACCCTGTCCCTGGGAACAGCCCGTCGAGCACAGAGTCCCTGTCCCTGGGAACAGCCCGTAGAGCACAGAGTCCCCGTCCCTGGGAACAGCCCGTAGAGCACAGAGACCCTGTCCCTCGGAGCAGCCCGTAGAGCACAGAGAACCTGTCTCTGGGAACAGCCTGTCGAGCACAGAGACCCCGTCCCTGGGAATAGCCCGTAGAGCACAGAGTCCCCATCCCTGGGAATAGCCCGTAGAGCACAGTGTCCCCGTCCCTGGGCACCGCCCGTAAAGCACAGAGTCCCTGTCCCTGGGAACAGCCCGTCGAGCACAGAGTCCCTGTCCCTGGGAACAGCCCATAGAGCACAGAGTCCCCGTCCCTGGGCACCGCCCGTAAAGCACAGAGTCCCTGTTACTGGGAACAGCCCGTAGAGCACAGAGTCCTGCGTCCTGGAGCTATTCCAGATGAAGTTCGACAAATACCACCTCATCTCTCTCCAGAACCTTTTTCACAAAGGCGCATTCCGCAAGGCAGTGGACAACTGTCCCGTCCCCAACACAGTGACCTCCAGGCCAATGAGATTCCGGGGCTGTAGTAAGGAGGTGATGGGGAGTGCCTTTCTCACCACCAGCCAAGTTCGATCTTAGTGCTTGTTTGAAAGTTCTGGAAATGAGGTGTTCTGCCAAATAACCCTGACAGCCTGCTCAGGGAACCATGCAACAGAATCCACCATCTCCTTTTCCTGCAGGGCCTCCAGGACATACAGACCACTGCCCGATAGACGTGTGGTCGAAAGTGATTCTCTACATAAAGATTTCCATTGGGGATGGATGGTATAGCACGGTCTGCATCCTCATGGCCAGCCACACCTTTCACAAGTGCAGCCACTGTTTTAATGTAGGAAATGCAACTACCAATGTGTGCACAGCAAGATCCCACTGACAGCAATGTGATGATGACCAGATCATCTGTTTGTGATGTCAATTGAGGGATAAATGTTGTCCAGATCACTTTGGAGAACATTCCTACCCTTCAAAATAGTGCAGGCAGATGGGGTCTCAGTTTTATGTTTCAGCTGAATGACTTTTAACTTGAATTATTATTGTCGCACGTATCCGTATACAGTGAAAAGTATTGTTTCTTGTGTGCTGTACAGACAAAGCATACCATTCATAGAGTACATCGGGGAGAAGGAAAGGAGAGGGTGCAGAATGTAGTGTTACAGTCATAGCTAGGGGTGTAGAGAAAGATCAACTTAATGTGAGGTAGGTCCATTCAAAGGTCTGACAGCAGCAGGGAAGAAACTGTTCTTGAGTCGATCGGTACATGACCTCAGACTTTTGTATCTTTTTCCCAACGGAAGAAGGTGGAAGAGAGAATGTCCGGGGTACGTAGGATTCCTTATTTTGCTGGCTGCTTTTCCGAGGCAGCGGGAAGTGTGGACAGAGTCAATGGATGGGGGGCTGGTTTGAGTGATGGATTGGGCTTCATTCATGACTCTTTGTGGAGTCAATGGGTGGGAGAATCAAGGGTTTTGTTTTGGCTTTTGTTGTGTAAGCTTCTGATAGTCTTCATTGTTTGTTTTCAAATCTGGCTTTCTTTGCAAGGATATTCCAATTTTAGCATCATCCTTGATGGTAAACACTTGATGCTTTCGAACTAAAACCAAATTTAGTAAATTGTTGAGTGAGTATCCTTCAGTCCTGGCTGAGGGTTAAGAATCGGAGGGCCACACAGCATTCAATATGGCCCCTCTGATTTGTCACATTGTTTATCTGACATCCTGTATTGAATGAGCAGAAATCTCCAACTCAACATTAGGAAGGTGAAAACTATTGTCTTCTGATCACTGTTCCCTGAAATCCCAGAATGTCACGATTCTCCAGAATGACTAGACTACCCAAGCACCATTCTTAGGAAGCATACGTAAACATAGACAATTCGACACCAACTAGCACCAGAGGTACCCACCTCCTCCCAGCCCAGTTAAGGTGCCTCTCCAGATTGAGCTGCCTTTCAACTAATAGGAAAACAGTGCAGATAAGACGAAAAGAGAACATTCTGGAAAATCTCAGCAGGTCTGGCAGCATCTGTAAGCAGAGAAAAGAGCTGATGTTTTGAGTTCAGACGACCCTTTGTGAAAGCTAAAAGAATATAAGAATATAAGAACATAAGAACAAGAAGCAGGAGTAGCCATCTGGCTCCTTGCTCCGCCATTCAATAAGATCATGGCTGATCTTTTCATGGACTCAGCTCCACTTACCCACCCGCTCACCCTTAATTCCTTTACTGTTCAAAAATCTATCTATCCTTGCCTTAAAAACATTCAATGAGGGAGCCTCAACTGGGCAGGGAATTCAACTCAGTCCTAAATCTGCTCCCCCTTATTTTGAGACGATGCCCCCTCGTTCTAGTTTCACCCGCCAGTGGAAACAACTTCCCTGCTTCTATCTTATCGATTCCCTTCATAATCTTATATGTTTCTGTAAAATCTCCCCTCTTTCTTCTGAATTCCAATGAGTATAGCCCCAGTCTACTCAGTACCTCCTCATAAGCCAACCCTCTCAACTCCGGAATCAACCTCGTGAATCTCCTCTGCACCCCCTCCAGTGCCAGTATATCCTTTCTCAAGTAAGGAGACTAAAACTGTACACAGTAACTCCAGGTGTGGCCTCACCAGCACCTTATACAGCTGCATCATAACCTCGCTGTTTTTAAACTCCATCCCTCCAGCATTGAGGGACAAAATTCTATTTGCCTTCTTAATTACCTGCTTCATCTGCAAACCCACGCCTTGTGATTCTTGTACAAGAACACCCAGGTTCCTTTGCACAGCAGCATGCTGCAATTTTTTACCATTTAAATCATAGTCTATTTTGTTGTTTTTCCTACCAAAATGGGTGACCTCACATTTATCAACATTGTACTCCATCTGCCAGACCCCCACCCACTCACTCAGATTATCTGTATCCCTTTGCCGACTTTCAGTGTCCTCTACACACTTTGCTCTGCCGCCCATCTTAGTGCGACTTACCAATTTTTGACACAATATACTTGGTCCCCAACTCCAAATCATCTATGTAAATCGTAAACAGTTGCAGTCCCAACACTGATCCCTGAGGCACACCACTAGTCACTGATCGCCAACCAGAAAAACACTCATTTATCCGACTCTTTGCTTTTTGTTAGCTAACCAATCCTCTATCCATGCTAATACATTATCAATAACACCGTGCCCCTCTATCTTATGTAGCAGCCTTTGGTTCAGCACCTTGTCGAATGCCTTCTGGAAATCCAGATACACCACACCCACAAATTCCCCATCATCCACTGCACATATAATGTCCTCAAAGAATTCCGCCAAATTAGTCAAACGTGACCTTCCCTTCATGAACCCATGCTGTGTCTTACCAATGGGGCAATTTATATCCAGATGTCTCGCTATTTCTTTCTCGATGATAGATTCAACCATTTTTCCCTACTACAGAAGTTAAGCTAACCGGCCTATAGTTACCCACCTTTTGCCTACCTCCTTTTTAAAACATTGGTGTCACATTGTTATTTTCCAATCTGCGGGAACAACCCCAGAGTCCAGCGAATTTTGGTAGATTACCACTGATACATTTGGTATTCTCTCGCCATCTCTTTTAGTACCCAGGAATACATTCATCAGGACCAGGAGACTTGTCCAACTTTAGCCCCATTAACTTACCCAACACTACCTCTTTCATGCTAATGATAGTTTCTAGATTCTCACCTCCCATAGCCTTCCTGTCAGCAATGTTTGGCATGTTATTTGTGTTTTCCACTGTGAAGATCAATACAAAATACCTGTTTGATGCCTCAGTAATTTTCTCATTTCCAGTTATTACATCTCCCCTTCTCATCCTCCAAAGAACCAATGCTTACATTAGCCACTCTTTTTCATTTTATATATTTGTAGAAACTTTTGCTATCTGTTTTTATATTCTGAGCTATTTTACTCTCATAATCCAGCTTATTTTCTTTATAGCTTTTCTCATGGCTTTCTGCTGGCCTTTAAATATTTCCCAATCCTCTAGGTTTCCACTAATCTTTGCCACTTTGTATGCATTTTCTTTCAATTTAATACCCTCCTTTATTTCCTTAGATATCCATGGTTGATTATGTTTTTTATTACAGTCATTCCTTATCACTGGTATATACTTCTGCTGAGCGCTGTGAAAAATCGCTTTGAAAGTCCTCCACTGTTCCTCAATTGTCTCACCATAAAGTTTTTGCTCCCAGTCTACCTTAGCCAATGCCCCCCTCATCCCGTTGTAGTCTCCTTTGTTTAAGCAGAAGACACTGGGATTAGATTTTACCTTCTCACGCTCCATCTGTATTTTAAATTTAACTGTGATCGCTTCTTCCGAGAGGATCCCTAACTGTAAGCTCATTCATTATTCCTGACTCATTACACAGGATGTAAAGATGCCGGCGTTGGATTAGGGTGGTAAGAACTCAGTAAGAATTTAGCAACACCAATTATTAATCCAACCGATTTATTTGATAGTAAAAAAGCGAGCTTTCAACACTCCCGTGTCTTCCTCAGGCAAGTGCAGTGTTCTGGACCAGAACACTGGACCAGAACACTGGACCAGAACACTGGACCAGAACACTGCACTTGCCTGAGGAAGACACGGGAGTGTTGAAAGCTCGCTTTTTTACTATCAAATAAATCGGTTGGATTAATAATTGGTGTTGCTAAATTCTTACTGAGTTCTCATTACACAGGACCAGATCTACGATAGCTTGCTCTCTCATAGGTTCCATTACATACATTCTATGAATTCCTCCTCAAGGTTGCTTTGACTGATCTGGTTTGACCAAGCATAGAAAGTGGGAGATATTTATACTGCAGGGGGAGGGAATGAAAGATGAGTCATAGCCACGGAAACAAGGGGAAAGGCTGCTAATGGCAGCCCATAGAGAGAATAGAAGGTGTGAATGATCAAACGGCAGAGAAACTGTAATCGGAGGGTAAACTGTGACAGATGAAGATGTGGGGGGGAGAGAGGTAAAATTGAGAAAAAGGGGGAAAGGGGAAGCAAAGGGAGGAGAAAAAGGGGATAAAATAGGGGGAAGGAGTTGGGGGAAGAAAAATAAAGAAAAACAATAAAGAAATAAAAGGTTGAGAAAACAGTTAAAAATTAAATTAAGTTAAAACAAAGGGGTTGGGGTTGGGTGGAGCAAATCATCTGAAGTTGTTGAATTCGATGTTGAGATTGGAAGACTGTAAAGTGCCGAGCCGGAAGATGAGATGCTGTTCTTCCAGTTTGTGTTGAGCTTCGCTGGAACATTGCAGCAAGACAAGGACAGACATGTGGGTATGGGTGAGGGATCGTTTGTTAAAATGGCGATCAACCCGAAGCTCAGGGTCCTGATTGTACACAAACCGAAGGTGCTCAGCAAAGCTAGAGACGTAGCCTAATCCTATCGGAGAGAGGAGCTGTTCTTCAAGAGAAATAACTTGATTAATAAGGGGATCAGGGGTTATGGGGAAAAGGCAGGAGAACGGGGATGAGAAAAATATCAGCCATGATTGAATGGGGGAGCAGACTCGAAGGGCCGAGTGGCCTAATTCTGCTCCTATGTCTTATGGTCTTACAAAGGACAGATGATAGCCAGGGCCTGGTACAATCTCTGTGCATGCACAGTCTCAGTGCAAACACTGCAGTCGGAGCTGGTAAGGTTTGGTACTGATATGTATCCAGGGTGGAAGGAAGTGAATCCGAGCCTTTCCATAAGTGCCAGATAAATCAAACGATTGGAATTTAGATCTGACTCAGCCTTTGTAGAAGCATGTATGGGATTTTTTTTTGTCAGATTCCTTTTGCCTTTACAAATGTATCAAAGTAAGTTTTGACTCCATGTCGAGAAAATAGCCCACAGCTCAGTGCAGGAATTTGTGAACCTGACAAGCTTTAACTAGTCGGAGATGTAGGAAGATGCTTGGAGCAAGCAGCTGCACTTTGTGGTGAATATTTACCAGTGGTCCCTGTGGACTTTTGCTTCCAGCAGTTGAGGCATTCTTCACCCATTCTGACTTGCCCTGGCATGTCGGTCATTTCAGTTTCACATTAACGTGAATAGTTCAATGTAATTTGGGAATAGAAAAGTAAAGTTGGGAAGCAAGTGGTGGCTGGATATCTTCCACTGCTAACCATGTACAACTCCTGGAGAATGAGTGCTGCCAGTGCAAAGTGCAAATCTCCTTAGCATTTTGGATGGCTTATCACTTCAAAATGTTTCAATTCACGCAATGAATGACTTCTCTCAGGACAGCTGTTTGGTACCAAAAACCATCCCTACATAACCCAAAGATGAGCTTCTAATTAACCTTTAACATTTATTTATTAGTGTCACAGTTCAGCTCATATTAACACTGCAATGAAGTTACTCTGAAAATCACTGAATCGCCATGCTCCGGCACCTGTTCAGGGACACTGAGAGAGACTTTAGCATGGCCAATCCACCTAATCTACACATCTTTGGACACTAAGGGGCAATTTAGCATGGCCAATCCACCTAATCTACACATCTTTGGACACTAAGGGGCAATTTAGCATGGCCAATCCACCTAACCCGCACATCTTTGGACACTAAGGGGCAATTTAGCATGGCCAATCCACCTAACCTACACATCTTTGACACTAAGGGACAATTTAGCATGGCCATCCACCTAACCCGCACATCTTTGGACACTAAGGGACAATTTAGCATGGCCAATCCACCTAACCCGCATATCTTTGGACACTCAGGGCAATTTAGCATGGCCAATCCACCTAACCGCACATCTTTGGACACTAAGGGACAATTTAGCATGGCCAATCACCTAACCCGCACATCTTTGGACACTAAGGGACAATTTAGCATGGCCAATCCACCTAACCCGCACATCTTTGGACACTAAGGGACAATTTAGCATGGCCAATCCACCTAACCCGCACATCTTTGGACACTCAGGGGCAATTTAGCATGGCCAATCCACCTAACCCGCAGAGTGTGGGAGGAAACTGGAGCACCCAGAGGAAACCCATGCATACATAGGGAGAATGTGCAGACTCCGCACAGACAGTGACACAAGCCAGGAATTGAACCCGGGTCCCAGGCGTTGCGAGGCAGCAGTGCTAACCACTGTGCCACCATGATCTTGAGGGGGCTCAACAGACTGAATGCTGAGAGGATCTATACCCAATGGGAGAGATTTGAACAAGGGGACACAGTTTAAAATAAGGAGACTCCCATTTAAGACGAAGATGAGGGCTGGAATTTTACCGTCACACCCACCACAGGAATCTGAGCGGATGAGAAGCGGACCTTGGAGAGGTCCGCTGACGTTGGGTGGGATTTTACAGTTTCTGGATGAGCGAAGCTGTAAAGTCCCACCCGAGGAGCTTTTACTCTCAGAGGGTCTGTAGCCTGGGGAATTCCCTTCTGCAGAGATAAGTAGAAGGTGTGTCTTTGAATATTTTTCAAGGCAGTGTTAGATAGATCTTTGGCTAACGAGGGAGTCAAAGATACTGGGGGTAGACAGGAAAGGACATAACTGTGGGATGTGACAGGATGCAGATCAGCGGAGACTCGGCTTTATTGTGGCATGGTGGCACAGTGGTTGGCACTGCTCCTTCACAGCGCCAGGGACCCGGGTTCAATTCTGGCCTTGGGTCATTGTCTGTGTAGAGTTTGCACATTCTCCCCGTGTCTGCGTGGGTTTCCTCCCGGTGCTCCAGTTTCCTCCTACAGCCCAAAGTTGTGCAGGTTGGCCATGCTAAAATTGAGTAAGAATTTAGCAACACCAATTATTAATCCAACCGATTTATTTGATAGTAAAAAAGCGAGCTTTCAACACTCCCGTGTCTTCATCAGGCAAGTGCAGTGTTCTGGTCTGCAATAGCACACATCAGCACAGACAGTCAGAGATTGCTGATTAGAATGCGAATCCTTACATCTAACCTGCTATTCAAGTGTTAAAGTGGCTAACAATGTGTGTGAAGGGGATCCTGAGCATTGTTAGAGAGTTGTGTATTTTCTCCAGACAGCACAGTAAGTGAGGTTTTTTGCTAAAATTTTTTGCTAAAATTGACCATTAGTGTCCAGAGGATTAGTGTGGTAAATGTATGGTGTAATGGTGATAGGGCCCTGGGTGGGATTGTGGTCGGGGTAGACTGGCCTGAATGGCCAGTTTCTGCACTGTAGGATTCTGTGATTTACGGCCTCGCCGGAGTGAGACTGGAAATTCTTGCCCGAGGTCAATGGAAATTTCGGTTGTCCGTCCCTCGCCCGCTCTGATTCTGTGGCGGTAGAATTCCAGCGACTGGCTCTTAAAAAAGCTGCTGTTTATCCTGAATACTTTCCCAGCGGAGAAGCGGGTAGGAGAGGACACTGGAGGTGAACTGCTCCCTCCGAGGAGGCTGCTACAGAAAGTTCTGGAGAAAACGAGAGTATTTTATTGTTAAGAGCCATTCTTCAGTTGATCTGCAACTGGCAATATGCAAATATACTTGAGTGAGAATGAAGGGTGTGGTATCTCATTTACGTGTGAAATATTTACATGAGGTAACTTTGTAGTGTTGTTCGATGTCAGCAGGCTTTGACATGGACACAACCAGCACCCAATGAGCTCCATGCCACTGTTCCAGGGCTGTGTTATCAGACCCGATACGTTCCTTAATTCCCTGAAACATGATTGTGTGTCACTGTTGGTGTCTCTATCTGTGGGTTCAAGTCCCACATGATACAGGCTGACTGCAGCACAGGTAATGTTGCACTGTTGAAGGTGCTGGCTTTCAGATGCAAGATTAAACTACCCTACCTGCCCTCTATCTTGGATGTCAAAGTTGCCATAGCGATATTTTGCAAGCAGGTTAATGACGGTGTCCTGGCCAATACATATCCTACGACCAATGTCACTAAAACAAACTATCTGAGGTGGCACAGTGGTTCGCACTGCTGCCTCACAGTGCCAGGGACCCGCGCTCGATTCCAGTCTTGAGTGACTTTCCGTGTGGAGTTTGCATGTTCTCCCCGTGTCTGCGTGGGTTTCTTCCGAGTGCTCCAGTTTCCTCCCACAGTCCAAAAATGTGCAGGTTAGGGGGATTGGCCATGCTAAATTGTCCCTTAGTGTCCAAAGATGTGAGGGTTAGGTGGATTGTCCATGCTAAATTGCCCCTTTGTATTTAAGATGTGCAGGTTAGGTGGATTGGCCATGCTAAATTGCCCCTTTGTATTTAAGATGTGCAGGTTAGGTGGATTGGCCATGCTAAATTGCCCCTTTGTATTTAAGATGTGCAGGTTAGGTGGATTGGCCATGCTAAAATGTATGGGGTTACAGGGATAGGTTGTGGGTAAAATATTGACTGGAATTTTATCGCCATGGGAATCAGAGCGGGCGAGGGATGGAACATGGAAAGGTCCACTGACCTCTTACTGGACCTAAGTAGGGTTTGGGACACACAAGGCTGTAAAGTCCCGCCAGTTGTTTCAGAGAGTGGTGCAGACCCTAATGGGCTGAATGGCATCCTTCTGCACTGTAGGGATTCTGTATTGCTTGTGGGAGCTTGCTGTGCACAAATTGGCTGCCATATTTCTGTCCTCACGACAGTGACTGCACTTCAAAACTACTTCAGTGACTGAAGACCATGTAGTGGTGTCCTGAGGATTGAGAGACGCTACTTCTATGTGCTATCCTGTAGGAGAAAATAAAGAAAGATACAGGCCAGTTTTAGTGCTTATTCTCCCCCGGCTGCTCAGTGTCTAAGTGCAATACCTTCCTTGCTTCAGCCTCCAGTTTATCTTTCATTCTTGTGACTACCTCTCTCCCCAAAGTCTTACACATTCTTCAAATCTAGTCCACATTGGTGCTTGGAATTCAGTCAAGCCCCATGTCACCTGCTGATCTAATTTCATTTATTATTATTTTTTTCTGCCAACGATCAAATCATTCGATCTTCGAGCCCTGCAGGCCGAAGGGACCCTTCACTAAACATTGAAAGGTTTCTTTCAGTAAAACGCCCAGAGGGTTCTAACAGGTGACACTGAGGAGTCATTCCCCCACATTAATATCCTTGGGATTCTGTTACAGTTCTGACAGGAATTATGAGGCCTGCAAGTCTTAACACTAAACCTGCATCAACATAACTGAGCTTTCAACTCTCTGGACAGTCCACGCCCAATGTTAGTAACCCAGATGAAACTGTGTGCTTTGCTCCAGCTGCAAGTTCCAGTTATTTCTGCAGCTTTCTCCCTCCTGGGAGTGGAGGTACACAGATCCTTGAAAGTGGCAGCCCAGATAGAAAAGGTGGTGAAGAAAGCATATGGCATGCTTGCCTTCATCGGTCAGGGCAATTTAGCATGGCCAATCCACCTAACCTACACATCTTTGGACACTGAGGGTCAATTTAGCATGGTCAATCCACCTAACCTACACATCTTTGGACACTAAGGGGCAATTTAGCATGGCCAATTCACCTAACCTGCACATCTTTGGACACTGAGGGTCAATTTAGCATGGCCAATCCACCCTAACCTACACATCTTTGGACACTAAGGGTCAATTTAGCATGGCCAATCCACCTAACCTGCACATCTTTGGACACTAAGGGTCAATTTAGCATGGCCAATCCACCTAACCTGCACATCTTTGGACACTAAGGGTCAATTTAGCATGGCCAATCCACCTAACCTGCACATCTTTGGACACTAAAGGTCAATTTAGCATGGCCAATCCACCTAACCTGCACATCTTTGGACACTAAGGGACAATTTAGCATGGCCAATCCACCTAACCTGCACATCTTTGGACACTAAGGGACAAAGATGTGCAGGTTAGATGGATTGGCCATGCTAAATTGCCCCTTAGTGTCCCCGGGATGCGTAGGTTAGAGAGATTAGCAGGGTAAATGTGTGGGGTTGAGGGGATGGGGCCTGAGTCGGATTGTTGTCAGTGCAGACTCAGTGGGCCGAATGGCCTTCTGCACTGTCGGGATTCGATGATTGTATGAAAGGGGATGTGGTTTGTTAAAGGTTTTATTTCACATATGGTTGTGACTTGATGGCTTTGCCACCAGTTTGTTTCTGTTTTCTAACTCTTTTTGAGCAGGTTTCTGCTTCCAGAGGTTTGCTCTGGGGGGAGCTATTTCCTCTTTCAGATATCCAGTATTCGTATCAAATACCCCCAGTTATTGATTTAGATGCAGCATTAAGCTACCCTCCATAGTATCCCAGAGGGGCACCCACTTTTGTGCCATGAATCGTTCCCCCATTTCACAAGACAACAACGTGTGTCTAAGTAGCACCTTCCGTACATTAAAACGCCCCAAAGCACTTCACAGGGAGGAATTATGAAGTCCCCATCCCCCCCGTTTGATTGAGCCATGTCTCCCAGTCACAGGCCCTTTTTCTTCTCTGTTAAATCCTCATCTCTTAATTTACTGTGAAGGGCCCCCAAGGAAAAATTGGCAAAGAATTTGCTTTTGTCACACATTCATGTTGACCCTGAAGCTGTGACACCACCCCCACCCCCAAGCTCTGAATCCCAATCCGGCCGGCGAGATGTCTGCTCTCTCTGCCGGTGACTGTGTTTCCTGTGAGGTTTGTTTCAGGAGCTGCACAAGTCCTAACTTATCCCTAATATCAACTGAACGGTGATCTCTATCAGAGAGAACTCAGAACCCTGGCTGGCTGCCCGACTTTAACTCTCTGAGATCATCTGCTGCAAGTATCATAACTCATACCAAGTCCCATTCACCCATCATAATTAAAGCAGAATACAGTGGTACGCTGGAGACTTGAACTCAATGCATTGTTGGGAAAACTCAGCAGGTCTGGCAGCATCTGTGGAGAGAGTAACAGAATTGTCCAATTTCTCACCTTTAGAACTGTTTCCAAAAAAGAGTTATACTGGACTCTCTGCACAAACCTGCTGAGCTTTTCCACAATTTTCTGTTTTTTATTAGTTTTTATACAGTAAATGGCAGACCCCTTTAAGAGTATTGATAAGCAGAGGGATCTGGGTGTACAGGTACACAGGTCACTGAAAGTGGCAATGCAGGTGGAGAAGATAGTGAAGAAGGCACACGGCAGGCTTGCCTTCATCGGCTGGGGTATTGAGTTTAAAAATTGACAAGTCATATTGCAGCTTTATAGAATTTTAATTAGGCATATAGTTGGAATATAATGTTCAATTCTGGTCGCCACACTACCAGAAGGATGTGGAGGCTTTGGAGAGGGTACAGAAAAGATTTACCAGGATGTTGCCTGGTATGGAGGGCATTAAATATGAGGAGAGGTTGGAGAAACTTGGTTTGTTCCCACTGGAACGACGGAGGTTGAGGGGGGACCTGATAGAAATCTACAAGATTATGGACAGAATGGATAGTCAGAAGCTTTTTCCCCAGGGTGGAAGACTCAACTACTCGGGGGCACATGTTTAAGGTGCGAGGGGCAAGGTTTAAAGGAGATGTACGAGGCAGGTTTTTTACACAGAGGGTAGTGGGTGCCTGGAACTCGCTGCCGGGGGGAGGAAGTGGAAGTGGATACGATAGTGACTTTTAAGGAGCGTCTGGACAAATACATGAATAGAATGGGAAGAGAAGGATATGGTCCCCGGGAGGATAGGGGGTTTTAGTTCAGTCAGACAGCATGGTCGGTGCAGGCTTGGAGGGCAGAAGGGCCTGCTGTAATTTGTAAAGTGCTGCAAAGTGTCCAAAGGTGGATTGACCATGCTAAATTGCCTCTTAGTGTCCAATGGCATGTAGGTTAGGTGGATTGGCCAGGGTAAATTGCTCCTTAATGTCAGGGGAACTAGTTAGGGTAAATGCATGGGTTATTGGGATAGGGCTTGGGTGGACTTGTGGACAGTGCAGACTTGATGGGCCGAAAGGCCTCCTTCTGCACCGTAAGATTCTACAATTGTTTGAGGCCACCCACAATCTCTACACTTGTCCAATCTCCCTGTCCCCGGAGCAAACCTTTGGGGCCAAAAACATTTCTTGGAGAAGAATGTGGGCAAAAATTATTAGTGAGACGGTTGTCGGGGTCTCCCAACATTGTTCACATGCTCACTTCTCCGCTGGATCTAAAAAGGCGAGTGAGGAAGATGCCTTTGTGACCTTTTTAACATCTGCTTGTCAGCGGAGGAAATGGATGAGATAATTTGATGGCTGGATTATAGAAAGATACAGGCTGCAACAAGATCTTTTGCTGAGAGGCCTTCATGACTCATACAAAATGAGCTTTGAAAACTGCAGTCATCAGAAAATAAATAGTCTTGACGAATGTGACCAGCTTCACATCTTTGCATACGGCCAGTCATGTTGAAACCCATTAGAGAAAAAAAGCATTGTGAATTCGCCAAAGTACGTTGCGCTGACTTGCAGGCCGCTTTTAAGGTATGCTTCCCCTCCCCTTTCTAATTGCTTTCGCCTGGCTACAAGTCTTGTCACTGGCAGCAGAGTCTGAACAGTGCTTTACAGGATTTAATTGCAACTTCTCAAGTGAAAGAAAAGCAGTCTGCAGCAAAGCACAATTCTGCAGATAGTCAAAATCCAAAATCTGAAAATGTTGGAAGTATTCGAGCAAGTCAGGAAATGCCTAGTGACCTTCACGGCCACCGATCCCTCAAGATGGCTGGACGGCTCAATAAATGGGTCCAGAAGGCACAGAAGCCTACGGTGCAGAAGAGGCCCTTCAGCCCACTGAGTCTGCCCCGAAGCATGAAATGCCCTGACCTGCCCACCTAATCCCACTCTGCCAGCACTTGGCCCGCAGCCCTGAATGTTAATGCATGCCAAATACTCATCCAGATACTTGTTAAAAGATGTGAGGCCTCCCCCACCCTCCCACGCAGTGCATTCCAGACCTTCACCACCCCCTGGGTAAAAAAGTTTTCCCTCGCCTTGAACCAATGTCCCCTCGTAACTGACCCTTCAACTAAGGGGAACGGCTGCTCCCTATCCACTCTGTCCCTCAGAATCTTCTACATCTTGATCAGGTCTCCCCTGAGTCTTCTCTGCTCCAATGGAAACAACCCAAGCCTATCCAGCCTCTCTTCATAACTTCCATCCCAGGCAGCGTCCTGGTGAATCTCCTCTGCACCCTCTCCGGTCCAGTTATAATGTGGTGACCAGAACCGCACACAGTGCCCCAACTGTGGCCTCACCAAAGTTCTACACAACCCCAACACGACCTCTCTGCTTTTGCAACCTATACCCTGATTGATAAAGGTGTCATATACCTTTTTCACCACCCTATTAACCTGCCTTTCCGCCTTCAGAGATCTATGGACAATCATGCCAAGGTATTTTCCGATGGGATATATGGGATATAAAACGTTGGTGAGGCCAATTGTGTCCAATTCTGGTCACCACACTCCCAGAAGGATGTGGAGGCTTTGGAGAGGGTACAGAAAAGATTTACCAGGATGTTGCCTGGTATGGAGGGCATTAGCAATGAGGAGAGATTGAATAAACTGGGATTGTTCTCCCTGGAAAGACGGAGGCTGAGGGGGTAACCCGATAGAGGTTTATAAAATTATGAGGGGTGTGGATAGGGTGAACAGTTGGAAGGGCAGAAATGACAATTACAAGGGGGCACAAGTTCAAGATAAGGGGGGAAAGGTTCAGTGGAGATGTGCGGGGGAAGTTTTTTTACACAGAGGGTGTTGGGGATCTGGAATGCACTGCCAAGTGAGGTGGTCGAGGCAGATACATTAGCGACAGTTAAGACTTATCTGGATAGACACATGAACAGACGGGGAATAGAGGGATACAGGTGGTTAGTCTTGATAGGACAATGTGATCGGTGCAGGCTCAGAGGCCAAAGGGCCTGTTCCTGTGCTGTAGTGTTCTTTGTTCTTGCCTTTATTATCCAAGGTTTGAAATATAAAAACTAGGAGGTGGTGCTGAACAATCACGCCGGGTGGGATTTCCCAACCATGCTTGCCCCAAAACCGGAAACTCCCATCCAAGCTCAACCGTCACACGGTGTCACCACCTCCCCAGCCACTGCTTGTTACACTTCCCCATGACAGGCGGGTTGGGGAAATTCTGGTCTCCATCTCTATTTATTTCATTTCTGTTCATCTTATTTTTTGATGACATTATATTCTTTATTTTTTTCACTTTTAAATCTTGCTTTTCCATCTTCTTTCATCCCCTCTCGCACCCTACTAAGTGCATTCCTACACTCTGTACCTTTGTCCTGCTATTTACACATTCTGATCTTTAATGGACACTATCAGCCCCATTCCCAGCCTTTATCACCACCATTTGCACTCCTTTTGTCTTTCTGTCACTGCCATCTATTACAGCCCCGATCTTGTCCGATTTTCCTTGTCTTTTTAGCTCTGACGAAGGGTCATCCAGACTCAAAACATTGGCTCAAAACGATGCTGTCGGACCTGCTGAGATTTTCCAGCATTTTCTGTTTTAATACGAGACATTGGGCGGAATTTTACTGGCATGTCTGCCCAAGTTTCGCGCCCGAGGCCAATGAGGAACACCGTTCTCCGAGGCGAGCCCGCCCCCAGAATCGAGGTTGCATGCCGGTAAAATTCCAGTCACTAATTTGGTTACAGCTGGAGTACTGGGTGCAGTTCAGGTATTACAG
Organism: Sphyrna mokarran; assembly: GCA_024679065.1. NCBI lineage: Eukaryota > Metazoa > Chordata > Chondrichthyes > Carcharhiniformes > Carcharhinidae > Sphyrna > Sphyrna mokarran. The sequence goes on from JAGIQG010000038.1 coordinate 3,867,601, forward strand.
TGCAGGAAAGATATAATTGCACAAGATATGACAGAGGAGATTTATGAAGATGTTGCCTGGACTGGAGAATTCTAGATATTGGAGAAGCAGAGGTTGCTTTCTATGGAACATGAGAATATTTCTACAACTGGACCAGATTAAGACCATTTGGCCCATCAAATCTGCTCTGCCACTCAATCATGGCTGGTATGATTTGATTTGATTTATTATTGTCACATGTATTGGGACACAGTGAAAAGTATGTTTCTTGCGAGCTATACAGACAAAGCATACCATTCATAGAGAAGGAAAGGAGAGGGTGCAGGATGTAGTGTTACAGTCATAGTTAGGGTGTAGAGAAAGATCAACTTAATGCGAGGTAGGTCCATTCAAAAGTCTGACGGCATCAGGGAAGAAGCTGTTCTTGAGTCGGTTGGTACGTGACCTCAGACTTTTTATCTTTTTCCTGATGGAAGAAGGTGGAAGAGAGAATGTCCAGGGTATGTGGGGTCCTTAATTATGTTGGCTGCTTTGCCAAGGCAGTGGGAAGTGTAGACAGAGTCAATGGATAGAAGGTTGGCTTTAGTGATGGATTGGGCTACATACATGACCGTTTGTGGTTCTTTGTGGTCTTGGCCAGAGCAGGAGCCCATACCAAGCTGTGATACATGTGAGACTTGCATTCTAATCAGTATTCTGGAAACTGTGTGTGACTTTATATGCCTTTCTCTGATCAGAACCTTCCACATACCTGACAAAGGAACACCGTTTCTGAAAGCTTGTGGGTTTACTATCAAACAAACTGGTTGGACTCTAGCCCTGGTGTCGTGAGACTTCTTACTAAGCTGTGATACAACCAGAAAGAATGCTTTCTATGGTGCATCTATAAAAGTTGGTGAGAGTCATAGCCGACATGCCAAATTTCCTTAGTCTTCTGAGAGAGTAGAGGAATTGGTGGGGCTTTCTTAATGGTAGTGTTGGCAAGGGGGGGGGGACCAGGATAGGTTGTTGGTGATCTGGACACCTAAAAACCTGAAGCTCTCAACCCTTTCTACTTCATCCCCGCTGATGTAGACAGGAGCATGCTCTCCTTTATGCTTCCTGAAGTCGATGACAATCTCCTTCATTTCGTTGACATTGAGGGAGAGATTATTGTTGCTGCACCAGTTCACCCGATTCTCGATCTCATTCCTGTACTCTGTCTCGTCGCTGTTTGAGATCTGACCCATTACAGCGGTGTCATCAGCAAACTTGAAAAGCCAATCGGAGGGAAGTTCTCATCTCCATTCTCCTGTCTTCTCCCTGTAATCCCTGTTCCGCTTATTGATCAGGAAACTATCTAACTCTGTCTTAAAGACTCTCAGTGACCTGGCCTCCTCTGTAGCAATGAGTTCCACAGATTCACCATCCGTGGCTGAAGAAATTCCTCCTTGTCTCAGTTTTTAAAAAAGTGTCCCTTCACTCTGAGATTTGCCCTCTGGTTCTAGTCTCTCCCACTAGTGGAAACATCCTTTGCACGTCCACTCAAACTAGGCCTCTCGGTATCCTGTAAGTTTCAATAAGATCCTCCCCCTCATCCTTCTAAACCCCATCGAATATAGGCCCGGACTCCTCAACCGCTCCTCATATAACAAACCCTTCATTCCTGTGAACCTCCTCTGGACCCTTCCCAAGGCCGGCACATCCTTGCTTAGGATTAGTGTCAACGACACAGGGTTTAAATGCCCTTCTGACTGAGGGGGGCTCAGGACCTTCCCCCCTTGCCCTACCCACAGTGAAGGTTGTAACACTATGGGTCAGAATTGCTGTTGGGCAGAAAACCCAAGAAAAAGACGATGGAATGGATAGGAGGTCCCATCCTCCTTGGTTAGAGCCTGTAACCAAGAGGCATATGTTTAAGGTGAGAGGTCGGAGATTTGGAGGGGATTCGAGTGGAAATCTCTTGACCCAGAAGATGTGAGATCTGGAACTCAGTGCTTGACAGTGTGACGGAGACGCAAACCCTCATGGCAGTTAACAATTACTGGGATATGTGCTTGAAGTGTTGTAATCTACAAGGCTATGGATCCAGAATGGGAAAGTGGGATTGGGCTGGATAGGTGTGTACACTAACTGAGCCTTACCCACAATTGCAGAGTGTTGACTTAGCTGATTCTTAGTTACATCTCAGCTCTGCCTGGGATAGGGTTGGCCTGGGGGAAGAGAGGGGGGGCGGCGGGGTCACAAACAAAGAAATTAAGAGCAGGAGTAGGCCACTCGGCCCCTCGTGTCTGCTCTACTATTCAATCAGAGCATGGCCGATCTGATTGTAACCTCAACCCTACATTCCCACCTACCTCCGATAACCTTTCACCCCCTTGTTAGTCAAGAATCTATCTAACTCTGCCTTAGAAATATTCAAACTCTGCTTCTACTGCCTCATGAGGAAGGGAGTAAGAAGTCTCACAACACCAGGTTAAACCTGACAGGTTTATTTGGAAGCACGAGCTTTCGGAGCCCTGCTGCTTCATCAGGTGAATGGGCAGAGTCATGGCTTATCAAGGCACATGATTATGTATCACCTCGCATTCTGTATTTGCATTTCAAGCCCGTGATCACCCCTGTGTCACAGGATGTCTACAGAGCAGAAGGAGGCCATTTGACCCATCAAGTCCGCACCAATCACAATCCCACCCAGGCCCTATTCCGTAACCCCACACATTTGCCCTGTTAATCCTCCTGACTGAAAGGGTTAATTTAACACAGCCAATCAACCTAACCCACTCATCTTTGGAGTGTGGAAAGAAACCAGAGCACCTGGAGGAAACCCACGCAGACATGGGGAGAATGTACAGACTCCACACAGACAGTGACCCGAGCTGGAAATTGAACCCAGGTCCTTGGCGCTGTGAGGCAGCAATGCCAACCACTGTGCCACCGTGCCGCCCCAAAGGTCACCTCAGCTGGAATTTTACCAGGGCAAACAATGCTCATCAGATGAGCATTTCCGATGTTGACCTGGAGCAGGATTGTACTGTTTCGGGGCCGAGTGAGGCCATAAAATCCCACCCATTAACTCTGCTCCCCTCTCCACAGATGCTGCCAGACCCGCTGTGGGTTTTTCTCGCATTTTCTGTTTTTGTTTCAGATTTTCATTACCCACATGAATCTGCTTTGGTACGATCCTCTGCTAGTCTGAGTGATAAAATCGTTACAATTAAAAAATGGCACCCTCTTGACGATACATCGCTTCAGCAAGTTTGTCATTCTGCCTGGAATCAGTCAGGATAGGCCATTTCAGTTGCATTAACTTTGACACAAAACTCAACCCGGTCACAGGAACTAAAGCAACACTCTCCGAGCAGAAACCATTTCCCTCAAGGAGTTCATTTGCAGTTGCTCTGAGCCTGGGCGATGAAGGTGAGCAGTTTGGTGATTTATAAAACAGTGCGCTATGTGGAACCAATTGACTCCACCTGTTCCCACAGACATCACCCTGCCCTGGAGTGCCTGATAAGGCTGCAATTATCGTGTACTGCATCAAAACTGCCGATCTCACACACCGGACAAGGCAAGTAGGTGCAAAGGCATTGGAAACATTTCCCCGGACATACTCCCTTGTTAGATTTTATCAACTCTATAAGGTTCATCTTGATCTTACATCGAATCACTGCAGAGCAGAAGGAGGCCATTCGGCCCATCGAGTCAGCACTGTCCACAATCCAACCCAACCCCTATCCCCATGTCCCCATGGATTTAAGTTGCTCATCCTGCTGACACCTCGGGGCAAATTGCACACACTGTTGGATCAGTGAGCAAAGCCGTGTGAATCCCGTCCCACCGGATTTACCAGCTTTCAAAGTGCTGGTGAGGTTCACGCTGCTAGCTTGAGACCGAGGCCTAAGCAGGCCTGCAAAGCCATAAGGGGCAATTTAGCACAGCCAATCCACCTAACCTACACTTCTTTGGACACTAAGGCACAATTTAGCATGGCTAATCCACCTAACCTGTCCACCTTCGAACTATAAACCTGGCATCCTAGCCTGTGTATGTGCTGGAACTGGTTACAGAAGAGAATGTTCCCTATTCTCTTCATTGGTAGCTGTTCCTCTAGTTAATAGGTCTCAACCTCTGGAATTCCTTACCTAAGCCTCTCTCCAGCTTTAAGAGTCACACCCCTGACCTGCAGCTTTTGATGTGGAGATGTCGGCGTTGAACTGGGGTCAACACAGTAAGAAGTCTCACAACACCAGGTTAAAATCCAACAGGTTTATTTGATAGCAAATGTCACTTGCTTTTGGGGCTCTGCCCCTTTGTCAGGTGAGTGAGGTTCTGATCACAAACAGGGCATATAAAGGCACACACTCAGTTTGATTAGAATGCAAGTCTTTACAGCTAATCAAGTCTTAAAGGTGCAGACAATGTGAGTAGAGATAGCATTAAGCACAGGGTAAAGAGATATGTATTGTCTCCAGACAGGACAGTTAGTCACTGTACCGCAAGCTCATAGATAACCTCACAATGCTCCACTTCTCCAGCTTCTACCTTAAACACGTTAAAGAAGCCATCCCCTATGGACAAGCCCTCCGTATACATAGAATCTGCTCAGATGAGGAGGATCGCAAAAGACGCTGAAAGATGCCCTTGTGAGAACAGGATATGGCGCTCGACTCATCGATCAACGGTTCTGACGTGCCACAGCGAAAAACCGCGCTGACCTCCTCAGAAGATGAACATGGGACACGGTGGACAGAGTACCCTTCGCTGTCCAGTACTTCCCCGGAGCGGAGAAGCTACGACATCTTCTCCGGAGTCTTCAACATATCATTGATGTAGATGAACATCTCACCAGGGCCATCCCCACACCCCCACTTCTTGTCTTCAAACAACCACACAACCTCAAACAGACCATTGTCCACAGCAAACTACCCAGCCTTCAGGAGAACTGTGATCACGATACCACACTACCCTGTCACAGCAACCTCTGCAAGATGTACTGGATTATCAACACAGATGCCATCATCTCACGTGAGAACACCATCCACCAGGTACACGGTACATACTCTTGCAACTCCGCTAACATTGTCTACCTGATACACTGCAGGAAAGAATATCCCAGGGCATGGTACACTGGGGAGACCATGCAGATGCTATGACAATGGACGAATGAACATCGCTCGACAATCACCAGGCAAGACTTCTCTTTCTATTGGTGAACACTTCAGCAGTCACAGGCATTCAGCCCCTGACCTTCGGGTAAGCGTTCTCCAAGGGGGCCTTCACGACACACGACAGCGCAGAGTCACTGAGCAGAATCTGATAGCCAAGTTCTGCACACATAAGGACGGTCTCAACCGGGATCTTGGGTTCATGTCACACTATCTGTAACCCCCACGACTTGCCTGGACTTGCAAAATCTCACTTACTGTCCTGTCTGGAGACAATACACATCTCTTTAATCTATGCTTAATGCTATCTCCACTCACATTGTCTGTATCTTTAAGACTTGATTAGCTTTAAAGACTCGCATTCTAATCAGTATTCTGTAAACTGAGTGTGTGCCTTTATATTCCCTGTTTGTGAACAGAACTCCTCGCTCACCTGATGAAGGAGCAGTGCTCCGAAAACTAGTGGTGTTTGCTACCAAATAAACCTGTTGGATTTTAACCTGGTGTTGTGAGACGTCTTACTGCAGCTTTTTGAAATCATTTCTGAAATCATCTTGGGGCTCGGCACTATTTGAGTGAGGTCATGCTCTTGCGAATTGGCCTTACTGTATCGCACATGTTGTTACCTGTTTGAAAGTGGCATCAGGGAAACAAAGCTTCAAGTTTAAGAAGTGTGTCAGTGGGATTTAGAATTAGTATCCTGCATTCTACAAGATGGCTGTTTGGGAGTTAGGTGTGGCAGCTTTTCCATTCAGCCTTGCAATCTTTACAGTGCTTCTGATAAATAAAAAAGTGGCTAAACTCATTCAATACTGTGACAACTGCATTGCTGTAACTGCTTGGATGCAAAGATTTGTCTTCTTGCTTGACTGAAGTATTTCCACAAAAGCACACCACAGTTTCATCGTGAGAAATCACACTCCCAAAATATGTTATTTGATCCAGAGGTTTGAAGTACTGCTTTTGACAGGAGTTCAAATCCTACCACGACAGCTGGTGAATTGAAATAAATCTGCAATAAAAAGCTAGTCTCAGTCATAGCGACTATGAAACCAAAAGATTGCTATAAAACCCCGTTTCGGTTCTCTATAATGTCCCTTATCGAAGGAAATCTAGTCTGCACATGATTTCAGAGTCACAATGTGGCTGACTTTTAAATGCCCTCTGAAATGGCCACTTTATTATCAGTATGGGTCCAAGGACAGGCAACATCTCCTCCACAATCATCCTCAGCATCGGTGCCCCACAAGGCTGTGTTCTCAGCCCCCTACTATACTCCTTATACACCACTGACTGTGCAGCCAAATTCCCCTCCAATTCGATTTTCAAGTTTGCTGATGACACCACCGTAATGTGTCGGATCTCAAACAATGATGAGACAGAGTAACTTGTACTGAAGTTGTACCATAACTATAAGCTTCATGGTAGGAGATATAGGAGGGATGTCCGAGGTAGATTCTTTACTCGGAATGGTTGGGGTGTGGAATACACTGCCTGCTGTGATAGTGGAGTCGGACACTTTAGGAACTTTCAAGCAATTTTTTTAGATAGGCACATGGAGCACACCAGAATGATAGGGAGCGGGGTAGCTTGATCTTGGGTTTGGACATAACTTGGCACAATATTGAGGGCCAAAGGGCCTATACTTGCTGTGCTGTTCTATATTTCTATGTTGTTCTATATAGAGTACGGGAAAGAGATACAGAATCTGGTGAACTGATGCAACGACAGTAATCTCTCCCTTAACAAAATGAAAGAGATTGTCATCGACTTCAGGAAGCATAAAGGAGAACATGCCTCTGTCTACATCAACGGGGACAAAGTAGAAAGTATCGAGAGCTTCAAGTTTTTAGGGGTCCAGATCATCAAAAATCTGTCCTGATCCTCCCCACGCTGACACTATAGCTAAGAAAGTCCACCAACACCTCTACTTTCTCAGAAGACTAAGGAAATTTGGTATGTCCGTGACAACTCTCACCAACTTTTATAGATACACCATAGAAATCATCCTTTCCAGTTGTATCACAGCTTGGTATGGTTCCTGCTTTGCCCAAGACTACAAGGAACTGCAAAAGGTCATGAATGTAGCCCAATCTATCACACAAACCAGCCTCCCATCCATTGACTCTGTCTACACTTCCTGCTGCCTCGGAAAAGCAGCCGGCATAATTAAAGACTCCATGCACCCCGGACATTCTCTCTTCCACCTGCTCCCGTTGAGAAAAAGATGCAAAAGCCGAAATCACGTACTAACTGACCAAAGAACAGCTTCTTTTCTGCTGTCATCAGACTTTTGAAAGGACCTGCAATCTCTTCTTTCCTTCTCTATGAACAATATGCTTTGTCTGTATAGCGCACAAGAAACAATACTTTTTAATGTATCCCAATACATGTGACAATAATAAATCAAACCACAAACCCTTTGCCAAGTGGGCTGCAATGGGTCAAGGAGATGGGTTGCCATTTCCCTTAAGGGCAACAAATGCTGCCCTTGTCAGTGCCACTCACATCCTGTGAATGAATTAAAAAACAGATGAATTACAATTTCATCTTACTCCTGTGGGATCTTCTGTGCAAAAGCATTGCCAATTTTATCTACATAACAATTACCGCACTTTTAAGTGCACTGAATGTGAATGAAGTGCTTTGAGATGCTTCCCAGGGGCACAATAAGATACGATCTCAGTACAAGTCTTTCTTTCCACAACCAACAGTTCAAGGATATAGTTTTAATACTGAATAACTGTATCATAGAATCCCTGCAGTGCAGAAGGAGGCCATTCAACCCTTTGAGTCTGTACTGACATCAATTCCACCCAGGTCCAATCCCCACATATTTACCCCACTAACCCTGCTAACCAATGCATCCCGGCATACTAAGGAGCAATTTAGCATGGCCAATCCACCTAACCTGCACATCTTTGGACACTAAGGAGCAATTTAGCATGGCCAATCCACCTAACCTGCACATCTTTGGACACTAAGGCGCAATTTAGCATGGCCAATCCACCTAACCTGCACATCTTTGGACACTAAGGGGCAATTTAGCATGGCCAATCTACCTAACCTGCACATCTTTGGACACTAAGGAGCAATTTAGCATGGCCAATCCACCTAACCTGCACATCTTTGGACACTAAGGAGCAATTTAGCATGGCCAATCCACCTAACTGCACATCTTTGGACACTAAGGAGCAATTTAGCATGGCCAATCCACCTAACCTGCACATCTTTGGACACTAAGGAGCAATTTGCATGGCCAATCCACCTAACCTGCACATCTTTGGACACTAAGGAGCAATTTAGCATGGCCAATCTACCTAACCTGCACATCTTTGGACACTAAGGAGCAATTTAGCATGGCCAATCCACCTAACCTGCACATCTTTGGACACTAAGGAGCAATTTAGCATGGCCAATCCCCCTAACCTGCACATTTTTGGACACTAAGGGTCAATTTAGCATGGCCAATGCACCCTAACCCGCATAGCTTTGGACTGTGGGAGGAAACTGGAGCACCTGGAGGAAACCCACGTAGACATGGAGAGAATGTACAAATCCCACACATACAGTGACCCAAGCTGGGCATTGAACCCAGATCCCTGGCGCTGTGAGGCAGCCGTGCTAACCACTGTCTATAACAGCAACATTTGCTTCCACACTTATTCTTTTTGAGAAGGTTTGCTGCCTCCAACGAAGCAGACATAAGGGTGGGCAATTCTGATTTAGTGTGAAATGTAAAATGGTTGCCTGTTATGCATTTTTCCCGCTTTGTCGTTCCATTGACAACTTGCCAAACCACCAGGAATTCCAGTGAGCTGAAAAATTATGGCAGTGTCCCTTTAATTCGGAGCTGTCCTCTGTTAAAGCTACATTTTGCATAGAATCCCAACAGTACAGAAGGAGGCCATTCAGCCCATCGAATCTGTACCACAATCCCACCCAGGCCCTATTCCTGCAACCGCACACATTTGCCCTACTAATCCCCCTGATGCTGAGGGACAATTTAGCACAGCCAATCCATCTAACTGCACATCTTTGGACTGTGGGAGGAGACTGGAGCCCCCGAAGGAAACCCATGCAGACGCGGGGAGAACATACAGACTCTGCACAGACAGTGACCCAAGGCCAGAATTGAGCAGCAGTGCTAACCACTGTGCCGCCGTGCTCCCCCCCCTGCCCCAACCCCTGCCCCATTATAGAGTAAGTTTGGGGAGTGGAGTTGTGAGAAAGATATCAAATTGTGTGGAAATTAGACCCTTAGAAACTAGTATTTAGAGTCAGTCAGGAATTTGGATAATATATATTTAAGATGGTTTAAAAAAGTATACAAAGTGAGAAAGCAGGGAGGCTTTGTGATTTGCCTCATAAAATACGTTCTTGAAGGATTTAGAGTTTGCATATCTTTAGTTGAAGCTGCTATTATACATTTCCATGTTCCCAACATAGTAAACACAGAAGCTAGTGCATCTGACGAATAACCATATATGGTAGCAATGAAACCAAGCAGACACAAGCTTTCAAAAGGTGTAACCTGCCTTGAGGGGAAAGCAGGGCTCTTTGGGTGTGGAATGTGGTGTGGGAGTGATCGCAACTTGTCCAATTCAATTTCTCTTTGGTATTCTTATCTGTTCAGCATCTCCTGAGCACCTTGCTTTATTTCTTCCTGATTTGTCCGGCAAATGCAAGGGGATTTTGGGGTTGCTTTGGTAACACACTGTCGATTTCTCTACCCCTTTCGGGTTGCTGCTTACAAATGCTAGCTTTCTGTCAGCTGGTTCTCTTATTCATGCAATATGTGGCCTCCTGGATACTGATCCTGTCTCATATTACAGCTTCTTCTTTTCACTGTTCAAAATGACACCTATCCAAAGCTGTGACATACTAAAGCTTATGTGAGCAGTGGCCTGATACAGGTCTGAGGTTGGGCGGCACAGTGGCACACTGGTTAGCACTGCTGCCCCACAGTGCCAGGGACTCAGGTTCAATTCTGGCCTCGGGTTACTGTCTGTGTGGAGTTTGCACGTTCTCCTCGTGTCTGCGTGGGTTTCCTCCGGGTGCTCCAGTTTCCTCCCACAGTCCAAAGATGTGCAGGTTACGTGGATTGGCCATGCTAAATTGTCCATTAGTGTCCAAAGATGTGCGGGTTAGGTGGATTAGCCATGCTAAATTGCCCCTTAGTGTCCAAAGATGTGTAGGTTAGGGTGGATTGGCCATGCTAAATTGTCCCTTAGTGTCCAAAGATGTGCGGGTTAGGTGGACTGGCCATGTTAAATTGTCCCTTAGTGTCCAAAGATGTGTAGGTTAGGTGGATTGGCCATGCTAAATTGACCCTCAGTGTCCAAAGATGTGCAGGTTAGGTGGATTGGCCATGCTAAATTGTCCCTTAGTGTCCAAAGATGTGCAGATTAGGTGGTTTGGCCATGCTAAATTGTCCCTTAGTGTCCAAAGATGTGCGGGTTAGGTAGATTGGAGGGCTGATGGGCCAATATCCTTTAGGATATTGCCAAAAGATATCAATTGGCAATCTTTTTGGCAATTGATTTTCAAGTTTGCTGATGACATCACTATAGTGGATCAGATCTCAAATAATGACAAGATAGAGTATAGGAAAATAATAGAGAATTTGGTGAACTGTTGTGATGACAATAATCTCTCCCTCAATGTCAACAAAATGAAGGAGGTAGTCAGCAACTTCAGGAAGCGTAGTGGAGGACATACCTCGGTCTACATCAACAATAATAAAATAGAAATGGTCAAGAGCTTCAAGTTTTTAGGTATCCAGATCACCAACAACATGTCCTGGTCCCTCCATGCCAACACTATCGTTAAGAAATCCCACCACCTTCACAGAAGACTAAGGAAATTTGGCATGTCAGCTACGACTTTCACCAATCTTTACAGAAACACCATAGAAATTATTCTTTCTGTTTCTATCACAGCTTGGTATGGGCATCTGCTCTGCCCAAGACCGCAAGGAACGGTAAAGGTGAATGTAGCCCAATCCATCACACAAACCAGCCTCCCATCCACTGACTCTGTCTACACTTCCCTCTGCCTCGGGAAAAGCAGCCAGTATAATTAAGGACCCCACACACCCCAGACATTCTCTCTTCCACCTTCTTCCATCGGGAAAAAGATACAAAAGTCTGAGGTCACGTACCAACCGACTCAAGAACAGCTTCTTCCCTGCTGCTGTCAGATTTTGAATGGACTTATCTCGCGTTAAGCTGATCTTTCTCAGCACCCCAGCTATGACTGTAACACTACATTCTGCACCCTCTCCTTTCCTTCTCTATGAATGGTATGCTTTGTCTGTGTAGTGTGCAGGAAACAATTCTTTTCACTGTATCCCAGTACATGTGACGATAATAAATCAAATCACAAACTCTTCGCCACATGGCTTGGTTCAAGGAGATGGGTTACGCTCAAGGGCAAGTTGTTCGCATGTAGTGTGTGGAACATTTTATCGTGTTTTTATAAAAGGGATTGAGGGATATGGGGAAGGGAGAATTCGATGATCAGCCACAATCATAATGGATGGTGGAGCAGGCTCAAATAGAGTGTGTGTGGAGGGGGACATTGAGAGAGCATATGTGGGCAGGGTTGCCATTGAGAGAGAGTGTGTGTCTGTGTGTGTGTGTGGGGGGGCATTGAATGATTGTTGGCTATGCGGTTCTGTGGAAAGTTAAAGTTTATTTATTAGTGCCACAAGTAGGCTCACATTAACATTCAACGAAGTTACTGTGAAAATCCTCTAGTCGCCACACTCCTGTCTGGGTACACAGAGGAGGAGTTTAGTATGGCCAATGCACTCTAACTCGCACATCTTTTGGACTGTGGGAGGAAACCCACGCAGGCACGGGGAGAACGTGCAAACTCCACACAGACAGTTCCCAAGCTGGGAATCGAACCCAGGTTTCAAACCTGGGTCCCTGGCGCTGTGAGGCAGCAGTACTAACCACTGTGCCACCGTGAAGGGTCACGTGGAGTGAAAACATTAACTCTGTATCTCCACAAATGCTGCCAGACCTGTTGAGTTTATCCAGCATTTTCTACTTTTTTTCGGGGGTGGGGGGGAGGTGGGGGTTCCTTACGCTTATTCACTTTTTGAGTTTAAACTGTAGCTGAACATTTTATGATTGTTGTAACAACTTCCATTCAAGTTCCCATCGTATTGGAACTCCCCATTGGGAGGGATCTGGTTATTAGAATGTAGCGTGCGCTCCAATCAATTGAGAACGTATCTTTAACTTGAATTTTAGTGGGTAGCTGGGGATGAATCTTCGGAAGACAGAAAAGAGTGGCTTGGATTTGTATCGAGCCTGTCACAACCTCAGGACATCCCAAATCGTAAATCACTGAATGCAAGGTGGCACACGGTGGTTAGCACTGCTGCCTCACAGCGCCAGGGGCCTGGGTTCGATTCCCAGCTTGGGTCAGTATCTGTGTGGAGTTTGCACATTCTCCCTGTGTCTGTGTGGGTTTCCTCCGGGTGCTCCTGTCTCCTCCCACATACTGAAAGACATGCTGGTTAGGGTGCATTGACCCGAACAGGTGCTGAAGTGAGTGTGAAGAAGTGGGTTATTAGGGTAATTTCATTGCAGTGTTAATGTAAGTCTTACCAGTGATTAATAAATAAGCTTTATAAGTACAATAAAATAATACTTTTTGAAGTGTCAAAGCTATTATAATACAGTTTTTTTTAAATTAATTTAGCAAATGTTTCCTTGGCTAAAAACATAATTACAGGTTACATGACAGTATTGGCAGTTACATACAGATCAAGACTCTTGCTCAGGCATTTGCCTGAATATTGCTACAAGAGTTTTATATTTTTTTTCCTGCAGCAGCAGGGATTGGAAAAAGCAGAGACCGGGGTGGGGACTGGCTGAGAACTGTAGTGGATTATCTCGTGAATCTAATATGTGCCACATTTCATTATCATCTCTTGAAACAGCGTTCCAATTTCAGATCTCAATTTCTGCTTGTCAGAACAGGTATGAGGTGAGCTGGGAGAATGGGTGGGGCTGCAAGCTGGTGATCACATTCGAGAGAAAATGCTGCCCTTTCAGGATGTTCTCTGGTTAATTTCAGTCACGGAAGCAGACAGAGGAATGCTGGGTGAGGGGAATGGAAAGTTACTTATTTCCATTTTGAGCCCCATGGCACAATTCACTCAGCCTGGGCTCCTTTCTGGGAATCTGTGTTGGAAGGGAGTATGGGTTGGAGTTGGGTTACAATGCTAGCATTGATTCTTGTAACCCAGTTTAGTGACCTAGAATCAGGGGGAATCGTTGCGGGGGAAAGCTGAGCTGATGTGTGATTTCAAAAGGAAATTGCATGGACACATGAGGGAAAGAAACTTGCAGGATCTGGGAGATGGGTGATACAGTGGTTAGCACTGCTGCCTCACAGTGCCAGGGACCCAACTTGGGTCGCTGTCTGTGTGGAGTCTGCACATTCTCCCTGTGTCTGCGTGGGTTTCCTCCCACAGTCCGACAGACACGGTGGTTAGATGCATCAGCCGTGCTAAATTCTCCCTCAATGTACCCAAACAGGATTGTGGCAACTAGGGGATTTTCACTTCATTGAGGTGTTAATGTAAGCCTACTTGTGACAGTAATAAATAAACTTTTAATTTGATTTATTATTGTCACATGTGTTGGGACACAGTGAAAAGTATTGTTTCTTACACGCTATACAGACAGCATACCATTCATAGAGAGGAAAGAAGAGGGTGCAGAACGTAGTATTACAGTCATTGCTAGAGAAAGATCAGCTTAACATTTGATTTGATTTATTATTGTCACATGGATTAGTAATGATGTGGAGATGCCAGTGTTGGACTGGGGTGGACACAGTAAGAAGTCTCACAACACCAGGTTAAAGTTCAACAGGTTTATCTGGTAGCACAAGCTTTCGGAGCACTGCTCCTTTATCATGTATTAGTATACAGTGAAAAGCGTTGTTTCTTGCGCACTATACAGACAAAGCATACTATTCATAGAGAAGGAATGGAGTGAGTGCAGAATGTAGTGTTACAGTCATAACTAGGGTGTAGAGAAAGATCAGCTTAATGCGAGGTAGGTCCATTCAAAAGTCTGACAGCAGCAGGGAAGAAGCTGTTCTTGAGTCGGATGGTACTCTGTTGGACTTATTCTACCAGAGACAACCAAATCTGATATTTCCATTCCACCTGATTCTGAACCAGGCAACTATCACTTTCCCCAAGTTAAAATAAACAGGAACGAGAATAAGGAAATTCTCCAGTTCAGCTCCCGTTGTGTGGTCTTTTATTACCTCTTGGTCATGCATGTACAAACAAATGAGATGACAGAACAACTAAAGATTGCAGTGTCTCACACACACACACACACACAAACACACTGTGTTGCCATGACACTGGTGTTCATCCAATTAGCCCATTTCGAACGCAGTGACCCCACCCACTGGATTTAAATAAAAGTAGGATGATCATTGCACACTAATACAAACCGTGATCTTTTTGTTAAGCAGCTGTCCCCCTGTCACACAAGCTTAAGGCCTGATTTTCACGGAGTCAGAATGGGAGCCCTTTGTAAATGGCGGGCGGATCCCAGTTCTGAAACCACCATCCCCAGCTGACCGACTATTCATGAGTGTCTTTTAAGCATGGCAGCTTGGTTTGGGACAATGCACCTCACCCCGCACTCTCAACCAGCTCCATTTCATGTCCGGGTCCTCTGCATTGGTCTTGGAGTTGGCCCAAGGTTTAAAGGATAATGGCCTCTCAAGAGGGATCGTGAGCCATAGTCTGATGAGGGGGCCTCATGAAAGGGGGGATTTGAAAGATTCCCCTCTCCCATGCCATATAGGATGCAGGGCCATCCTTTGGCATGAGGAGTGATTGGGGAGGGGGGGGGGTCGCATAGAAGGGTATTGGGATTGTGTGGTGTTGAGAGGTATGGGACTGTTTTATTTTACAGAATCCCTACAGTGCAGAAACAGACCGTTTAGCCCATTGAATCTGCACTGACTCTCCAACAAAGCATCCCACCCAAACCTCAACCCTGCAGCCCCATATATTTACCCCACTAATCCCCCTAACCTGCAACACTAGGGGGCGACTTACCATGGCCAATCCACCTAACCTTCACATCTTTGGACACTAAGGGGCAATTTAGTATGGCCAATCCACCTAACCTTCACATCTTTGGATACTAAGGGGCAATTTAGCATGGCCAATCCACCTAACCTACACATTTTTGGACACTAAGGGGCAATTTAGCATGGCCAATCCACCTAACCTACACATTTTGGACACTAAGGCAATTTAGCATGGCAATCCACCTAACCTACACATTTTTGGACACTAAGGGGCAATTTAGCATGGCCAATCCACCTAACCTACACATTTTTGGACACTAAGGGCAATTAGCATGGCCAATCCACCTAACCTACACATTTTTGGACACTAAGGCAATTTAGCATGGCAATCCACCTAACCTACACATCTTTGGACACTAAGGGGCAATTTAGCATGGCAATCCACCTAACCTACACATCTTTGGACACTAAGGGGCAATTAGCATGGCCAATCCACCTAACCTACAAATTTTTGGACACTAAGGGCATTTAGCATGGCCAATCCACCTAACCTACACATTTTTGGACACTAAGGGGCAATTTAGCATGGCCAAACACCTAACCTACACATCTTTGGACACTAAGGGGCAATTTAGCATGGCCAATCCACCTAACCTACACATCTTTGGACACTAAGGGCAATTAGCATGGCCAATCCACCTAACCTGCACATCTTTGGACACTAAGGGGCAATTTAGCATGGCCAATCCACCTAACCTACACATTTTTGGACACTAAGGGGCAATTTATCATGGCCAATGCACCTAACCTGCACATCTTTGGACAGTAAGGGACAATTTATCATGGCCAATCCACCTAACCTACACATCTTTGGACACTAAGGGGCAATTTAGCATGGCCAATCCACCTAACCTACACACAGGGGAGAACATGCAAACTCCGCACAGATAGTGACCCAAGCCATGAATCGAACCCAGGTCCATGGTGCTGTGAGGCAGCAGTGCTAACCCACTGTGCCATTCCACCTTGGACCAATGCAGTCTGTGTGGAGTGCTGAGTTTGGGAATTTGATCTGGAAAGCTCGGTGACCTGGGTAGATCAGGTGAGGGAAGGGGAGGAGTCATTAAGAATTTCTGATAACTATCCAATGCCTCTCTCATTGCTTGTTTGGATTATTAAGGGAAGATCTGCCCCTGTGATACTGATTAATGAACGTCATCCAAATTGAAACTACTTTGAGAGGCTCGCATGGCTACATGTGAATTCCAGAATGATCTTCTACTTTACAAGCTTGATGATGTTAGCTGACAGTGCAGTGCGAACCTGACACAAAGGCCTTCAAACTGAATGGTATGGAGAAGGAGAAGCAAAGCCAACACTCAACACAAGGGGGAGCAGTGTCACCAAGAAAGCCACTCTGGGTGTGTCCCAGTACATCTCTCAGCACTGGACTTTTACAATGTATTTGTACGTGTTTTTGGAGCCAATTCCTCTAATTTTCTCTTCTAAAGGGGTGAAAGTGGGCCTCAGCCCCTTCCTGCAACCCACCCCTCACCACCAACATAGCTGGTCACACTACATTTCTGAGTGAGTGCAGTAATTGTCAGTGTGTCGACAGGCTGTACAGGTCAACAAGCGAGACCCATCTTGCAACCCCACTCCCAACTCCACAAGACACCAGCCTGCCAGAGATTTCCTTATCCCACAGATTCCTGATTGACAAGGGAGTGAACAGGCAGACGATTGGAGTTAGGTCCACAATTAGATCAGCCCTGATCTCATGTAGTCATGATGTGGAGATGCCAGCGTTGAACTGGGGTAAATACAGTAAGAAGTCTCACAACACCAGGTTAAAGTTCAACAGGCTTATGTGGTAGCAAAAGCCACTAGCTTTCAGAGCGCTGCTCCTTTGTCAGGTGAGTGGGAAGTTCTGATCACAAACAGGGCATATAAAGGCACACACTCAGTTTACAGAATATTGAATAGAATGCGGGTCTTCACAGCTAATCAAATCTTAAAAGTACAGACAATGTGAGTGGAGAGAGGGTTAAACACAGGTTAAAGAGATGTGTATTGTCTCCAGACAGGACAGTTAGTGAGATTTTGTAAGCCCAGGCAAGTCATGGGGGTTACACATAGTGTGACATGAACCCAAGATCCCAATTGAGGCCATCCTCATGTATGCAAACTTGGCTGTCAGTTTCTGCTCCGTGACTCTGTGCTGCTGCGTGTCGTGAAGGCCACCTTGGAGAACGCTTACCCGAAGATCAGAGGATAAATGCCTGTGACCATTGAAATGTTCCCCAACAGGAAGAGAACAGTCTTGCTTGTTGATTGTCGAGTTGTGTTTATTCATCCGTTGTCGTAGCATCTGCACTGTCTTCCCAGTGTACCAGGCCTTGGGATGTCCTTTCCTACAGCGTATCAGGTTGACAATGTGGCTGAGTTGCAAGAGTATGTACCGTGTACCTGGTAGACATGAGATGATAGCATCCGTGTCGATGATCCGGCACACCTTGCAGAGGTTACTGTGGCAGGGTTGTGTGGTGTCGTGGTCACTGTTCTCCTGAAGGCTGGGTAGTTTGCTGCAGACAATGATCTGTTTGAGGTTGTGCGGTTATTGAACAGAACAAAGAGAACAAAAAAACAGGAGCAGGCCCTCCAGCCCTCCAAGCCTACACCAAATAAACTAAACTAAAACAAAGTCTTCTGCCCTTACTCGGTCCCCATCCCTCTATTCCCTCCCTATTAATGTACCCATCCAGATGTCTCTTAAATGTTGTTAATGTTCCTGCTCCCACCCCCTCCTCTGGCAGCGCGTTCCAGACACCCACCAATCTGTGTCAAAAACCTCCCCTGCACATCTCCCTTAAACTGTCCCCCTCTCACCTTGAACCTGTGCCCCCTTGTCATTGACACTTGCACCCTGGGGAAAAAGCCTCTGACTATCTCCTCTGTCTGTGCCTATCATCATGTTGTAGACCAGGGCTCCCCTCAGCCTCCCATCTTTCCAATTAAAACAATCCTGTTTTATCCAACCTCTCCTCATAGCCAACACCCTCAAGACCAGGTAGCATCCTGGTGAACCTTCTCTGCACTCTCTCCAAAGCTTCCACATCCTTCTGGTAGTGTGGGGACCAGAACTGCACACAATACTCCAAATGCAGCCTAACCAAGGTTTTATATAATTGCAACATATTTCCCAATTATTATACTCAATGCCCCGACCAATGAAGGCAAGCATGCCTTCTTAATCACCTTGGACACTTGTGTTGTCACTTTTAGGAAACTGTGTGCCTGCACGCCCAGATCCCTCTGTATGTTAGTGTTATAGAGTCATAGAATCTTACAGTACAGAAGGAGGCCATTCAGCCCACTGAGTCTACACTGACCACAATCTCACCTAGGGCCTATCCCCATAACCTATGATTTTAACCTAGCTAGTTCAGAGACACAAAGGGATAACTTAGCATGGCCTATCCACCTAACCCGCACAGGT